>CM070785.1:17842500-18232500 GCA_036346955.1 Dipus sagitta | reverse complement strand
ACAACAAAATAAAGTAACAACAACAAAACCTCAACCAACATAATATATTTTTGCGTTCTTG
This sequence comes from Dipus sagitta, assembly GCA_036346955.1. Taxonomy (NCBI): domain Eukaryota; kingdom Metazoa; phylum Chordata; class Mammalia; order Rodentia; family Dipodidae; genus Dipus; species Dipus sagitta. Next base: position 18,232,439 of record CM070785.1, on the reverse strand, counting down.
CTCTGCCGCTTAATAACCAAGTGGATGTGGGTGAGTCACTGACTGCTGAGGACACTCAGTTCCTCATCTGAACATGGTAGTAACGATGCCTACTTAAGCTTGCTGGAAGAGGCAGTGAGCTTAAAACTTGAGAAATGTTTCTTGAGCCCTGGTGTGTGTCAAGGGCTCAGTGGATGGTATTTATTATCTTGGTTTACGGATCTGGTTTCTGATTATGACCAGCTTGCAGGGACTCACATCGGCCGTCTGCTGCCTGAAGAGAAGCAGGCCCGCCGTCCCCCATCTCTTCAAGGCCTGGGCGGGAGTGACCTCTGCTAGGGCTTGAGGAGTGGAGTCCCTCCTCGGTTGTCTTGGGTTTGTTGGTCACACTGTGACTCCTTGCTGGCTTTGGCTTCTTGGTTCGTGCCCCCTGCCAGCTCACAGTTTAACCACAAAGGTGGCAGAGCCAAGCTTAATGACAGCAAAGGGCGTGTCTGGAGTCGGGCATGGGCCTTATCCCCCATCACCCTAGCCCGCATTTACTGTTCTTTAAGATGTTTCCTCTTAGTGTCCCAAGGAAGGAATGGGGGACTAACCTTGTTCCTCAGGGTGTGCAGAAGTTACTTTTCCTGTCGCTGTGCACAGATACCCGCCAGAAACAACTTCAAGGTGGAAAGACTTATTGGGCTCCAAGTTTCAGTTTGTCCTAACTGGGAAGGCAAAGTGTAGTCCATGTGGCCAGAGTATGTGCTTGTGACCTCTCACATCTTGGAAGAGGAAGGAGAGAGAACAGTGCAAGAAGCAGCCTGGGCCACAGCTTTCAAACGCCCATCCTCAGTGACCACCTCTGCCAGCCGAGCCCGGAAGCCTCCCTAAATAGCAGCATCAGCTGGGGACCAAGTGTTCAAACACACGGGCCTGTGGGGGACGTTTCAGATTCAAACCACAATGGGGTGGCAGTGACCAGTGAAGAATATGGATAATGGAGCCAGAATCTCACCTGGCTCATTGAATAGTTGTACCATCTTTTTTTTTTTTTTTGGTGTTTGTATATATGTGTGGTATGTGCATGTGTGGACATATGCTCATACAGGTATGGGCATATGCACGTGTGCATGCACGTGTGTGCACATACGTGTGGAGACTGAAGGTTGGCATTGGATGACCTCTCAATTGTTCTCCACCTTATTTATTGAAACAGAGTCTCTCACTGAGCCTAGAGTTCACCAATTCAGCAAAGCTATCTAGTCAGTAGGTCGCAGGGATTCTCTTGTCTCTGTCTCCCCAGTGCTGGGATTACAGGCTGCAACCCCATGCATGGTATTTATGTGGGTGTTGGGGGACCCAAGCTCAGGTTCTCGCATACTTGTCAAGCACTTTACCCATTGAGCTCTCTCCCCAGCCCCATCTTAAGCCTTTTATCTCATATGCTTGTGACTTCTTTTCTCAACCTCTAAAAGGAGGAAAATAGTACCTCCTCCGCACAGTTGCAACAGGAAGATACAACTTAAGGTGTACGAGGCAATGCATAAATGCCAGTGCTCAGTAAGCACTCCATAAATAAATAAACAAATAAATAAACAAATGAATAAATAAATAAATGAATATATAAAGCCACTGCAAACGAACTCCAGACGTATGCTCCCCCTTGTGCATCTGGCTAATGTAGGTCCTGGGGAATCGAACCAGGGTCCTCTGGCTTTGCAGGCAAATGCCTTAACCACTAAGCCATCTCTCCAGCCCCCTCTGCTTGTTTTGAGACAGGGTCTCTCTCATTGGAACCCTGAGCTCAACTGTTTGGTTGGACTAGCTAGTCAGCCACTCCTGGGGTTTCTTGTGTCTTTGTCCCCAGCTCTAGGACAATAGGCGCTTTGCTTTGCCACACCCAGCTTTTATGTGGGTGCTGGGGATCTGAACTCACAGCCCCCCATGCTAGCACGACAAGCCCTTTCCTGACTCAACCATCATCTTCCCAGCCCAACATGTAAATTTTGACTGAGGTGCTTCTTGCAATTGCTTGAGCAAACAATCCATTAGTTGGGGAAAAGAAACAGTGTTTGATTGACGGGGGACAATTCACAGAACTGGCTGGAGCCGGGGGCGCAGCCCACCTCCCTATTTCTGCTGCGCGTAGGAGCAAGGGTTAGCTGTGATTTGTACAAGGGAAGGAAAGCCAGTCGTGCTGCCTCTCCGTGAACTCTTTCAACAAATTAGCACGAGGGAAGCTCTTGCAAATGAGAGATTCAATTTCCTTGTTTTTGTTGGAAAGCTCTCTTGGTCTCTGTCAGCAAAAGTGGTGTGGCATTCTTTCCACGTTGGACTGGCTTTCAGTCCACTTGTTATTTTTATTCCCTTTGTTCCTGTTAGTGACCATCTCTCAGGGCCGGAGAGGGCGGGAGCAGGGTGGGAGGGCACAGAAACCGAGGCCCTGTCTAAATCAGCCCTGCCGCAGCCGCTCTGGTTTTGTGGGGAAGGAGTGGGGACCAGGAGTGGGGTAGGGAAGGGCAGATGGCACCCAGCATGCTCCATTCAATTCAAATTTCAAACAATGTGAACCCTTTTAGTTAAAATATTTTTATTTGCTTATTTGCAAGAGTGAATATGGATGCACCGGGGCCCCTTGCCCCTGCAAAGGAGCTCCGGATACATGTACCACGTTGTGGGTCTGGCTTTATATGGGTATTGGGCAATCAAAACTGGACAGACAGGCTTTGCAAGCAAGTGCCTTTAACCACTGAGCCATCTTCCCAGCCCAGCATATAGCTTTTAAATAGAAGTTTAAGGGCGGGACAGATGATTTAGCAGTTAAATATGCTTGCCTGCAAAGCCTTAGGACCTGCGTTTGATTACCCAGCATCTACATAAAAAGCCAGATGCACAGGATGGCACATGCTTCTGGAGTTTGTTTGCAGTGGCTGGAGGCCCTGGTGTGCCCCTTCTCTCTCTCTGCCTCTCTGTCTTCATCCTTCTCGCTCTCTGTCTCATAAACAAGTAAATGAATAAAAGAAGTTTAAGTATATCACAAAGATTGAATGAGTTATGCCCACCCTAAAAACATCCTGAGCATCTGAAGTCAGCCTTGAGGTGGCCATGCTGTGTTTTTAATCTGTTGTGTCTAGGCCGTCTGAGTCGTATGGGGAAGCTTTTGTCTTTGGCAAAAGCCCGATAATTCTGGTAAGAAAAGGCAGTAATACCACTTACAATACCAGCTCTTAGAAGGTGAGGTAGGAGGATCAAGAGTTCAAGGGCATTCTTAGCTACATGAGTTTGATGCCATCTTGGGCTATATGAGACCTCATATCAGGAAATTCAACACAGAGGATGTGTGTGTGTGTGTGTGTGTGTGTGTGTGTGTGTGTGTGGAGAGAGAAAGAGAGAGAGAGAGAGAGACAGAGAAGCAAAGACTATATATATATCTATATATATTTTAGGCAGGGTCTCACTCTGTAGCTCAGGCTGGCCTGAAACTCACTACTCAGCCCAGGTTGGCTCAAACTCACCACAGTCCTTCTCAGTTAGCCTCTAGGTCTTGTGCTAATCGACATGTGCCACCATGCCCAGCCTAGATTTCATTCTTTTTATGGTTGAATAATATTCCATGTGTATTTTTTTAAAAAAATATTTTTATTTATTTATTTGACAGAGAGGAAGAGGAAGAGAGAGGGGAAGAATGGGCGTGCCAGGGCTCGAGCCACTGCAAACAAACTCCAGATGCGTGTGCCCCCTTGTGCATCTGGCTTACGTGGGTCCTGGGGAATTGAACCTGGGTCCTTTGGCTTTGCAGACAAACGCCTTAACCGCTAAGCCACCCCTACAGCCCCATGTGTATATTCTTTCTCCATCATTTGTTAATAGACACTTAGGCTGATTCCACATCTTGGCTATACTGACTTCGATTCCTTTGAGTATATTCCTAGGAGTTGTATAGCTAGATCACATTCTATTTTTAGTTTCTTTTAAAGAACATTCATTCTGATTTTTATCATAGGAAGAGTACCTTACATTCCCCCTAACACTCTGTCTTACCCCCGCCCTGACAAGCAGTGTTTTAAGACAGGGTCTCACTCCGCTGCCCGGGCTGGCTTTGTAACTCGCTGTGTGGCTCAGGCTGTGCTGGAACACTCAGGGACCCTGGCCTCAGCTTCCTGAGTTCTGGGGTTACAGCCACCATGTCCAGCTCTTTCCTGTTTCTTTTGGTAATGGCTATTTTAATTGACATACGATGGAATCTCAGTGTAGTGTGGAACTGGTTTTGTTTTTGTTTTTCAAGTCCAGGCTGACACGAAATTCACTATGTAGACTCAGGGTGGCCTCAAACTCTTAAGGTTCCTCCTACCTCAACCTCCCGAGTGCTGGTATTAAAGGCATGTGCCACCACGCCCGCTGATGAAGTTTTGATTTGCAGTTTCATGTTAACTTAAATCATTGATCAGTTTTTCATATATTTTTTGGCCACTTGTACTTTTTTGAGATGCGTCTATTCAGGTTATTTGTCTATTTTAAGAATGGGTTGAATCTTGATCACACCTTCCACGGCTCAGGGTCTAATGTGGAAGAGGTGGCGGAAAGAATGTAAGAGCCAAAGGAAGGATGGGACTCCTTACAACGTGCTCCCTCCAGACATAAAATGGCCTGGATATCCATGACCTCATAGTGCCCAACACTACCTACACAAGACCATCATAATAGTAGGAAAAGATCATGACATCAAATTAAAAGACAGATTGATGAGATGGGAAGGGGATATGATGGAGAATGGAATTTCAAAGGGGAAAGTGGGGACAGGGAGGGTATTACCATGGATATTTTTTATAATCATGGAAAATGTTAATAAAAATTGAGAAAAAAGGTTGAGTTACTTACTTTCAGAGTGCTTTCTCTACCATCAGATGAGTAGGTAGCAACAACTTTCGTCCATTCTGTAGGCTGTTTCTTCGACTGTTTCCTTAGCTGTGAACAGCGTCTTCATTGGAGACCCCATTTACCAGTTAGTGCTTTCATTTCCTGGACTGTTGGAATTCTACCCAGGAAACTGTTTCCTGTGCCAATATCTCACAGTGTTTCCCATGTGCTTTCTTCTAGTACTTCCAACATTTTGGGTTTTATATTAATGCTGATGTTGCAGTCAGGTTCGCACTGCTGGCAGAGATCACCCAACCAAGAGCGGCTTGTGGGAAAAAGGTTTATTTTGGCTTACAGCCTTGACAGGGAAGCTCCACAATGGCAGGAGAAAATGATGGCAAGAGCAGAGGGTGGACATCACCCCCTGACCAACATAAGGTGGACAATAGCAACAGGAGAGTGTGCCAAACACTGGCAAGGGGTGCTGGCTATAACACCCATAAGCCCACCCTCAACAATAACACTGCTTCCAGGGGGCATTAATTTCTAAATCTCCATTAGCTGAGAACCTAGCATTCAGAACACCTGTTTATGGGGGTCACCAGAATCAAACCATCACATTCTGCCCCTAGCCCCCATAAACTGATAACTATCTATGATGTAAAATGCAATGCATTCAGTCCAACTTTAAAAGTCCCCATAATTTTTATCAATGCTGATGATAATCCAAGGTCTTTTAACTGAGCCATAACACCAAAAAAAAAAAAAAAAAATTCCCAAATAACCCATAATGGCACAGAATAAACACACTGCAAAAGATGGCATTGGGCATAGCAAAGAAATATTAAACCAATACAAGGTTTTAAACAGGGCAAACATCAAACACTGTAGCTCCAAGTCCAACAACTCTAGCCAGTAACAAGTCTCCAACTCCGGTAATTCTAACCAGCAACAAGTCTCTAGGCTACTCACAGTCCTGGAAAACTTCATCCGACTGGCAGCTCTCCTTAGCAGCCATGCCGTGGTCCTGGCATCTCCACTGGGTCTCCACTGCAAGCCACGGAAGGTCCATCCTCACAGCTCCATTGGGTCTCCATGCAGGCATCCAGCAAACCTGCTTCACATTGCCCATGGCTGTTTCCAAAACACAAGACCATGTAGAAATTCAATGAACTTCTCTTTCCTGCATTTCTTATACTCCATAATACCAGGTGGGGTGCCAATTTGTTAATCCAGGGGGGGGGAATAAAGCAAACTTTGAAGAATAGGACACTCCTTGAGCACTCAGGCCCCTTCAAAAGAGTCCAGATTCTTCCTGTTGCCCCAGTGCAGGTCAGCTGGCCCAATCTCAAAGGTTGTAATCTCACATAATTACAGCTGAACGGGTAGAAGTTTTGGCCCAAAGGTTTCATTTCTGTGCCATATCCCTCTGCTCACACCAGTCCATTTCTATGCAAAGCAATCCTGCACAAGTTCTCAGGACACGGGCATAACAGCAAGGTTCTCACACAAACTGCTCCTAGCCCAGTCCAGGCACAGCTCTTTCTCACCCTCATAAGCCAAACCTCACAGTCCATAGTTCTTACTGCATTCAGGTCTTTTAACTCTGACCAGAATAATCCATCAAGCTGTAGTTACAGCACTGCAAGGCATCTCTTAGGCCAAGGTTTCAAATTCATTCACATTCCTCTTGAAAATCAGCTCCAAAAGGCTAAAGCCACACAGTCAGGTATCTTGCAGCAAATGACACCACTCCTCAGTACCAACATTTACTGTTGCAGTCAGGTTTGCATTGCTGGCAGAAATCACCAAACCAAGAGTAGCTTATGGGAGAGAAAAGTTTATTTTGGCTTACAGGCTCGAGGGGACACTCCATGATGGCAGGGGAAAATGATGGCATGAGCAGAGGGTGGACATCACCCCCTGGCCCACATAAGGTGGACAACAGGAACAGGAGAGTGTGCCAAACACTGGCATGGGGAAACTGGCTATAACACCCATAAGCCCGCCCCCAACAATACACTGCCTCTGGGAGGTGTTAATTCCCAAATCTCCATCAGCTGGGAATCTAGCATTCAGAACACCTAAGTTTATGGGGGAAACCTGATCAAACCACCACAGTTGTCCACACATGTTTGTGCAGGGTGAGATAGGGGTCTACCTTTATTCATTCACATGTGGATGTCCAGTTTCCCCAGGATCATTTGTTGAAGAGATTAATTTCCATCATCTGTTTTTGGTAGCATTTTCAAGATTTTGTTGGCTGAAGATACATGAATTTGCTTTTCAGTCATCTGTTCTGTTGCAGTCTTGTGTGTGTGTGTATGTTTTATGACAAGACCATGCTGTTTCTGTTATGGTTCTGTGGCATGTTTTGAAATCAGGTACTATGATGCCTCCAGCATTGATTATTTATTTTTATTTGAAAGATAGAGAGAAAGAGGCAGAGAGAGAGAGAGAGAGAGAGAATGGGCATGGCAGGGCCTTCAACCACTGCAAACGAACTCCACATGCATGCCACCTTGTGCATCTGCCTTATGTGGGTCCTGGGGAATTGAACCTGGGTCCTTTGGCTTTGCAGGCAAGTGCCTTAACCACTAAGCCATCTCTCCAGCCCAGCAATGATCACTTTGCTCAGGATTTCCTTGGCAATTTGGGATCTTTTGTGCTTCTATATGGCTTTTAGGCTTTTGAAGAGTGTTGTTGGTATTTTCATGGCTATTGAATTAAATCTGTAGAGGACTTTGGGTACTATAGTCATTTTAACACTATTGATTGTCCCGATTGATGAGCATGGGAAGTCTTTCTACCGTCAGTATCTCTTCAGTTTCTTTCTTCAGTGTTTTACCATTTTCACTGTAGAGGTCTTTCACATCCTTAATTTTATGCCTCTGTGTTTTATTTCTTGTGTGGCTGTTGTGAGTGGGAAGATTTTTTTTTTTTTTTTTTTTTTTTTGGTTTTTCGAGGTAGGGTTTCACTCTAGCCCAGGCTGACCTGGAATTCACTATGGAGTCTCAGGGTGGCCTCGAACTCACGGCGATCCTCCTACCTCTGCCTCCCGAGTGCTGGGATTAAAGGCATGCGCCACCACACCTGGCCGGGAAGATTTGTTAGTAAGTTTATTATTGGTGTATAGAAAAGCTACTGCTTTTTTTTGATGCTCATTATATATCCTGCTACCTTACAGAATTTGTATACCAGATGCAAAAGTCTTTTGATAGAGTCCTTTTGATTTTTCTGTGCATAGAACTATATCATCAGCATATAAGACAATGTGAGTTCTTTCTTTCATCTGTATGCCCTTTATTTCTTTCTCTTACCTAATTTCACTGCCTCGTATATCTGGTCCTATGGTGAATAAGAGTGGATAAGTAAACATAAATGTCTTGTTGCCTGATTTTGGGCAAAATGTTTTCATTTTTCCTCAGTATAATGATGACCACAAGTTTGTCATAGCTAGCCTTTATTATGCTGATATGTTATCTTTCTATATCTAATTTATTTAGGCCTTTTATCACAGAGCGATATTGAATTTTATCAGACTTTTTCTACATCTGCTGAGATTATCAAGCAATTTTTATCCATGATATGTTTATGGCTTTATTATGCTTATTGCAAATACTGAGCTATCTTGCAACCCTGGAATGAAAGCAACTTGATCATAATGTATAATATTTTAATGTGCTATTGAATTTGTTTTCAAAGTGACCCCACCTTTTTTTTTTTTTTTTTTGAAACAGAGTCTCATGTAGCCTAGATTGATCTCAAAGTAGCAAGGTAGCTGAGGATGATCTCAAACTCCGGATCCTCCTGCCTCTGCTCTGCCTCTGGAGGGGTTACAGGAATGAGCCACCACTCTCAGCACGTTTTGAAAGTGTATAACTGAGAATTTTTTGTGTCAATACAAAGAATTTTTGTGTCTGCCAGCATATTGGTCTTTAATTTTTAAATTTTTTATTTATTTGCAAGCAGAGAGAGATAGAGGAGACAGGTAGAAAGAGTGTGCACGTTAGGACCTCTAGCCGCTGAAAATGAACTCTAGATGCATCACTCTGCATCTGGCTTTACATGGGTACTAAGGAAATGAACCTGGTCATTAGGCTTTGCAGGCACGTGCCTTAACTGCTGAGCAAACTCTCCAGCCCTTTTCTTCCTTCTCCTCCTCCTTTTTTTTTTTTTTTTAATTGGTTTCTTACCTGGCTTTGGTAGCAGGGAAATACTAGGTTCATAGAATGAGTTTGGAAGTTTATACTGTGTTTCAGCTTAAACAAACAGATAAACAAGCCAGGCATGGTGGTGCATGCCTTTAATTCCAGCACTCTGGAAGTAGGAGGATCACTGTGAGGTGGAGGCTACCTTGCGACTACATAGTGAATTTCAGGTCAGCTTGGGCTAGAGTAAGATCCTACCTTGAGAAAAAAAACAAAACAAAACGAAGCTTGGCAAAATTTACCAGCAACTCCGTGTAGTCCTAGAATCTCTCTCTCTCTCTCTTTTGGAGACTTTTTATATCTGGTTTAATCTATTTACTTGTTATTGATGTATTTAGGTTTCTTCTATCTTGGGATTCAATTCTGTTTTGTCATATGAATCTAGACATACATTCATTTCTCCTACATTTTCTAATTTATTATCATATACTTTTTCAAAATACTCAGTAATGATCTTTTGAATTTCAGTGGTGTCTGTTACATTATCTGTTCTCATCTCAAATTAGTGTCTCTCTGTGTGTGTGTTTCTATCACCCTTTCTCTCTCTCCTTGGGATAGAACCTAGGGCCTCTTATCTGCTAGGTAAGTGATCTACCACTGAACTATATCTCTAGTCCCCATTTTTTAGTCTTTTAAAAATATTTGACTTTTATTTATTTATTTGAATTATTTGAGAGAGAGAGAGAGAGAGAGAAATAAAGAAAGAATGTGTGTGCTAGGGCCTCTAGCCACTGCAAACGAACTCTAGGTGCATGCACCACCTTGTTCATCTGGCTTACATGGGTCCTGGGGAATCAAACCTGGGTCCTTTGTCTTTGTAGACAAGTACCTTAACCACTAAGCCACCTCTTCAGCCCCGAGTGCCCCTTTTATAGTATTTTGAAACAGGGTTTCACAAACTTGTTGAAGGATGAACTGTTGATCCTCCTGCCTCTGCCTCTCAAGTAGCTGGGGTTATCATCCTGGACAATCAGGGCTGGATTGCTCTGCCTTAAGAGCTACTTTTGATCACACTGTGACCATGTGTCATAGGAAATGAGTTCCAGTGCTCTAGCAACCTGAGGCCATGAGTGTCCATCACAGACCAGGTGGAGGTGACACTGTGGAGGTGACACTGACCCAGGCTAACATGACACTGCCTGTTACCAATCCAGACAGCAGCACTGCTATTCAGATGCAGGTACAAGTGACTCTACCGCTGACTTGCTGAAAGTGGTAACTTGCAAAACAGTGTTTCTGTGAAGTTCCTGATGAGTTTTGATTTTCCACCACAACCGGACTCTCATTTTACTCTGCTCTCAGTGTGGCCATGTCAGCCAGAAGAGACCCAGAAGTCGCTGTGCCTTTGGAAGAGGAAGGGCTTGAACAACATCTGTCTTGTTTGGGAGTCGATGTTTGCTGCCCTTCTGCCCGAGTCCCCTCCCTCCTTTTGTTTACCTCATGACTACCCGTGGCCAACGCAGAGCCCCCATCCTTGAGACACCTGTCCACATCCACGTTCCTTGATGTCACCTGGGCTCTCCATTACAGCCGTTCTGGTTTGATATGTAGCGCTCCTCCAAAAGGCTCAGGTGGTGAGTAGTTGGCCTTCAGCTGGTGGTGCCACTTTGGGAGGTTCTGGAAGTTGATCACCGGAGGCGGGTCCTTGGGAGCTCTCATCCATGCCTAACTTCTTTGCTTTCTGAGGTAAAGATGCTCCTCGCCGCTCTCCTGCCACCACCCCTTTCTTCCCAAGGGCACGTGGTGAAGCAATTACAGATTAAAACCTCTGAAACCATGAGCCAAAATAAATCTTTCCTTCTTTTTTTTTTTTTTTTTTTGGTTTTTCGAGGTAGGGTTTCACTCTAGCCCAGGCTGACCTGGAATTCACTATGGAGTCTCAGGGTGGCCTCGAACTCACGGCGATCCTCCTACCTCTGCCTCCCGAGTGCTGGGATTAAAGGCGTGCGCCACCACGCCCGGCTAAATCTTTCCTTCTTTAAGGTGTTTCCTTGTTAATGAGAATGTCAACACAAAAGCTGTCTTCTGTTAAACTGTCCCCTTCTGTCTGGTCACTGCTGACAACAGGTGAGGCTCTGGGGCTCTGTTTTGTTTCTTACTGCATGCCCAATGTCTAATAGACATAAAATGAGTTAAATGAATCCACAAACATTTATTGTACAGTTACTAGAAATTGTTCTACCAGTGTTGGATACAACCACAAACAAAACAGGCAGGATTTCTTCCCAATAGAAACTTATGTTCCCATGGCAAAGAGTGAATATTCAAACACACGTGTGTGTATGGATTAAAGTTCCAGAGGAAGGAGGAAGATCACCGTGTTCAGTTACTCCTGTTTACCATGGGTTTCCTTTCTATTTCTTCATTCCTGGGGATTGAACCTGGGGACTTGTACACGCTAGGCAAGTACTCTACCACGGAGTTATATTCCCAGTTAGTTTTGGATTTGCAATATGGAAATTGTGCTTTTTGTCTTTTTTTTCCCCATGTTTGAAAGCTTTTGCTTTTAGTGCTTATATATATTATATATATGTGAAATATTTAAAGGTTGTGCATGCGTGTATGTTCTTACCTTCTGAGCTCTCTTTCCTCAAGGTAGATGTCAGAAGATGAAAAGGCAGCGGAAAGAATGTAAGAGCCAAGGGAAAGGAAGGACTCCTCACAATGTGCTCCTCTAGACACAAAATGGCCTGGATATCCATGACCTTACAGTGCCTGACACTACCTACACAAGACCATTATAACAGGAGGAAAAGATCATGACATCAAAATAAAAGAGAGACTGATTGAGATGGGGAGGGGATATGATGGAGAATGGAGTTACAAAGGAGAAAGTGGGGGGTGGGAGGGTATTACCATGGGATATTTTTTATAATCATGGAAGTTGAAAAAAACTTGAAAAGAAAAAAAAAAAGATTTTTTTTTGGCTCTCCTGTCCACCAGAAGTTCACCAGCATGGCCGTATGGAATATGTGGGTTTTGACAAGTGTCTGGGAGGCTGGAGATGGGGCACAGAACCCAGCTCTCTGGAGAAATAAGTGACTGATGGAGTTGACACTGTTCCTTCATGAAACAAGAGGTGGCACATTTGTAGAGTTGACAGGGACCACACCTCTAGCAGTTTGGGAGGAGGCAATTTGAAGTCTGTTTTGGGCTGGATAACTTTCCAGCCTGATTGCCCAGTCCTCCCTGAGCTCCTGTGAGCTTCCTACCAGTCAGCTGGAGTGTGTGCAGGAATGCACCCTGGCTGACTCAGACCTTTCTCCTGGGGCTCCCAAGTAGCCCATCTTTTCCTCCCTGCTCTACTTAGTCAGGTGTGCTTGGGCAGAGATGGCCTCTACCACCCTAGCTCCTGCCAGGGTTGTCTCTCTGGTTGGCATGAGTGATCTCCCAGCCCCGAAGGGCAGCCACTGCAGCGAGAAGGGAGATGTCTATACTGTGATTGGGCTGAAATCCAAACTTCTCTATATGTAATTACTCCAGAATTCAGGTCAACCTCTAGGCTGGTTGACTCATATTCCAAGATACCTTGGAAGCAAAACATGACTTGAGCTGCTGTTGTGACATTTTCTCCCATACTTTGGGATATTGTTTAATTATTTGTGCTTTTTCTTTATCAGCCCCATTTAACTACAAATCTATGCCATTCTAAGCATCATACCTTGGAAAGTAAATGCCACAAAGAGTAGGAGTAAAGGGTGATAATTAAGTTATGGGACGCTCTCATGCAGACTAAGAACGCCAGAAGCTGATACTTTCCCAAAATAAACTCAAAGACACAAATTTTTAAATAGCTTAAAGTGGCCAAACCTTGTCTACTTACCACTAGATCATTTAACAAGGTCATGGCTGTATCTTAGCTAGAAAAACATTTACTTTAGTATTTTTCTTGGCTTTCTTTGCTGAAAATCTTCCTGCCCTCATCCCTCTACTTCCCTATTAGCCCTCGAATTATCTCACATGTGGGACTGGAATTGCTAACTCAATTCTTTTGCCAGTTGTCTTCTCAGAAATACTGACTAGGAGGAAGGAAATGTTCATGAACTTACCATAAAGTCAGAAGCTGGCTTATGGAAGCCAGAATTCTCTCAACCATTCTATTCTTCATTTGTTGGCTACTTCCTGGAAACTTCCTGGTTTGGCTCTTGGTCTCTGGTGCCTCTTGGGGCAATCCCACATTTGGATCTCACCTTCCCTAGAGTTCCCCTCGGCTGCTCTTGGTTCCACTCCTTCCCCCGGCACGCCCTCCCCAGCGTCCTGAGCTCCCGAGGGTGCTTTCAAAACTCTCACACTTCCTACTTCTCCTCTCTCCTCCTCTTTCTGTAGCCTTTTCTTCACAACCTTCATACATACAGACAATATACCATGGCCATCATCCCCTCCCATCCCTCTTCCCTTACCCCTTCCACAAAACCCCCTCTTCTTTCCAAGCAGTCCCTATACTTATTTATTTTGTTTTTTTGTTTTTCGAGGTAGGGTCTCACTCTAGCCCAGGCTGACCTGGAATTCACTGTGTATTCTCAGTGTGGCCTCAAATCTCCGCGATCCTCCTACCTCTGCCTCCCGAGTGCTGGGATTAAAGGCATGCGCCACCACGCCCGGCATCACTATTTATTTTGATGTCATCATTTCCCCCCTCCTATTATTCAGGTCTTCCTGCAGGTAGCATCAGCCACTGTGAGGTCATGAACACCACAGTCACTTTGTGTCTAGAGACAGTATTACAAAGCACTCTACCCCTTCCTTTGGCTCTTAAATTCTTTTGGCCAACTCTTCCTCTATGGTCCCTGTGTCTTGGCTGGTATGATAGGGACGTCTCAGTGCCAAACACTCCACTATCTCTTCTTCTCTCAGAACTTTGATGAAAACTCACACTTTCCAACTTAGTAGAGGGGGAAAAGGTACAAGACAAGTCAATATTTTAACTTAAAAAATATTTTTAAGCTGGGTGTGGTCCCTCACACCTTTAATCCCAGCACTTGGGAGGCAGAGGTAGGACTGCCATGAGTTCGAGGCCACCCTGAGACTATTTAGTGAATTCCAGGTCAGCCTGAGCTAGAGTGAGACCCTACCTTGGAAAACAAAACAAAACAAAACAAAACAAAATTTAAAAGACATTTTTATTTGCAAGCAGAAAGAGATAGAAGAGAGACAGACAGAAAGAGTGGGCATGACACTGAAAACAGACTCCAGATGCATGTGCCACTTTGTGCATCTGGCTTTATGTGGGTACTGGGGAACTGAACTCATGTTGCTAGGCTCTGCAGGCAGGTGCCTTAACTGCTGAGCCATCTCTCCAGGCCAATATTTTCCTTTTTTAACAAAAATATTTATTTATTTATTTATTTGAGAGAAAGAAGCGGGGGGGGGGGGAGAGGGAGAGAATAGGCATGTCAGGGCCTCTAGCCACTGTAAACAAACTCCAGATGCATGTGCCCCCTTGTGCATCTGGCTTATGTGGGTCCTGGAACGTTGAACCGGGATCCTCTGGCTTTGCAGGCAAATGCCTTAACTGCTAAGCTATCTCTCTAGCCATACATATATATTTGAGAGGGAGAAAGAAGGGGGAGAGTATTTTCCCTTTTTAACGATACCAACATTTTCTCCTTTGTCTTTTCCTCAGCAGTCCTTCTCTATCAGTCAGGACCTCCATCTCCCTGGTACTTCCTATGTCATCCAAGATCCTTTGCTGGGGCCAAGAAATGGCGAAATTATCAATTGCTAATTCTCGCAAATTATTGCAAAACTTAAGACAGCTGCATTTGACGTTAGTCGTAAGGGGTTCTAGGATGAGAATGTGAGGTTGTGTTCATTTTCTGAGCATACACATTGCAAGTGATTATCTTTGTTTGATAAGGAGCATGCGCCCTTCCATTGACCCACAACCCCGGCTCTTCAAATGTTCAAACAGGGCTTTGAAGACTGGGGCAGCATTTGCCTACCTCAGCTTGAAGAGCAGGAACCTCGGCTAAGTGCCATCGTCTCCTGCTTCCAGCCGGCTCGCCTGTTTGAGGCCTGGGCCCAGCAGAGTTCAGCTCTATGTACAATTCAGAGGCTCCTGTTAGGAGCATGAGGGTGAATGAGCGCCGCAGGAGACAGGTCCTGCTTAACACAGGTCCAGAGGAAGAGACCAGAGCAGAGAGGAAGGTCACTTACTGAGTCTGCAAGTGGGTTCACAGGCCAGGGCATGGGTTTCATCAAGTCCCTCAGGAGGTCCACGGAGCCGACTTTTGTACTTTTGGACCAATCAAATCATAAGCACATCCAGCCAATCAGCGCCGAGAAGAGCCTGGGTCTGCGCACGCTCACTTAGAGGCGTGTTTGCAGCCTGCTCTGCAGCGTGAATGGATGTGCAGCCGCGCTCAGCCGCCCGGTGTCCAGTGCCCGGCCTGGCGGGCCTGCATCAGCCCTTGCCGGCGTCTCCAGCACCCTCCGCTGCTCAGAGGTAGGAGGATTGCTATGAGTTTGAGGCCAGCTTGGGACTACAGAGGGCGTTCCAGCTCAGTCTGGGCTAGAGTCCCCACTTCACGACTCCACCAAGAAAACCCACACAGAACAGAACAACCCTGCCTCCCCCCCCATAGTGTGGAGAGACGCTCTACGTTGTTCTCTGGCTTTCGTATGCTTGTGCACACAGATGCACCTGCACTCACACACACGCACACCACACATCATTCACACTCCAGAAAAAAAAAAAAAAAAAAAAAAAAAACCCCAATAGTTAGCTGGGATAAGTTAGTGCCTTTTTGTTTGCTAGTCTTTCACAGAGGGCTGTCCCCTCTGCAGCCATTGGGAGTGTACCTGAGAGGATTTTAAGTAAATACCGTCCTGAGGCCAATGTGTGCGAACTGTCAATTTGTATTCGGATGATGTGTGAGTGTGCCAAAGAGGCCTCGTGAATCATGCGGGTTACCGTGCGCAGAGCCTCACGTTCTGCCTCAAGGGTTAGAGAGGCAGAGTTCAGCTGCCATCCATCAGCCCCGTCCTTCAGGCAAAGTCATCCCAGTCGAAGCCCTCCATTTCCAAGTCTCAGGAAAAGGTCACCTAAAGGTAAAGGAATATTTTTGTCAAAGTACCAGAGTCCTGTTTCCTAAGCTGGCCTGGGAAAATACTTGTTAGAACAGATGACAGGGAGCATGGGGGAAGCTCCTAGAGCAGAAAGGAGGGAGATGGCTCAGTGCCCTGGGCATTTCTAAAAAACATCATCATCGCTTATAGATATTAATGCTACTCTTAAGAATAAGCCTGCTGAAATGTAAACTTCAGATCTTCCTAAAGGAGAATGTGTGCTCATCAGCACATGGATGCCAAAAAGATGAGGAAGGAGGGAATTTCTTTTTTTCAAGGTAGGGTGTCACTCTAGCCCAGGCTGACCTGGAGTTCACTATGTAGTCTCAGGATGGCCTTAAACCCCAGCGAGCCTCCTACCTCTGCCTCCCGAGTGCTGGGATTAAAGGTGTGCTCCATATACCCGGCCAAGGAGGAATTTTTTTAAACTCGTAGCTTGGTATTCTTTTCTATCTTCTCACTTTAGGTCTATGAACAATATTGGACATTTTTAGCACTAGGAACCTTATCTTTATTATACTCAGTTAATCAGTGGGTGTTTTTTTAAATACTGAGTATCTTTAAAGAGTGGACCAAACTCACAGAGAAAGATCTTGCATGAGAATGTGAGTGAGAACTTCAGCAGAAAGCACACAATAGACTAGATTAAGGATTTTATATTTGCTAGTTGGTTTCAGTTATTGGCCCCCCATTATTCTGCAACTGGTGTGAGATTGTTTTTTTAAAAACATATTTTTATTTATTTATTTTGCAAGCAGAGAACGAGAAAGGAGAGAGAGAAAGAAGGAGGGAGGGATGGGCACACCAGGGCCTCCAGCCACTGCAAACAAGCTCCAGAAACATGTGGGCACTGGTGAATTGAACCCCACTTGTTAGGTTTTGCAGACAAGTGCCTTCCTTAACTGCTGAGCCAGAATCCAGCCCCATGGTGTGAGAATTTATTTATTTATTTATTTATTTATTTATTTATTTCAGGTAGACTGAGCTGGAATTTACTACATAGTCCCAGGCTGGCCTTGAACTCACAAGTGATCCTCCTCCCTCTGTCTCCTGAGTACTGGGATTAAAGGCTTGCACCACCATGTGCAGCTTGTGTGTGTGTGTGTGTGTGTGTATTTATCACTGCTAAGTTATCAACAGCTTCTTGAGAAAAAACCCGTTCCTTGGAGGGCTTTACAGTGGGCATCTTGGTGGGATGCCCTACTCACTTGCCTCCCTGATGTTCCTTCTGTTGCCCTGCCTGCTTCCTTCTTGTATTCTCAGACTTGTTCTTGTCAGGGTTACTTTTCCCTTCTTTGTTTGTGTTTGAGCCTCAGGTGAGGTCATCCTGTCTCATGGAATGAAGCAGCACCTATGTGCCAATGGCTTCCAAGTTTATTTTATATTGTGGTTTGTTGAATCTCATGTAGCCGAGGGTGGCCTTAAACTCCTTATGTAGCTGAGACTGACCGGGAACTCTGTTTTTTTTTTTTTTTTTAGATTTATTTTTTATTTATTTATTAGAGACAGAGAGAGGGAGAGAGAGAAAGAGTGGGAGAATGGGTGCGCCAGGGCCTCTAGACACTGCAAATGAACTCCAGATACATGCACCACCATGTGCATCTGGCTTATGTGGGACCTGGAGAATTGAACCTAGGCCCTTAAGCTTCACAGGCAAGTGCCTTAACCGCTAAGCCATCTCTCCAGCCCTGACCTGAAACTCTTGATCCTCCTTCCTCCGTCTCACAATTGCTAAAATTGCAGGCATGTGCCACCACATCTGGCTGATTTGCCAGTTTGCAGCTATAGCTGGAACCTCTCATTTGAACTTGAAGCTCATATTTCTACCTGCCAACGCAACATTTCCACCGAGTTTCTCAAATTTAATGTGTCCAAGATTGAATTCTAAGTGATCACCTCTGCAAACCTACCACTAACATAGCCTTTCTGCCTCAGCTCATAACAACTGTATTTTGTTTGTTAGGTCTCACATCATTTATATCTTCAGCACAGATCCTTCTCATGAACTTCTGGCTCAAATTTCACTTGACATCACTAGCTGAAATGTCTAGTGTATATCACCAACTTATATCCAAGGTTATGACTTCTAAATATCTACTCTCTCTCCTTTGGTAATATATTTACTCTTTTCTGTTTCTGGTTTTGTCTTGTTGAGTAGGGTCTCACTAGCTTAGGCTGACCTAGAACTCACTCTGTTGCCCAGGGTGGCCTCAGACTCACAGTGATACTCCTTCCTCTACCTCCCAAGTGCTGGGATTATAGGTGTGAGCAAATTTTATTTTTTCAGCTTTAAAAAATTAGGGAGTCATTCTTGCTTCCTCTTTCTTTCACATCCACCTCTAATCTGTCATAAAATCCTGTTGGCTTGATCTTTGGAATGTATGTGCAATGCTGTCACTTTTCTCTTCTGCTCTGTTAACTGCCATCAATTCTCACTAGATAATACCTAACTGATTCTTTCCTAAAGTCTGCCTTTTTATTTTATTTTACTTTCATTTTATTTTAGTTTTTGCAGTTGGGTCTTGCTCTAGCCCAGGCTGACTTGGAATTCACTATGTAGTCTCAAGCTGGCCATGAACTCACAGTGATCCTCCTACCTCAGCCTCCTGAGTACTGGGATTAAAGGCATGCACCACCACTCCTGGCTAATCTCTTTATTTATTTATTTTTTAAATATTTATTAGAAAGAGAGATAGAGATAGATAAAGAGAAAGAATATAAATTGGTGCACTAGGGCCTCCTGTGCCTGCAAACAAACTCCAGATGATGTGCTATTTGTATCTGGCTTTATGTGGGTCCTGGGGAATTGAACCCAGGCTGTGAGGTTTTGAAAGCTGGCTGTTTTAACTGCCGAGTCATCTCTTCAGCCCCAGCTCATTTGTTTATATTCACTTTTGGTGACTGTTCTGTTTACGGGTTTTATCCATATTTGTACTCCCCCATATATACATATCATAGATACCACAAGCTAAGACCAGAACATTAGAGAGACTGCTGTTTTGGCTTTGAGCTTACCATATGTAGTCTCTTTGCTGTTCTTTTTTTTTTTTTTTTCTTCTTCTTTTTTTGAGGTAGGGTCTCACTCTAGCCCAGGCTGATCTGGAATTCCCTATGTAGTCTCAGGGTGGCCTCAAACTCACAGTGATCCTCCTACCCCTGCCTCCCGAGTGCTGGGATTAAAGGCATGTGCCACTAGGCCCCCCTCTTCACTCTTCTTTAAACTATGAC
Organism: Dipus sagitta; assembly: GCA_036346955.1. NCBI lineage: Eukaryota > Metazoa > Chordata > Mammalia > Rodentia > Dipodidae > Dipus > Dipus sagitta. Next base: position 18,213,110 of record CM070785.1, on the reverse strand, counting down.
TCGTACCCACCTTAGGGTGCTCACACTGGCATTGTCCAGTGCTCTACCTGGATGTCTCCCTGCCCCCCTCTCACGGGCTGCACTTCCTTCTTAATGTTTACTGATGGTCTTCTGGGAGGTTGGACCCCTGCTGAGAACTGAACACCATTTCATCGGTCCTCGTAACAGCTGTCTGAAAAGTCCATTTCCACGTGGCCACGTGGTGCTACGTCGATGTCTTTCTACTTCCTGCTTTTCCAGAGCTTTTGCGGTTGAGGTTGAGACATGGTTGCTTCAGGGGAAGGACAGGTCTGGCTCGATGAAGACAGGTGTCACCGCTCAGCTCTGAGCCTTTAAATCCACAGCCAGACAATAGCATAAAGCAATCCCTTTTAATTTGCAAAACCCAGATGTGCAGATTGAAGAAAGGCTATTTCTGAACTTCCAGAACTGGATTTGAGATTCTCCGATTAAATCTACTTCCCTAGTCATAGAGTAGGGAGTCTTCAAACTTCTTAGAGAAGTCCAGTATTTGGCTGGCATCATGTCCTGATGGCATGGTCACTAAATCTCAGACCATATCTTTTGTGGAAGAGGAAAAAGAATTTGTGAGCAATATTGCACTCATAATGGAACAGTTGTAGTATACATCATTTTGTATCACAAATTTATCTTCACCACAGGTGAGATTCGCTTCCTGATACATGGTGAGGTAAGGACCATGGACCCCACCATTACAGTAGATGGTTATTGTTCACACACAGATGTGGTCCCTTCGTGCTGCTTGGGAATAAGGCTGAGTTGAAGTTTGAAGAGCCTCCTTGTTGCCAGTGACCCCCAAGAACATGTGAGTTATAGTCTGGGGTCCTATCTCGCTGTCTCCTAGCACATAGGCTGGATTGTGTGGCGTGGAACTTCCCCTTCCCCGAAGACCCACGAAAGCAGGACACTGTCAGTGCTCGGCCCAGTGACCTCCTCAATGCCCGACCTCCCTGTCCACAGGAGGCCCACACCCTTAGCCTCAGTGACCTCCTCAATGCCCGACCTCCCTGTCCACAGGAGGCCCACGTCCTCGGCCCAGTGACCTCCTCAATGCCCGACCTCCCTGTCCACAGGAGGCCCTCGTCCTCGGCCCAGTGACCTCCTCAATGCCCCGACTTCCCTGTCCACAGGAGGCCCACGTCCTCGGCCCAGTGACCTCCTCAATGCCCGACCTCCCTGTCCACAGGAGGCCCACGTCCTCGGCCCAGTGACCTCCTCAATGTCCCGACTTCCCTGTCCTCAGGAGGCCCATGTCCTCGGCCCAGTGACCTCCTCAATGCCCGACCTCCCTGTCCACAGGAGGCCCATGTCCTTGGCCCAGTGACCTCCTCAATGCCCCGACCTCCCTGTCCACAGGAGGCCCTTGCTCTGGCTCCGGCGACCCTATCGCGCTCTTCCATGGCACACCAGTTCTTCTTTCCCAGGACTCCGGAGCTGCCTCCCCCACTTGTCATGGTTTGGGGACCCTATCATGCTGCCTAACTTCACTAATGAAGCTCCACTTCAGTTTTTAATTTTTTTTATTGACAACCTCCATACATACACACAAACATGTCATGATCATAATCCCCTCCTACCACTTTCTTTTTTCCCTTCTCTATCTCCCCTCCACTGTACCCCTTTCTTTCCAACTAGTCTCTCTTTATTTTGATGTCATCATTTTCCCCTTCTTATTACGCAAGTCTCGTGCAGGTGCGCCAGCCGCTGTGAGGTCGTGGATAAACACCGTGGCTACTTTGTGTCTGGAAGACAGTATTGCAAAGCACTCCTCCCCTCCCTTTGATTCTTACATTCTTTCCACCGCCTCTTGCACAGTGGTCCCTGAGCCTTGGAGGGTGTGCTAGAGACGTCTCACTTAGTGCTGAACACTCCACTGTCACTTCTCAGCACTTTGAGTTTTGAGTCTTCCAATGGTCACCACCATCTGAAAAGAGAAGCTTCTCTAACCCAAAGTGAGAGAGGCATCTATATATATATTTTTGTTTGTTTGCTTTTTGAGATAGGGTCTCACTCTAGTCCAGGCTGATCTGTATTCACTATGTAGTCTCAGGGTGGCCTTGAACTCATGGCGATCCTCCTACCTCTGCCTCCGGAGTACTGGGATTAAAGGAGTGCACCACCATGCCTGGCTAAATATTTTTATTTATTATGAGAGAGAGGGAGGGAGGAAGGGAAAGAGAGAGAGAGAATGGGCATTCCAGGGCCTATAGCCACTGAAAATGAACTCCAGATGCATGTGTATCTGGCTTACATGGGTTCTGGGGATCGGAACCTGGGTCCTTAGGCTTCATAGGCAACCACTTAACTGCTAAGCCATCTCTTCAGCCTGAGAAGCATTAATATAAACACAATATTTAGAGGACAGTTTTGTGGGCATAATACATAATATGTGAAGTTAGCCAAATAGCAGTAGTAATTCTCCCCATCTAGAGGGCTTATGACCTCCCCAGCCATAGGCTTTTTTTTTTTTTGTTGTTGTTTGTTTGTTTTCAAGGTAGGGTCTCACTCTAGTCCAGGCTGACTTGGAATTCACTTTGTAGTCTCAGGGTGGCCTTGAACTCATGGTTATCCTCCTACCTCTGCCTCCCGAGTGCTTGGATTAAAGGCGTGGACCACCATGCCTGGCTCCATAGGCTTTTTAAAAAAAGTTTTTATTTATCAATTATTTGTAGGCAGAAAGAGAATGAGAGAGAGAGAGACAGACAGACAGACAGAGAAAGAGAGAGAAATGGGTGCACCAGAGAGCCTCATGCTACTGTAACCAAACTCCAGATACAGGTACCACTCTGCATCTGGCTTTATGTGGGTACTAGGGAATCAAAACCAGGGCATTAGGCTTTGCAAACAAGTGCTTTTAACCGCTGAGTCATCTCCCCAGGCCCTAGCCATAGGCTTTTTTTTTTTTTTTTTTTAATTAGGTTTTCAGTACTAGGCATTCATTCCCATGGAATGGGCAAATCCAATCAGAGAGCGGTTGGCTTCCCCATAACAGACATGCCACCACTGTACCAGTTGGCACATTTGGCCTGGCTGGCTAGCCATGAAAAATAATAAAGTGACATTTTAAAGGAAAGTTCATCTCAGTGAGTCTCTCATTTGGGCCAGCCTGGTCTCCTTCTCTCTCACTTACAATATTAGCATTCTAGACAGTTCCTATTGACCAGAATGATAGAATTGACAGTGAGTGGCTGCATAGTCATAGGATGGGTTTTTTTTTGGGGGGGGGTTTCGAGGTAGGGTCTCACTCTATTCCAGGCTGACCTGAAATTCATTATGTACTCTCAGGGTGGCCTCAAACTCATGGCGATCTACCTACCTCTGCCTCACGAGTGCTGGGATTAAAGGTGTGTGCCACCATGCCCGGCTATAGTATGGTACTTTTGACTTATTGGAAATCATATGAAGAAGGAGAGATGTGTGTCTCACTCAACAGAGAGGCAGAATTGCCTCAGAACCCTTTCACTGTTGTTGTATCCACATGACTTACGCTTTAAGGGTCATCTTTGTACAGGACCCCTGGTTTGTATTGGAGATTGGTACTTTAGTATAGACTACTTAGCATAAAAATGAGTTGAAACTCAAGTATTTTAAAGTCTAAATAGGTCTAAATCACAATGCAGTTTGCATTTAGGTCAGATGAGAAATGGTTGAGCCACTTAGTTCTTCCTGCACTCTTTAAGTCCCATAACCAAAACATCAGTGACATGGGAGTGAGAGCAGTGACATGCTGGTGAAGTCAACAAGCTTCTGCTTGAAAGGGAGAAGTGTAAACCGGGGGACAGAGAAGTAATGAATGTCCCGTGCAGCCATTTCTTCAGCCTGGAAACACTCCCTCCTGGAGAGAGAAGCAGAGAGAGGCTCAGTGAAACACACAAGGGCCAAGAAATAAATGAAATTTACAAGGCTAAAAAGACACTGTGGAAACAAAAGACTCTCAAAGCCCCTCTTCAAGATTATATGAAGCAACAATTCATGGAGAAAGGAGACCGTCCCACCAAGCCAGACTGCCTGCAAGTTGTGCTATGACCTCCATGAATGCAGTTTTCTTTTGTTGTTGTTGTTTTCTGAGGGAGGGTCTCACGTTAGCTCAGGCTGACCTGGAATTCACTATGTAGTCTCAGGCTGGCGTCCAACTCTCGGAGACCCTCCTACCCCTGCCTCCCAAGTGCTGGGATTAAAGGCGTGTGCCATCACTCCTGGCCTCCAATTTTTTTTATTAAGTAGAAACTTTGTATGGACATATCATGTGTTGGAACCATCATTTCCCTCCTCCCTGACCCTGTTCCACTGAGGACCCTCCTACGTGGGATTGCTCATGTTCATCATGGGGTTGTGGGTTATGAGTTTTGAGAGCAGCAGTCAGTCATTGGGTGGGGGCAATGCCTCTGGGTATTCCCTCTCATCCTGTGGTTCTTACAATCTTAAGACCCCTCTTCTGAAAAATTCCCTAAGCCTTGGTGGGTGTGTTTTAAGTATACTTCAGTGATGAGCTCTCAGCAGCTTCTGGATTTCTGCTTTGGTGAACTTTGAGTGTCCTCAGTGTCTGTCTCCACCACCCCGGTGCAGGTTGTCAGGCTCACGGTGGAAACAGCACTCTTGCTTATCTCACCAGTTCCTCTGTGGTTTCACCTGGGCCCTGGCTGCTGTGTGAGGGGAGGTTCATCTGTCAGGGAGTCAGCTATCTTATCTTGTCTGCTGGTTACATTTTGGTGGTTTTTGGTTTTTACTGCCTTCTGTAAAAGAAAAACAGATTCTCCAACAGAGAGTGAGGTCAGCATAGGTTATAGGGGATGAGCATTGTTAATTAAGAGATATTTTGATGGGTGTAGCCTCTCTTTTGGCCAAAGACTAGTGGGAGCATTTCATTGGAGTTTAGATCCTTTCTTCATAGAATTCTGATTCGGTTTCCAGTGGCAGCTATGAGCAACTTTCCACTGGTCTCTTAGCCAATCAGAGAGCCATTGGTTATCTACCTAGACTGTGTGCCACTATTGCACAGATTTATACATCTTGTCAGGTTGATTGCTTTTGTATAGCAGTGTACCCTGCTTGATCACAACATTGTTGTCCATTCCCAACCTCCTCCCAGCAGCTCCTGTAGCACTTTCTAGAACGATATAGGCTGACCATCTGGGAATGTCCTTCCTTCTAGCTGGATCTCTCAATCTTCTGTGTCAGCAGTGTGTGGGGTCTTTAGCAATAGGACCTTACATTTTACCTCAGGTGGGTAACCAAGTGCTTTTACAGAAGCCTGTCTTGTCAGGGGTGCAGTTTTTGTGAGTCATTGTCAATGTTGGGGTGGGCTTTTATGTGACACAGCTGCCTTTGAGTCATCCGTGCTCCTGTGAGCTACCTCAATAAACTCGTTGGTTCACTAAGCTAGACTGGGGTGGAATCATTTATTTGGTGTGGTGTTGGTGTCCTACCTGAGTGGATAGATGTTTGTTCCTGTTGCACAATAGAAGGAGGGTGTACTCAGATTGAGAGGACTGAGTTTGTAGTTTAAGGGTAGAAGAATTGATAACTGCAAATCACAAATGAGTATGTGTTAGTGTTGCAGTCAGGTTCACATTGCTGGTAGAAATCACCTAACAAAGAGCAGTTTGTGGGGAAAAAGAGGTTTAATTTGGCTTACAGGCTCAAGGGGGGGGGGAAGCTCCATGATGGCAGGGAAAATGATGGCATGAGCAGAGGGTGGACATCACCCCCTGGCCAACATAAGGTGGACAAAAGCAACAGGAGAGTGTGCCAAACACTGGCATGGGGAAACTGGCTATAACACCCATAAGCCAGCCCCCAACAATACACTCCCTCCAGGAGGCTTTAATTCCCAAATCTCCATCATCTGGGAACCTAGCATTCAGAACACCTAAGTTTATGGGGGACAACTGAATCAAACCACCACATTCTGCCTCTGGCCCCCATAAACTGATATCCATATATGATGTAAAATACAATGCATTCAGTCCAACTTTAAAAATCCTTAGCTTTAAAAATCCATAGCTTTTAAAAATCCCAATGATGTCCAAACATCTCCATAGTCTAAGATCTTTTAACTGAGCCATAATAACCAAAAAATCCCCTCAAAACCTATAATGGCACAGAATAAACATTCACACTCCAAAAAATGACATTGGGCATAGCAAAGAAATATTCAACCAATATAAGAGTTAAAACAACTAGAGCAAATATCAAACTCTGTAACTTCAAGTCCAACAACTCTAGCTGGTGACAAATCCCCAAGTCCAATAATTCTAACCAGCAACAAGTCTCTGGAGTTCCAGTTCCGCCCCTCTAGCTAGGCTACTCACAGTCCTGGAAAACTTCATCGGGGCTGGCAGCTTTCCTTAGCAGCCATCTCATGGTCCCAGCATCTCCACTGGGTCTCCACTGCAATCCACAGTTCATGCTCATGGCTCCATTGGGTCTCCATGCAGGTGACCAGCAAACCTGCTTCACACTGCCCATGGCCATTTCCAAAACACAAGACCGTGTTGCAAATTCAATGACCCTCTCTTTCCTGCATTTCTTATGCTCCACAATACCAGGTAGGGTGTCAATTTGTTAATCTAGGGGGAATAAAGCAGACTTTGAAGAACAGGACACTTCTTGAGCACTCAGGCCCCTCCAAAAGAGTCTGAATTCTTCATGTTGCCCCAGTGCAGGTCAGCTAGCCCAATCTGAAAGGTTGTAATCTCTCATATAATTGCACTCCAGGGCATCCTGCCACTGCAAACAAATTCCAGATGTATGTGCCACCTTGTGCATCTGGCTTATGTGGATCCTGGGGATTGAACCTAGGTTCTTTGACTTTGCAGACAAGCGTCTTAATTGCTAAGCCATCTCCCCAGCCCAGTTAAAGCATCCTTATTCTTCTACTTTAATCTGCTACACACTCCCTCCTTTTTTCCTCTGTCTTCTTCTTTTCTTCCTTACTTCATTGCTCTCTCCCTTCTTTGTATAGCACTGGAGCTTAAATGAATGGCCTTGTATATACTAATCACATGTTACTCTATTGTACTACATCTAGCCTCCTTCTGCCTTTGAATGATATGTGTGTGTGCGTGTGTGTGTAAGCATGTATGTATGTGTCTATGTGTGTGTGTGTGTGTGTGTGTGTGTGTGCGTGTATGGGAAGAAAGAGAAAGAACGTGATAAGTAATATTGATTCTCACTTTTGTTGGATTTCAAATCACCTAGGAGACAAATTTCCGGACAAATCTGAGGGAGCAGCTGGGATTGCCAGGCTGCCTTATCTCTATAAATGTAGTGCTCCTGCTTCAGTCTGGACAAGTTCTTCAGTTTTATCCTTCAGTTCATTAACTCTTTTTTTTTTTTCAGCTGTATCTATTTTCTGATACTTTTCTTATGTTTTAGTTTTCAGTTCCTCCAAACCTTGGCCATTGCAATCAAACTGCAGATGCTTATGCCACTGCTAAGCCATTTCTCCAGCCAGCCATTAAGTTTTAAGTAATTATTTTTTAAAAAGATTTTATATTTATTTATTTATTTATTTATTTATTTATTTATTTATTTGAGACAGAGAGAGGGGGAGAGAGAGACAGAGGGAGAGAGAGAGAGAGAGAGAGAGAGGGAGGGAGGGAGAGAGAGAGAGAGAGAGAGAGAGAGAGAGAGAGAGAGAGAGAGAGAGAGAATGGGCTCACCAGGGCCTCTAGCCACTGCAAATGAACTCCAGATGCATGACCCTCCATGTGCATCTGGCTTACATGGGACCTGGAGAATTGAACCGGGGTCCTTAGGCTTCATAGGCACGTGTCTTAACCACCAAGCCATCTCTCCAGCCCAAGTTATTTTATTTTATTTATTTATTTATTTGAGAGCAACAGAGAGAGAAAGAGGCAGAGAGAGAGAGAGAGAGAGAGAGAGAGAGAGAGAGAGGAGAGTGGGCACACCAGGGCTTCCAGCCACTGCAAACAAACTCCAGACGTGTGCGCCCCCTTGTGGATCTGGCTAACGTGGGTCCTGGAGAATCGAACCTCGAACCGGGGTCCTTAGGCTTCATAGGCAAGCTCTTAACCGCTAAGCCATCTCTCCAGCCCCAGCCCAAGTTTTGAGTAATTTATTATAAATGAATTGATAAGTAATAAAAATGTGAACTTCAGCAAGCACCTCCTGCTAGGGTTTAAATGTGTCATATATTGGAAACTTAATCCTAACTTCATATGTGGTGGAGGTATGGCCTCTGGAAGGGAGTTTATGTGAGGTGACACAATTGGTGGGGAGTGGACTCATGATAGGGTTAGTGGCTTTAAAAGAAGAGGAAGAGAGAGTTGCATCCACATGCTTGCTCTCCATGGGACATGGGCTACCATATTATGACACAATAAGAAGGCCTTCACCAGAGTCTAGCACCTTCCCAACCTCTAGACTTTGAGAAATGTTTCTTTTCTTCTTCTTCTTCTTCTTCTTCTTCTTCTTCTTCTTCTTCTTCTTCTTCTTCTTCTTCTTCTTCTCCTCCTCCTCCTCCTCCTCCTCCTCCTCCTCCTCCTCCTCTTCCTCCTTCTTCTTCCTTCTCCTCTTCCTTCTCCTCTTCCTCCTCCTCTTCTTTTTTTTTTTTTTGAGGTAGACTTTTGCTTTAGCCCAGGCTGACCTGGAATTCACTATGGAGTCTCAGGGTGGCCTGAAACTCATGGCAATCCTCCTACCTCTGCCTCCCCAGTGCTGGGATTAAAGGTATGCACCACCACGCCCGGCCGAGAAATGTTTCTTTTCTTCACAAATGATCCACTTTGTAGCATTCTGTTATACTGCCAGAAAATGGACTAAGACACTTACGATTTTTAGAGTGTATAAAATGTGAGGAGGGAACAGACCGTGAGGAGTTTCAATTCCTCTTTTTAATATTTTTTTTTTTTTACTTATGAGAGAGAGAGAGAGAGAGAGAGAGAGAATGGGTGTGCCAGAGCTCCCAGCCACTGTAAATGAACTCCAGATGCATAGGCCACCTTGTGCATCTGGATTACGTGGGTTCTGGGGAGTTGAACCCGGGTCCTTAGGCTTCACAGGCAAGTGCTTTAACTGCTAAGCCATCTCTCCAGCCTGCAGTTTCAATTTCTAGGGAGGATTGTACAACTTTGATTAAAAGAATGGGTGATCAGATTGGAGAGGGGCTTCAGAGAAAAGAAACGGGGAAAGAGAAAGAGTAGGAGTGTGGAGTGGTTGGAATATCAAATGTTCCCTGTAGTCTCATGTGTGTATGTTTAAGCCTCACGCTTAATCCCCAGCTGGTGCAGCCTTTGGGAGGTGGAGCCTCTCTGGAAGAAGTGTGTCAGTGGGGGCGGGCCTTGAGGTTTACTAGGCCACACCCACCTGCCACACTGAACTCTATTTCCTCCCTGCTGTTGTGGAAATGTGATGCCTGGCTGTCTGCTCCTGCCGTGTCTTCCCTGCCATGATGAAATGTCTCCTTGAGCTGTAAGCTGACATTAACCCTTTCTTCCCATAAGCCGCTTCTGTTCAGCTGTCTTGTCCCAGCAACAAGAAGGTAACTTCTACAGGTAGGAAAGGAATACTCTCAGGTGACACAGAGAATGCTTGAGATGTGTCAGGGAAGCCTACGCCAGTGGGACTCAACCCCTTCCTGTGATGTGAGGGAGTGTGTCAGCTGGTCCCAGGGTGCAGTGCCCTTGAACTCCCTCCATCCCAGACACGCACACACGCACACGAACATGTGCATACATACATGCGGAAGCTTTGAACAGTCAGCCTGAGTGTCCGCTAGTACACCCTGTGCCTGGATGTGCCTCCAGAAAGCTTCTCTCCTGGGTGAGCAGTCTAGAATCATGAGCCACTTCTGGTACCTGTGGGCCCATGGGCACATGGCTTAGCAAGCAGATGACCCCTTTGTGTGGAGGAGGCGGCATCCCTTCTTCCACGTGGAGAGAAGCCTGTGCCAGGGCTCAGGACTTGGCAAGCCAAACATGCCCGCACCTCACCCCACGCTTTCTCTGGGGGCCCGCTGCCCAGCTCAGTAGGCACCTCTCACAATGGTCTGGGTGTCTGCAGCTGCCAGAGCCTCCTGCACCAGCTGCTAAATACTCATGTGTACTTGGTTCAGGGGCAGGAGTTGAGTTCAGGGGGTCTTAGAATCCATAAAGGGCAACGCCTCCTCATGTACCTGTGGCTTGTTATGGGCACTGGGATTGGGGAATACCCACATCCAATCATCATCTATTTGGAGCAGCAATCTTGGTTCTCTTCTTTTTTATATTTTTGTTGTTCCTTGAGGACAGCAAGAGAGACACACGGGAATTTATACATACTAGCCAAGTGTTACATTACTTGCAAAATCTAAGCTTTCTTTCAGTTTTTTTTTTTTTTTTTTTTTTTGAGGTAGGATCTCTCCCTAGCCCAGCCAGGCTTACCTGGAATTCACTGTGCTGTCCCAGGCTGGCCTTGAACTCATAGTGATCCTTCTACCTCAGCCTCCTGAGTGCTGGAATCAAAGGTGTGTGCCACCATGCCTGGCCCTTCCTTTCAGTTTTGGTTAAATAAAAATACTAATTTTCTATTCTTACCTCTTGTTCAGTTTTATCTAATGCCTTACTGAGGAGCTCTTAATGTCTGTAATTTAAATCCCCAACTGTGTTCATGTTGTGGAACAAAATAATCAACTAGAAGTGGCTTAGGGGAGGAAAGAGTTTATTTTGGCCTAGAATTCCAGAGGATATAATGCAGGATGGCAGGGACGACGTGACAGGAGCAGGAAGCCAGCTCACATCACCACACCAACAGGGCAGCTGTAGGCGATGAATGCTACTGCTCAGCCAGATCTCTCCTTCATATACACTCTAGGATCTGGGCCCGTGAAATCTGTCAGCCACTGTTAAGGTGGATCTTCCTACCTCAACTGACATGATAATCAATCCCTCACAGGCAATTCTAGGTACCTTCAAGGTGACTGATCACATTAACCATCACAGCAACCAACCCATGCCTATAAAAGGCAAAGGGAAGATGACGTGGAGTCACTCGCAGATCAAATGTCCTGTGCACAGTCATACAGCCTTCAGTGGTAAACATGAGGATGTAATTCAAGACTCAAGGGTTCATTCAACACGCATCAAGACTGATCATGTGCCATGCCTTATGGGGTAATAAATCTATAAAATAGATTTTTCAAATACAACGTCTTATCACAGAGATGTTGTGTAAAATGTTCTAGCCACTAGGAAAACATGTGCCTAGAGAGGAAACAAAGAAGAATTTCTTTTCAAGGCAGGGTCTTACTCTAGCCCAGGTGGGTCTGAAACTCACTCTGTAGTCCAAGGTGGTTCTTAGAACTCATGGTGACCCTCTTACCTCAATATCCTGAGTGCTGCACTGAGGGTATGTAACACCACACCCAGCGAAAGGAGTGATTTTCTTCTTTAAAAGGTGGTGTGCTGGCTGGTGAGGTAGCTCGGTTGGTAGAATTCTTGCAGGAAGCCTTGGGTGCAGGCCTCAGCACTGTATAGTCCTAATACGGTGGGGCAAATCTGTAATTGCAGCTCTACGAAGGTGGAGGCAGGTGGATTAGAATATTTTATTATTGACAACTTCCATAATTATAGACCATAAACCATGATAATTCACAACTCCACTGTCTCTCATATTCCCTCCCCCTCTCAGGCAGTCTTTCTTTTACTTTGATGTCATCACCTTTTCCCCCTCTTATGCTGGTTTTGTGTTGGAAGTGCCAGGCACTGAAAGGTCATGGATATCCAGGCCATTTTGTGTCCAGAAGACTGCATTGTAAGGAGTCCTATCCTTCCTTTGGCTCTTACATTCTTCCTGCCACCCATTCTGCAATGGACCCTGAACCTTGGAAGGTGTGATAGAGATGTTTCAGTGCTGAGCACTCCTCTGTCACTTCTCAGCACCATGATGCCTTCTGAGTCATCCCAGAGGTCACTACCATCTGAAAAGAGAAGCTTCTCTAACCAAAAGTGAGAGTAACATTAATATATGGGTATGAACATTAAGAAAAGTACTTACTGGGCTGTTTGGTGGGCATAATATATGCATTTAGTGAGACACCAGTAGGTGTTACACCCCTAGGGCTCATGTATTCCCTCCTGTGGAGCAAGCCTCCAGTCCAATTAGAGAGCAGTTGGTTCCCCCATAACAGACATGCCACTATTGCACCCATTGGCTCATTTGGCCCGGCAAGCCCAACTTAAGGCTTGCAGTGTCCACTGTTGAGTATCTCCACTGATGACTTCTCTCTCTCCCATGGAGCTGCATGCGGTGTATCTTTTTTCCAACTTTTTGCCAGCTGGTCTGCAGGGAGGAGGTTTTCAGCTCAGCTCCAGCAGGATTTCTCAGTGACCTTGCAGCCCAAGTATGTAGAGTCTTCAGCAATATAGTCTTAAGATCTATTCCTGGTGGGAAACCAAGAGCTTTGGCAATGGCCTGTAATGTTTTGGGGGCATCAGGGACCTCCCTGGCCAGCAACTCACTGCAAGGTATCCCATCCCTGACACTGAAAATTTCTGATAACAATCTATGGCTTCTGGGTGTTCCATTGTCCACAAAAGTAGGTTTCCATATGACTTATTCATACCCTCTTAGATTTTGATTAACCCTTCCCCAACCCTTCCTTTACTCAACCTCTTTCCCTGACCTCACTTAGGCCTTTCCACCCCCAGTAATCTGTTTTTCTATTTACATATACACAATACCATCACTTTAAATCCTCCCCTCTCCTCCTTTCCTTATAGTCCCTTTCTAGCTTACTAGAATAATTTTGGAATAATTTTCCAAACTATAAGTAACAGTAAGAGGCTAAGGACTCAAGATCCTATTTTTAGAGTCTTTTGAATTCATCTACAGATACATGATTCTTTTTTCTTGTTTTTTTGAGGTAGCGTTTCACTCTAGCCCAGGCTGATCTGGAATTCACTCTGTAGTCTCAGGCTGGCCTTGAACTCACAGAGATCCTCCTACCTCTGTCTCCTGAGTGCTGGGATTAAAGCATGTGCCACCATGCACAGCCAGATACATGATTTTAGCCAGTATGTGAAGGAATGGCTGGGTGGCCACAAACAAAAACACAGAAATTGGTGGCAAGGACAAAGGAGACTTGGGATTTACAAAGATCTGGAGCACCAGTGAACTTTGAGCCATTTTGAGAATGTTGCAAGGAAATGTAAAGCAATGGCCCCAAGGATAGGATTAGATGCAAGAATTGTAGGTGTTTAGAAGGGACACGCAAAACCAGCGTAGGAAAAACAGGCAGAACCCATGTGTTATTCACACGGGGTGAAGTAACCTTGAGAAGCTGGGGAAAGCGGATGGTAACTCTTGAGAGGGGAATGTCCAAATCCCTAAATCAACAGTAAATGATTTTGTCATGTGGATATGTTGCACCATGAAAAGTGGGTGAAGGATGTTCTAGCTCCCGCTGGGATGTGGAGAACACGCATGAGGCTACACAGCTCTTTCCCATGAGAGTCAGCAGTGCTAGGTTATGGTGAGGGCTGGGCCAAGGCAGGGACAAGGCCTACATTCTCTGCTGGGGAAGGTGGGAGTAGATGTGGAAAGATGGTCGAGAGACCCCTGGGATGATTCCTAAGAAACGCTGTCTTGTGCTGATTCGTTGTTTACTCTTGAAAATGTGGTCATTATGAGAACATAATGCTTGTGTTTTCCTTGATTACTTTAAACATTATTTTAGTTATTCGAGAGAGGAAGAGAGAGAGAGAGATAGAGAGAGAGAGAGAGAGAGAGAATGAATTAGCATGCCAGGGTCTCCAGCTGCTTCAAATGAACTCCAGATGCATGTGCCACCTTGTGCAGCTGGCTTACGTGGGTCCTGGGGAATTGAACCTGGGTCCTTTGGCTTTTCAGGCAAGCACCTTAACCACTAAGCAATCTCTCCAGCCCAACCTTGGTCACTTTTATAAGCGAGGTAAGTTCATTATTTGAGCGAGGGGACAACTCTTGCTAGGGCAAAGATGGCTGGCTAGCAGAGCAGAGTATAAGAGGCACTTTTGGCTTGTATTTCTGCTTTGTGGAGATTGTTCTAACAGCTAGAGGTCTGTGGTAGCCTACATTTCATGCTTCAGCTTTTATTCTTTATTTAACACAACACAACACACACACACACGCACACGCACACGCACACACACACACCATGTACAATAATTTTTACAGAAAACAAAATGCATAGTTTTCTCGCCAATCATGAAGTGTGATGAGTCATGGCTTAATCTACTCTTACCTTCATCCTTAACGAGAATAGTTCTTATATTCTGAACTCTGGAGTTGGTATTTAGGAAATGGCCCTCAGATTTGAGGTGGCAGCCAAGCCAGGTACTCCAGGCTGCAGGAAGATTAGTGTTGGTCATTCTTCTCCCTCAGTCTCGAATGGACTTTTGTCCACTTTGGCTGTTTGCTTTGGTAAGGGCAGAGTCAGCCAACTTAGCATCTGCACATCTTCAGCAGGGTTAAGTTTACCTACCTGTGATTTACTCTCGTCTTTTGGTGAAGTGATGAAGCAAGGGTTATTATTATTATTCACCTTTCTCTGCAACTTTTTCATTTTCCTTCAACCAGAAAATTTCTTGGGAGAATGGAATCATATACCACTTTGTTTTTTTCCATGATACCCAGTGAATACTTAGCAGATAGTGAATTTAAACCCATGTAATGGGCTGGACAGATGGCTCAGTGGTTAAGGCATTTGCTTGGAAAGCCTGACGGCCCAGGATTTGATTCCTCGGTGCCCATGTAAAGCCAGATGTACAAAGTAGCACATGCAGCTGGAGTTTGTTTGTGGGGCTGGAGACCCTGAGTGCCCATTCTGTCTCTTTGCTTGCAAATAAATAAATAAAATATTAAGAAGAACATATATTGATGTAAAGGGATGATCATTCATATATAAACCTGTTATCTGATGCTTCATTAGGGGTATTTTGAGAGAAATGTACTAAAACTTCATTTTATTCTTTTTTTCTTCAATTTTTTTCTTTTGTTTTCCTTTCTACAAAGATAGGGAGTTGAGCTCAGGCTGGTGTGGAGCCATGTAGCCTGGGCTGACTGCATGCTCACTGTGTAGCCCACGCTAGCCTCAGATTTGCAGCCATCTTCCTGCCTCAGCCTCACAAGATCTGGCATTGTAGGCGTGCGTCTCTATGCCGGACTTACATTACTCTTAACGCGAGGCGCAACTGTGACAAATGCCTACAGCAGCCAAGTCATAAAGAGAAGAGGTGCATTTTGGCTTGAGTTTTGGAGGCTTCTGTCCATGATCAATGAATGCCGCTGGTGGAGGCCCGTGGCGAGGCATCATGGAAGATGTGTGGCGGAGCAGACCCACTCACCTCGTGACTCGAAAGGGAGAGAAAGAGAAAGGTGTGGTCCCAGAGTTCCCTGCAGAGGCACCTCTCCCTTGACAAAGTTCCCTGCCACTAGGCTGCACCTCTTCAAGATTTTGCCACCTCCTAGCAACACTGAAGCTGGGGCATTACTCACAGAATTTTTGGAGGACCTTGATATCCAAACAGCAGCAGGCATCTCCTAACTTCCTGTTTCTCAGCAGTGACTGCCTGTTAATATTTGCGTTGGATGCTTAAAATGATCTATTGGTCTTGTCACACAACAATTCAGTCAGGTGTGGCTTTCTATGTATGCTGCGTGGAGCCTACTGAGGTACTAGAGTCTATAGAGTGACATCTTTAAGCAGTGTCAGAAAATTCTGTCATAGTTTACTTAGACCTTGCTTTTCTGAGGAAGTCCTTGTATGTGCCTGTCCTTGTGTGTACACGTGAGCCGTGTGCAGCGTGCATGTGGGCGTCAGAGGGCTATCTCCGTGTCCCTCCTCCCTCCCTCCTTGTTGGAGGCAGGATGTCTTTGCTGTTTGCCACGCGTCAGCCATGCCGCCTGGTGCCTGAGCTTCCAGGGATCCAACTGTCTCTGGCTCCCATTTTAACACAGGAGGGCTGGCACTACACTCAGCGTTCTGTGGGGTTCCTGGGATCTAAACTCAGGTCCTCGTAGTGGCATGGCAAGATCTTTACCCACTAGCCCATTCCAGCCCCTCCAGCAATGCTTCCCTCGGCTTCTGGGGGTGCCGTTACGCATGTGGCCCATCATTTGGCTAAGGCTCACATGACTCTGATGTTCTGTCTCTCCCACCTTTCTCCCTCTCTTTCTCTCTCCTCCCTCCCTCCCTTCCTTCCTTCTATTTCATTAAGAGCATACTTTGTATGGTTACATCATGTGTTGGTACCCTCTTTTCCCTCCTCCCTGCCCCCATTCCACTGGGACCCTCTTCAGTGGGGTTGCGGATATTCCCCATGGGGTTGTGGGTTATGCACTGTGGGAGCAGCAGTCGGTTATTGGGGGGAGGCAACGCCTCTGGGCATGACATCGCAACCTATGACTCTTACAATCTTCTGCCCCCTCTTCCACAAAATTCCCTGAGCCGTGGTGGGTGTATTTTAAATCTACTTTAGTGATGGGCTCTTAGGAGCCTCTGGATCTCTGCTTTGTTAGGTGTTGAGTGTCCTCAGGGTCTGTCTCCTTCACCCTGGTGCTGATTATCAGGTTTAGCATGGACGCAGCACTCTTGCTCGTCTCCCCACTTCCTCTATGGTTTTGTTTGGGCCTTGACAGAGATGCGAGGGGTGGTTTATCTCCTCGGGTCTCCTTACCTTCTGAAAAGGAGATAGATTCTCTAAGGGAGAGTGAAGACAGCATAGGTTAAATAGGATTAGTGTTATTTAGGGAGGGTTTCATGGATGTAGGCCCTTTTTTAGCCAAAGACTAGTGGGATCTTGTCATTGGAGAGCATAATCTCTGTCTCCATAGGATTCTGTTCTAGTTCCTAGTTCCAGATATGGGTTCCTTCCTCTTAGACAATCAGAAAGCCATTGGTTACCCTCCCAAGCTGTGTGCCACCATTGCAGCCTCACAAGAAGTTCACATACTTTATTTTGAATCTTTTAAACTTTATATGCTTTTGAGTTTGCCAATCTTAGCTCCTGATGTACCAGTCTGATGTTAAACCCAACTGACGTATATTTGTTTTTCATTTTCTTTCTTTTTTTTTTTTGGTGATTTTGTATGTGTGTAGAATATGCATGTGATGAGGTGTGTGGTATGTGTGATGTGTGGCATATGTGCATGTGTGTGTAGATGCACATGCCCCATGTACATGCATCTGGAGAGCCGAGGAGAACATCTGGTGTCCTTCTCTGCTTGCTCATCTGTGTATTTCTTTCTTCAGACTAAGTCTCTCCCTCAACCTGGAGCTGCTGTCCGTCGGTGAGCCACAGTGATTCTCCAGTCCCCACCTCTCCCCCCGCCGCCACCCACTGAAGACTAGGGTTACACATGTGTGTGGCTACGCCCAGCTTTTATGTGAGTTCTAGGGTATCGAACTTGATGGTCTCTGGACTGAAATGTTTTCATGCTGAAGTTGTAAGCACTCTTAACCATAGAGCCATCTCCCCAGTTCCTATATTTTAATTATTGATTCTACTATGTTCTTTGATCCTTTTTTTTGAAAAATAGAGTTCAATTCTATATTGAAGTGTTCCAAATTCCACCCTTCCTCTTGTTTATTTTTATTTTATTTTTATTTATTTATTTGAGAGAGAGAGAGAGAGAAAGAGAGAACGGGCACACCAGGGCCTCCAGCCACTGCAAATGAACTCCAGATGCTTGCACCACCTTGTGCATCTGTCTAATGCGGGTCCTGGGGAATCAAACCTGGGTCCTTTGGCTTTGCAGGCAAATACCTTAACCGCTAAGCCATCCCTCCAGCCCCCTCTTGTTTTTTTTTTTTAAACTTCTTGTAGTAGACGTTCAAAGACCTTGCTTGCTAACTATAATGCATTGGTAATCTCTCTGTTCACTTCAAATGATTGTTATTGACATTTGTGGTTATGGATCAGTTTTGCTTCTACTCCTGTGTTTTAATTTTCTCTTTTATGGTGGACACTGAATAAAATGTAAGTCAGTAGAGAATGAAGTTCATACAGCTTTGACCCCAAGAGGTTTTTTCCCTTTGATGACTTAGTCAGGACGGGGCTTTGGTCAGCTCAGTGCAGGTGTGGTTTAATGCTTCCCCGTGGAGAAGCCCCCGTGGCCTTGCGTGCTCGCACTGCAGCTCCCTGTCTTCCCTCCTGTGTGCATGAGCCTGTGTGCAGGCGCACACGCATGTGAGTGCATGTGGAAGCCAGAGGACAGCCTTGGGTGTCGTTCCTCAGGAGCCATCCATGGGCGTGTGAGTCTTTGCATGTGTGTGGGCATGCACATGTGTGCACATGTGTGTGCGTGGAGGCCAGAGGTTGATATCAGTTGTCCTCACTGATGGCCCTCCACTCTATTTGCTGAGCCAGGGTCTCCGACTCGGACTCTGAGCTCTGATTTGGCTAGTCTAGCTAGCCGGCTTGCTGCAGGCATCTCTTGCTTCTGTCTTGTAAGCACTGCAATTGTATGTGGTCTGTCACACTTGCTTGGCATTTACCGGGCAGCTGGGGATCTGAACTCAGGTCCTCACGCTTGTGTGGCAAGTACTTCAGTGACTGAGCCATCTCTCCGGCCCAATTTTATTTTATTTTGAGATAGAGTCTCTCATTGGCCTGGAACTCACCACGTAGGCTAGACAGACTGGTTGGCCAGTGAGCTCCAGGGGCTTGTCTGTCTCTGCCTTTCCAGCACTGGGTTTCAAACCCGGGCTACTAGTATAGTCAGTTTATGTTGCTGGCACAAACACCCAGCCCAGACCAGGTTTATGGGAGGAACAGGGTTTGCTGCAGGGTTACAGGGAAAAGCTGGCTCCCATTCATAAACCCAAGCCGAGAGGAAAACTGCAACCAGCAAAACGCCAGCACCAGCACCCACCAAAAAGCAGCAAGCAGCAGGAGCCCCCCAGAGTGCAGACCTCTCTGCATGCCTTTTGGGTTGGAATTCAGATCTGCTCCCAAACACACCTTAGGGCTGGATCCCAGGATCTGCCTCCAGTGGCACCTTTTCCAGCCAGGTGACTAGAGACCCTAGTTATAAGTTTTAATTAAACTCCTGAGTCCACGGGGGCGGCGGGGGGGGGACATACATTCAAACTACCATAGCCACAATGTCCATTTTTTTTAAAACTTTGGTTCTGGAGATTGAGGTCAGGTTCTCATGTTTGCAAGGCGAGCACTTTACCAAGTGCACTATCTGCCCCGCTCTTCTTTTTGGGTGGGTTTTGCTGGGGATGGAACCCACAGCCTTGTGCATGCTAAGCAAGTGCAGGGTCACTGAGTACCGTGTTCTGCCTGGTTCTCCATCTTTGTCTTCCGATGAAAACAAGGACAGGCGCACGTCTGCCAGTGTTTGCGAACTTTGCTCTCTAGTCTGCAGCCCCGTGCTGGGACCCACTTTCATATTTGAGAACTATTTTAAGGAGGAGATTTAAGGAGATCTTCTCCCTCCCCTCCTCCAGAGGGGTGTTGTTTTCTCACTCCTGCGACAGTATAATATATTCCACTGTGTTGTGTCTTTCACATGCCTCTTGTCTCAACAAATGAACCACTAGGAGGAATGGACTCATGCTAAGGGGTCCCGAGGTTTCCAGATAATCACTCCAGCTCTACACCCCGTCCAACAGCTTTCTTTTTCTCAGAGTAATGTCCTTGTACCCTGGCCAAGCTCAAGCCTCATCTTGCAATCAGGATTGGCAAACATTCCCGGGGTAGAATGTGGCCAGTGGCCGCCTACTCAACATGGGGAGGCTGTTTGACTTGGGTTGAGTTCGTTAGTTCTCTCCGGTTCTGTACCTTTCTGATGTCTTGAACGGCATGATTTTAGTGGATTGTCTCTTTTTTGAAGGTTTTGTAGCTGGAGCAGCAGTGTCTTGTTGATTCTTAGTACATGCTACCTGCAGTCACAGTGCCATGAAGCCATACGCTCTGATTGTGATGATCCATTTTAGAAGCTCAGTGTATAAAAGTGGTGCTAAGGTGCTGGAGAGACAGCTCAGTGGGTAGTTTTTGCCATGCAAACACAGGACCTGAATTCAGATTCCCAGTATCCACATAAAATTCTAGGCCCAGGGCTGGAGAGATGGCTTTGTGGTTGAGGTGCTTGCCTGTACAGCCTAAGGACCCAGTTTTGATTCCTCAGGACCCACGTAAGCCAGGTGCACAAGGTGGCCCATGTGTCTGGAGTTCGTTTGCAGTGGTTGCAGACCCTTGGATACCCATTCTCTCTCTCCCTTTACATGCCTCTCTCTCTCAAACAATAAATAAATAAAATTAAATTATAGTTCCAGGCCTAGTGGTGTGTGCCTGTAAGCCTCTGGCCAGGGAGGCAGAGACCATGGATCCCTAGAGCTTGATGGCTCACAGAACTGAGTCAGTGAACTCCAGGTTCAGTGAGAGATCCTGGATCAAAAACTGTGGTGGAGCCGGGCGTGGTTGCACACGCTTTTAATTCCAGCACTTGGAAGGCAGAGGCAGGAGGATTGGGGTGAGTTTGAGGCCACCCTGAGACTACATAGTGAATTTCAGGCCAGCCTGGGGTAGAGTGTGACCCTGCCTTGAAAAACCAAAAACCAAACCAAACCAAACAAACCAAAAACTATGGTGGAGAGCGTACGTGTATCCACACACCCACATATGACCATGCATTCACATACACATACTCCACACATCACATGCATACACATGCAAAAAATGGTGATGGGACACAGGAAATAACGAAAAAGGATTATGATCTGAGGAGTATAATGCTTGAAAGAATAAGCTTTTATTGTAAAGCCTTATCTTCTAAAGAAAGACTCTGCTAAGATGTAAATCTATTCTTTGTGTGTCCTCACTAATCTAGTTTGAGACAACTAATTATGCAGCACGTCAGACCTAGAACACATACCTAGATTATTACAACACAGTGAGAACTCTGAAAACGTGCAGCCATATTGAATGTATCAGAAGGTTCCCTGGAATTAATTCACATTGTACGGCATCTTCGGACACACCTTTACCCTTTTCCTTTCTAGATCCTGGAGCACGGTATCATTGATGCACAGTAGACATAATTTCATGGTAGTCTGTTGTCTTCAAATAGCCAATTAGCAGCTTTGGATGTGGAGCATGTATGATAGTATGCAGACTAGTGCTGAACAGATAGATAATAGATGTATTCTTTTTTTTTTTTTTTTTTTTTTGAGGTAGGGTCTCACTCTAGCTCAGGCTGACCTGGCACTCACTGTGTAGTCTCAGGCTGGCCTCGAGCTCATAGTGATCCTCCTACCTCTGCCTCCTTGGTGCTGGGATTAAAGGCATGAACAACCACGCCCAGCTGCCAGATAGATACATTCTTGATAATTGATTTCCACTTACCTTTGGGCAATGCATTTAAGTCAAGACAAAAATCTGTTTGGTTTACAGAGCCTAAACATATAGGAAAATAAAATAATAATTATTTTTGCATGTGTATGTGTGTGCATGGTTTTTGTGTATACATACATGCTTATGGATACATGTGAATGCACGTGTGTGTGTGTGTGTGTGTGTGTGTGTGTAGGCCATCGGTAAATGTCAGATGTCTTCCTCATTTGCTCTATACTTACTCTATAAAATAGGGTTTCTCCCTGAGCCTAGCATTCAGTGATTCACTATCTAGTGAGCCCCAGGGATTTCCAAAATTGCTGGAATTACAGCTATGCTTCTGTTTTTTTTTTTTTTAATTTTTTGTTTATTTTTATTTATTTATTTGAGAGTGACAAACAGAGACAGAGAGAGAGAGAGAATGGGCGCACCAGGGCCTCCAGTCACTGCAAACGAACTCCAGACGCGTGCACCCCCTTGTGCATCTGGCTAACGTGGGTCCTGGGGAATTGAGCCTTGAACCAGGGTCTTTAGGCTTCACAGGCAAGCGCTTAACCCTTTAAGCCATCTCTCCAGCCCTGCTCCTGGTTTTTATGTGGTCAAATGTGAGGTGCCTGAACTGAGGTCCTCATGTTCGTGTGGCGAGCGCTTCACCTGGTGGGCCACCTCTACAGCTTGCTCACATGATAAATGTAGAGCAAACACACACACACAAATTATCATTCATGAGAAATAAAAAGCTTCGCTAATTTTTTTTTTTTTTTTTTTGGTTTTTCAAAGTAGGGTCCCATTCTAGCCCAGGCTGACCTGGAATTCACTATGTTGTCTCAGGCTGGTCTTGAACTCACAGCGATCCTCTTATCCTAGCTTCCTGAATGCTGAGATTAAAGGTGTGTGCCACCATGTCCAGCTAATTTGTTTTATGACATGAAATTACACAGAGTTATGGATCCATTATCTTACAAGTCTTTTCTTCTACCTTATATTCTTTTTAAAAAAATGTTTTATTTGCTTATTTGAGAGAGAGAGAGAGAGAGAGAGAATGGGCATACCAGGTCCTCTAGCCAGGGCAAACAAAATCCAGGCACATGCACATGCACATCTTTGTTCATCTGGCTTTATGTGGGTACTGGGAAACCAAGCCTGAGTCCTTTGGCTTTGCTGACAAGTGCTTTAACCGCTAAACCATCTCTCCAATTGTGCCTTATATTCTTATGCATTCATATAATCAAGTTTTATAAAGACTAAGGAGAGCTAAGAACAGAATCAGATAGAGACTGGGCTCTGACATAGTTTACTCAACCTTTGAAAGAAATTCAATCCAAACATATACACATATGATTTAAAGATAATGCATAGAATTCAAGACCTGGAAAAACTATGAATCCATAGATGAGTCATTATCCAGAGTGTGCTAAAGTTTTAAAATTCAAATTTAGTCTAGAGGGCATATCTTGTATGTCTTTATACCTGGGTGCCAGATCATTTCTGTGTTGAACTCACAAGATCCATTACTGTTGGTGAGAGTGTGTGCAACATACCTGATGATCTGGACACTGCACACCAATTCATGACTAGCTGGAGACTGCAAAAGTAAGCTTCCTATTTTACAAGAGTGCACGTTTCTCTCTCACTTGTTCTCTGAAATCATGAACCTAATGCAGACACAATAAACTGAGGAATCTACAGGGCATGGTATGTCATTTGGGTGCAGGGTACAAAATATGGTAAAAAGTACTTATTAAATTAGAGTATATCAAGGCCCAGCGACATGATTCCACTCTGTAAACTCATATGCTGAGAGTATGATGGCATATGGTTCAATATCCATTTCTTCTTTTGGCTAGAATGCTTCAAGGACAGTGCACTTCCACAGTGGAAGAGACCAACTCTGTGGTGGATTGTTGCACTCTAAGCTAGTTTTTCTTTTCTGCAGAGGCCTGGTCTTCTATTCTCACTGGAGGCAGTCTTCTCTTTGGGTCTTCTGCTTGGAGGGTATGGGGCTATTGCCTTAAGGAAGTCATTAGCAATGTGCTGCCATCCGACCTCAGGAGTGTTGGAGAGAGCCTCGGGCTGGTTTAATGGAACTCTGTCCTCAGGTAGTGAGACATACAGGAGAAAAAAAACAAGAAGTCAAGTTGGAATTAGAGTGTTGGCGTCCTGGCCATGTTAAATTTCTGTAACCTATAACTATAATTTTGACAATATTGCTTTTTTTTTCTTTGGTTTTTCTAGGTAGGGTCTCACTGTAGCCCAGGCTGACCTGGAATTCACTATGGAGTCTCAGGGTGGCCTTGAACCCATGGCGGTCCTCCTACCTCTGCCTCCCGAGTGCTGGGATTGACAATATTGCTTTGTGATGTTGAATGTGCAGGTGCTGCAATTATTAATGTGGTCAGTGTGTACATAATAAAACAAAGCACCTCTTTAAACAAGGTCACTTTCACATATAATCACAATAGGAAGGACCAGTCTTTCAAAATTTCCTTCCACAGGCAAGTGGCACCCTTAATTTTATTGCTTTAAATTGTTTAGCTAAAGTCTTGACCTATGAGCATATAATATGTCAAGTGGTTAGGATCACAGCTGGGGGTAGTGTGTGGGTGGGGATCAACCTTATGGCATTTTCTGTTAGGAGAATATCCTTAAATTATATCAAATTTTTACCTTGTAATGCACCATATGGCTCTTGCTTTGATGGCGGCTGCTTCTCCATGTGGGCTACTTGAAAGTAATTAAATTTAACAGACAGGGTCCCTGATTCAAAATCAGAGGGGGGAGCAGTTATTTGAATAGAACTCTCTTCCTTTCTTCTCTCTCTCTTTCTTTTCTTTTCCCTTCCTTCCTTCCTTCCTTCCTTCCTTCCTTCCTTCCTTCCTCCTTCCTCCCTCCCTCCCTCCCTCCCTTCCTTCCTTCCTTCCTTTCTCTCTTCACCAAGTTTACGACAAGTATAAATATGAAAGAGGACCTGCTCCACTCAGCTAAGATGAATGAGTTGCTTGGTGAATGTTACTCTCTTTCCCTCACCTCTCTCTCCAGGCCAGCAACAACTAGACTTTATGATTCTTTGTCACCTTGGTGCTGAGGCTCTTCAATCTCTTCTCCCTGGGGCTTCCTGGTCCATTTCAGGTGGAAGGGGTGTGGGTGGCAGAAGCTGGGAATGAAAGGTGGGATTGTTTGCCTGTCATCCTGTACCCTTGCCACCTGGCGATGGTGTTTCTGGTGAGTGGAGATACATAATGGCCATCTCAGGGCAACGAGCTCCTTTATTTCCTGGGGGTCAGGCAGCAGGAGAATCAGGGGGCCAGAAGATCTGTTGAAATGTGACCCAATCTGAAGAGGACTGAGACTCCCTGAGCATGCAGTGGGTTGAAGGAAATGACTCCAGGGGAGAGTTCAGGGCTCTGAAATGAATGGTTAAAGTCAATGCTCATTTTGGAGAACAAAATATAACTTAAATGTCTTTAGGGAAACACGTGGAAACTCAATGACTTCATAATTTTGACTCAGTCTTTCTTTCTGAGGTGGAATACGTGATATTGTTGGAACTGTGGGTGTGGTAAGTAGGTAACAAAAATAAACACTTTCTTTAAGGAATGTCACTCTACATTTAACCCCAATAGCGGACAACAAAACCTTCAAAACTTTTCTTCCACAGGTCTTCCAGGGGTGAAAGACACTCTCCCTCATTTTAATTGCTTTAAGTTGCTCCTGGTGAGGTTGATCCATGGGCACCAAGGCATCATTAGAAAGGAGTGAACAGTTCTGGTGTTTCATGCTCTGTATGTTTTAAAACATTAAGAGGGGCTGAACATGCATAAGGCCCTGGGTTCAATCTCCAGTACCATAAAGGAAAAAAAAAAAAGAGAGAGAGAGAGAGAGAAAGTCCCTGCCCCTTAAGCACAAGGGCCTTCGTTTGACACCAGTATCCATGGCGACATGCTGGGTGTGGTGGAGGGGGTTCCTGGAGGTGACACTCAAGGTTTTCCACACATGCATGTGGACACTGCCCCACAGACATTAAAAAGAAGAAATGACAAAAGTGGAGGTGTTTTACTAGATTTACACATTTCATAATGTATACATGTATCACATCTAAATAAATAATAGACAAGCTTGCCAGGTGCACGTGGTGGCGCACACCTTTAATCCCAGCGCTTGGGAGGCTGAGGTAAGAGGATTGCCATGAGTTCGAGGCCACCCTGAGACTACAGAGTGAATTCCAGGTCAGTCTGAGCTAGAGTGAGGCCCTACTCAAAAAAAAAAAAAAAAAAAAAAAAAAAGAAAAAGACAAACTTCACTTTCATAAGTGCCAGGGCTGAATAAAGAAAAGAAACTTCCATATCAAGCAACAGATAAAATGAACTAAAAATTTAAGGTGAAAAGAAAAATCAAATTTCAATGGCAAAAATCTGTTGTCATCCACAGAGAACGGTAGTTCCCAGGACATTTACACTGAACGTCCCTCATAGCTTGCCTTACTCATATTTTGCCTTGGATTTTCATCCAAGTTTCCAAATTCATTCTCTCTCTCTGTCTCCTGTCTGCAGTGCTGAGGACGAAATCCAGGCCCTTGTGCATGTGAGGCGGCCATTTACCACTGAGCCAGGCCCCAGCCCACTCTGCCGTGTGCACCCCACATGACCCACCACCTGGCACTTGGTGGGGCTGTGTTGGGGTACTACCTCTCTGGGATATTGGCGAGAAAAACAAAAACAAAAACAAAAATGGCATGTCTTTGCATCCCCCTTACTCTTCTGGGAAGGCTTTGTGTGGAAATCTTTTCACCCTTGTACTTGGAAGGAAGGAAGGCACCTTGAACAATAAGCTGGCTCCCTCTGCCTTGTCTGCTAAGCCAGGGCTTCTGCCACTGAGCCCAGCTCTGCAGCGTGCAGGTCAGGGGTGAGGTTCGCGTAACCCCGGGCCAGGTGAGTGTGGACACAGCGGGGTGAGACACCGCCAGGAGAGTCCGGCTCTGCCTCGGCTTAGCTGAGCTGCTACCTGTCTGGCACGGCATGTTAACTTCTCTCTCTGAGTCACAGCTGCAACGCGGAGGGATCACCACAGGTAGCAGGTGTTCAGGGATAGGAGCAGACAGCCTCTAACCTTCTTTTAGCTCTGACGTGATGGCATGCCACCTTCCCCACACCTACCCAGGACACTTAAATGGTGAAACCACAGAGAAGTTCAAACAACCAAGTATTTAGGGTGGACCTTCGTTTAGCTTATAAACAACTATGACTAACATAGGTTTTGGAAAAGGGTGCAGAGACTGAGGGAGCTCTCTGTAAAGTGGGATTGATCAGCAATTTACAAATAAGAACGAAGTGTTGATCCTTATGCTGGGGGAGCGACTGATAACTTTCCCTTGCAATGGCTCGGCAAATTACTGTCCAGATTCTGTAACTGTAAACTACAAAAATTGGGCCCCATCCTCCAGTGTAAATCGTACAGAGAAATTACCAGAACTAAATTCTGTATGAGTTTGGGCAGGGAGGTGGAGGGGAGCAAAAGGACTCTGATGAGAATATAGGATTAAATAAGCATAACTATCCCTGAATTTCTCAACAAATTTAGTATGCTAGTAACAACAGTTTGAGCTTTTAAGGTTTGAATAGTACATTTTCAACTATTACTATCATCACATCAAGTGATTTGTGTTCTGATGTGGAGAGTTTGGGACACTCTCCTGGAATGTGCTGTGCACACTTGTGGTGATCCTCCTGCCTCTGCTTCCCCAGTGCTGGTATTACAGGTGTACAGTACCACACTGTCCCTTTTTTTTTATGATAGCGCTGGAGATTAAGTTGTCCATACTGAAGAACTTTCCATTGTGAAACTGTATCACAGGTGGATCAGGAACACTCTAGGATTCGCTCCTTTTCAGACTTTGTTTCTTGGCTGGGGATGTATGTAGCTCAGTGGGGTAGATAGAGTATATGTAGAAAGCCCTGGCTTCAAATCCCAGCACATACATGCACACACACACACACACACACACACACACACACACACACGGTTTCCATGAATTACTGCTGAGCTTCCCATTTGATTGAAGCTTTATTAAGGATTCTTGTCAAACACTGATTTGCGAATGACTAACAAAACGAGGCTTTCTGGGCTGGAGAGATGGCTTAGTGGTTAAGGCACTTGCCTGCGAAGCCTAAGGACCCAGATTTGATTCTCCAGGTCACGTGTAAGCCAGATGCACATGGTGGCACATGCGTCTGGAGTTCATTTGCAGTGGCTAGAGACCCTGGCATGCCCATTCTTTCTCTCTCTCTAATAAACAAATAAATAAAAGTCTTAAAAATCAATAACAAAAACCCGAGGCTTTCTGATGAAGAGCTAACAATCAGAAGAGGCGGGATCAACGCCCAGGCCAAATCAACTGCAGGTGGCTCCCACAGTGAGCAGTAATACTTTGAAGTTCTGTTCTTCCCTTTGCCTTCATGTTGCGGCCAAGAACTCGATTTTGGCATTGCCACGCCATCGGCGGGAGGAGCTGCTCATCTCTCGGTTACCCGTTAGGATGTGGTGTTCTGCTGTGTGGCTCCAACATCTCCCAGGCAACATAACTATGCATGCCAGTTGGTCGTGTCGGATTCAAGCTTGCTGAGAAGGTTTCCCATTCGCACATTTTAAGAAAGTATACGCTGCGTTCACTAAAGTGTGTTGATTTTTTTTTAATTTTTTCTCCTCTTTTGGCAGGTTCAGTTACAAGGAACCTAATGGTTTGAAAAATGTAGGTTAGCACCGTCAAGGAAAGTCCCTCCCGGCAGCGCTGCTGACACAGCAGGACGTGCAAGGTGGACATCACAGCCCGCTGCGGGGACGTGTCAGCTCTGTCCAGCCACGGGGCTCTCAGATCCGTGAAACGTGCGGTGGATAAATAGTAATGCAAAGATGGAAGCTGTTGGTGTTTTTCCTCGGATTCCGAGGTCAGGATGATTCTTATTGAAGCACCCTGCGCCCTTCACAGTGCACACCTGCTAAGTACCGTTTTGTATTCTTCTCCATCATAGCTGTGGGCACAGAGGTGGGGCCTAGTTTCTGAATGAGTGAATGGATTCTAGAAAGCCTATTCTATTAGAAATCTGGTTCTCTATGACCAGCTGCTTGACCCCATGTTTTAATTACTTTTCTTGTAACTTTCATCGAAACACCTGACAAGATACCTGTTGAGTGATTTACAGGGGACGGTCTGTGGTGATAGAGAAGGCGTGGCGAGGAAGCTCGTTGGGTGTGAGGTTGTGAGATGGAGCAGGAAGCAGAGAAGAAGATGGGAACGGGGAATGGGTGTAGTCATCAAAGGCTGGCTCTTAGTGGCCCGTGTCTGCCAGTGAGGCCCCATGTCTTCCATCAGCTCCCAGACCAGCACAACAGACTCACATGTGAAGCATGAGTCTCTGGGAGACATTCCAGCCTTTGGAAGTGTGGTTTCCTTATGGATTTAGATTAAGGTTCCTTGCCCATAGCATGCTGCACTTATAGACTATATAGAGAATGCTTACAACACAGATATGAGCCAGTTTTATTTTAACAAGAATTGATTATTTTCCGTTAGCTTACAAAGCAGCAGGTTTCCTTATGGTATTTTCATATACACTTAGTTTTGGTCACCCTTCCCCCACATCTCTCCTCTCCCCCACCTCCCTGCCCTCCACTCCCACTTAAACCCTTCCATCTCTAGGAATCTTCTTTTCACTTTCAAATCACATGTGTTCTGTTCCCCTACTCACCTATCTCCCTTAAAGCCTTTTTTGTTTCCTGTCATGATTATCCTTCTAGGCCCTGCCCTCTATACACACTCACTACCACTTATATATTAAAATTAGACACTAGAAGCTAGGCTCCACATATGAGAGAGAATATGTGCTATTTGTCTTTATGAACCTGGATAACCTCAATAAATGCAATTTTTCTTTACAGCTGAATAAAATTCCCTGTGTGTGTGTGTGTGTGTGTGTGTGTGTGTATACGTATGCACCACATTTTCATTATCCAGTCAACAGTTGGTGGACATCTAAACTAATTCCATTTCCTAGCAATTTGCAAATAGTGAAGCAATAAAAATGGAGGTGGTGCAAGTATCTCTGTGTTAACAGATAGAGTCCCTTGGGTACAAGCCCAGGAATGGTATAGCTGGTCATAGGTAGTGTCACTTTTAGTGTTTTGAAAAACTTCCACACTGATTTCCATAGTGGCTCTACCAGTTTACACTTCCACCAACAATGAATAAGGGTTCCTCTTTCCTCACGTCCTTGCCAGCTTTTGTTGTCATTGATTTTCTGGATGATAGCTGTCCATTCTGGTGCGTTAGTTTTTATGCTATTGTTACCTCCTTCTTTTCCTTGGATTTGTCAGAATTTCTAGCACTGACAGTACGGAGCCTCAATTTTTAAAATTCAATTTAATTATTTGAAGAGAGAGAGAGAGAGAGAGAGAGAGGCAATTTTTAAATTCAATTTAATTATTTGAGAGAGGGAGAGAGAGAGGAAGAGGCAGATAGAGTGAGAGCGGGCACACCAGGGCCTCTAGCCACTGCAAACAAACTCCAGATGCATGTGCCATTTTGTGCATCTGGCTTACATGGGTTCTGGGGAATTGCACCTGGGTCCTTAGGCTTCATACGCAAGAGCGTTAACTGCTAAGCCATCTCTCCAGCCCCTAAGGCTCAATTTGGTTTCTTTCCTTCCCTCTTTCCCTCCCTCCCTCCATTCTTCCCTCCTTCCTTCTTCCCTCCCTCTCCCTTTCTTTCTTCCTTTTCTCCCTCCCTTCCTCCCTATCTCTCTCTCCCTTTCTTTCGTTATTTATTCTTTCTTTCTACCACGTGCAAGGTAGGGTGTCTCTCTAGCCTAGGCTGACCTGGAATTCACTATGTAGTTTCAGACTGTTCTCGAACTCACAACAATCCTCCTACCTCTGCTGAGTGCTGGGACTAAAGGTGTGCCCCGCCACTCCTGGCTGGCATCTTCTTTCTAGGCCAAACAGATCTCTATCTCTCCAAACTCTACTTTTTTCTTCTTTAGCTACTGTGTACTTCACTTGTCCCTCCAAAGCCATCTGAAGATCTCAGCTAATAAAACTACGAAGGGCCAGGAATGCCACTGATGGTGGGGTCTAGCCTGGGAGGCCTGGGATTGATCCCAAGCACGGCCAAGAACAAACAGACAAATAGATACATAAAATATGAAGAATTACAGTGACATACATTGTTTATGAAGAGCTGACTATGTTCCAGATATTTAGTACTCTTATTTAATTCACACCATTGTGCTGTAGTCATTAATAACTCTGTTCAGTAAGTGAGATAATGAGGCAGAAGAGGTTTGCCATCGGCACACAGTCACACTATTAGAAAGTGCCAGAGCTAGGGTCAGCACCAAGACTTTTCATCTCCACAACCAGTGTCATGTTCAACAATGACTGGGAGCCATGCTGGGATGAGCCTCTGCGTCGACACTGGCGCCGGCTTCTCTGCCTGGTGTCTTCCTCTTTCCGTTTCAGCTCCACGAATTCCCTGCTTAGAGCAGCAGCGCCAGTTCTGCCAGATGTCACATGGTGGTTTAAAAAATTACTTAATATGGCTGGCTATGATGGAGCATGCCTTTTTAAAAAAATTATTTATTTTTATTGACAATTTCCATAATTGTAGACAATATCCCATGCTAATTCCCTCCCTTCCCCCACTTTCCTCTTTGAAACTCCACTCTCCATCATACGCCCTCCCCCTCTCAATCAGGCTCTCTTTTATTTTGATGCCATCATCTTTTCCTCCTATTATAATGGTCTTGTGTAGGTAGTTTCAGGCACTGTGAGGTCATGGATATCCAGGCCATTTTGGGTCTGGAGGAGCACATTTAAGGAGTCCTACCCTTCCTTTGGCTCTTACATTCTTTCTGCCACCTCTTCCGCAATGGACCCTGAGCCTTAGAAGGTGTGATTGAGATATTTCAGTGCTGAGCACTCCTGTCACTTCTTCTCAGCACCATAGTGTCTTCTGAGGCATTCCAAGGTCACTGCCATCTGAAAAGAGAAGCTTCTCTAACCAAAAGTGAGAGTAGCATTAATATATGGGTATGAACATTAGGAGAAGTGCTTACTGGGCAGTTTGATGAGCATAGTATATACATTTAGCCACACACCTGCAGACATTATACCGCTAGGGCTTATGACTACCCCTGTTGTAGGTTTTCAGTATCAGAGATATATTCCATCCATGGAGCAGGCCTCTAGTCCAATTAGAGAGTGGTTGTTTTCCCCTATAACAGACATGCCTCTATTGTACCTGTTGGCTCATTTGGCCTGGCTGGCCAAATTTAAGGCTTGCAGTGTCCACTGTTGAGTATCTTCACTGGTGATTTCTCTCTCTCCCATTGAACTGCATGCTTTTCCCAGCTTTCTGTCAGCTCGTCTACATGGAGGAGATTTTCAGCTCAGCTCCAGCATGATTGCTCAGTGACCTTGCAGCCCAAGTATGTGGAGTCTTCAGCAATAGGCTCTTACCATTTATTCCTGGTGGGAAACCAAAGGCCTTGGCAATGGCCTGTAATGTTTTGGGAGGCATCAGGGACCTCCCTGGCCATCAGCTCACTGGAAGGTATCCTATCCCTGGCGCTGAAAATTTTCTAATAACAATCTATGGCTCCTGAGTGTCCCATTGTCCAAAAAAGTAGGTTTCCATATAACTTATTTATATCCTCTTAGATTTTGATTAGCCCTCCCTCTACCTTTCCTTTACTCAATCTCTTTCCCTGACCTCACTTAGGCCTTTTCACTCCCATTAATCTGTTCTTCTACTTACATATATATAATACCATCCTATTAAGTCCCCCTCCCTCCCTTTCTATTCCCTCTTTATCCCTTTTCTAGCTTACTGGGGGAGCATGTCTTTAAACTCAGCACTTGGGAGGCAGAGGTAGGAGGATTGCCATGAGTTTGAGAGCAGCCTGGGACTACAGAAAGAGTTTCAGTACAGCCTGAATGAGAGTGAGACCCTATTTTGTAAAAACCAAAAAATTACTCTTTTATTTTGGTGTGTGTGCATGCTTGCATGTGTGTGTGTGCACATACATGTCTGCAGGTGCATGTGAACAAGTATGCTCATGCATGTGGCACCAGAACTCAATGTTGGGTTCTTTCTTGGTCACTGTCTACGTTATTCTTCCAGACAGAGTCTCTCACTGAGCCTAGAGCTCACCCATTCTATTAGACTAGGTGGCCAGTGAGCCCTGCAGATACTCTGTCTTTGTCTCCCTGGTGCTGGGATTATAAGTGTACACGGCTATGCCCAGCTTTTATGTGGGTGTAGGGCATCTAACCTTAGGCTTGTATAGCAAGCACTTTACTGATTTAACCCTCTTCCCAGCCCATAACAAAATGATGTTTTTGTGATCTTTCCAAATTGGGAGGGCCATGTTTCCATCATTTTTTAACTAACTAAAGTAACATGCAATGCCAACTTTATTATTATTATTATTACTATTGTGTTGCTTTGAGATAGGATCTAACTGTGTAGCCCAGGCTGGCCTCAAGACTATGATCCTCTTATCTCAGCCTCCTAAGTGCAGAGATTATTGGTGTGTGTCCCAGCCCTCAGCCACTTTTGTTATCAATTGTTATTTTACAGGCCCAGAGAGGCTACACAGATATTACATTACAAGCATAATATCGAACGTGCTTCGTGGTTGGGTATGATGGTATCACCCCAGCAGCAGGGAGGCAGAGGCAGAAGGATCGTTCCAAGTTTGAAATCACCTGGTATACATAGAGAGCTATAGGCCAGTCAACCCTGTCTCACAAGACAAAATCAAAATCAAAATCTTTTATCTACAAACCTAGATCCCTTTAATATTGGCACACAGTAGACATTTAATAACTAGCCATTGACTGAATGAACGATAGCCTGATATCTCAATTTGCCTCCTGTGCTGTCAAAATGCAAGGTATTAAATGGCTGAAACTGAGACTGTAGACCATCTACACCATAAAGTCCAGAGGTTTGTAAGGGAATTCACAGCAACAATAAAGAAAGAGAAACACCCTTAGACCTTGGCTCTCATTTCAAATGAGAACTGTCTTGGAGCAGTTCTGTGGGACACGTGGGAATCTGAAGGTAGGAACATGCTGTTGCCAAGCCAGAAGGTGCCCACAAAGGATATTACTAAAGTTTGGAAAGAAATAGCAGTGGCCCTGGTGATGAACACTTTCCGTCTCTGAGAGAATACTGTGTTCACTGCAAAACATAACTCTCAGAAAGATCAGACCCCTACTAATGATCTCTCCCTCTCTCTCTGCTTACAACCACTCTCATAGATCTTGCCACATGACCTGAGCTGAGATTCTTACATAAGGAGGAAAATAAAAGCTCAAGACATGGGCTGGAGCAATGGCTTAGTGGTTAACGTGCTTGTCTGTGAAGCCTAAGGACCCAGGTTCAATTCTCCAGGTCCCACATAAGCCGGATGCACAAGGTGGCGCATGCATCTGGGGTTTGTTTGCAGCAGCTAGAGGCCCTAGCATGCCCCTCCCCCCTTTTCTGTCCCTCTGTCTCAAATGAAAATAATTTTTTAAAAAAGCTCAAGATAAGAGCAAAGATTTGAATGCCATTTGCAAGAGAAAGCATCCTTAAGCAGTGATAGAAGGAGAAGCTGCCACCGAAGGGCTTCACTTCAGCACTTCAGTGTCTTCCCAGCTATTGATTTTTAGTAGGTCTGAGCTTTGGTAACATTTGATGTGGCTTCCCATATAGTCTACTTCCAACTTGTTTAATCCCAATCATAATTGCCTCATTTTACATACTTTCCTCCCAGCTTGCAACTTATTTCTGTAGTATTTGTTTATTGATATAAAAATATGGACTTGGTGATTTTTTTTGACACTCATTTCTTAACCTCCTTAGGGCCTCTATGGAATCGTGGGAGAACTCTCCTGTGCCTTGGTATTCTTCCCACTAAAATGGAAAAACAAGTAAAATGTGTCACTGCATTAACGCACAAATATATGTCTCATTCTTTTACACATTCTGGTTGCTCAATTAGAAATGCCTCGAGTGCCCTTTTATCAGGGCTTTTAGGAAGACAGTGGTGGTGAGGGCTCACGTAGCTAATGGCTGCTGTGGAAGGGAGAGACATTTTCTTCAGTGGTAGCATCGCTCATGAGGAGCCCATGCTCCTGTAAATAATCCCTCGCCCAGGGTCCTGCGGGCTATCCTTAGAAACTCTTTGGGTCATACACACCAGCACAAAAAAGACATGAAAGTTGAAGCAGGGCTATTTGGGAAGAGAGTGGATCAGTGGAAGTGGGGAGTGGGGAGCAGGAGAGGGTAATGAGCGAACAGGATGAAAATGCATTACATGTGTGAATATGTCGTACTGAAACTGCTATGACATATAATTAGTATATGCTAGTAAAACATTACAGATAAAGGAATGAAGGAAGGAAGAAAGCCTTTGGAAATCCAGTATACATTCTGAGTAATTTTTTTTCCCAGGGAAGAATGAAGAGGAAATTTTCTTGGGTTACCTATCATCATGGTCATAATCAGCATTTAATAGACATATTAAATGTGAGATAATAAAAAATTTATTGAACACTTATCACCTATAGGGCACAAGACACATTATTTGTAAAAGACAGATTTATAATTTGATTAGGAAGACAATTAGGGAAGACAAAAATGCAGGTACCCTAAGCTAAATGCAGTGACTACTGTGGTTACTAAAAGCTATGAGAGGCCGAGGAGCTGGTTCTGTTGGTAAAATGCCTTCTGGGTAAACACAAGAACCTGAGCTGGGCTTTCCCAGTACCCACGTAAAAGCTGCGTGAGGCAGTGAACACCTCTAATCCCAGCGCTGGCGAGGTGGAGACGGGGATCCCTGGCCTTGATGGCTAACCAGTCAGCAGAGTTGGTGAGCTCCAGGTTCAGTGAGAGACCTTGTCTCCCAAAACTAAGGCTGAGCATGAATGGGAGAGACATCTGATGTCGACTTTGGCCTCTACATACATGCACATGTGTATCTATTCCTGCACATGCACCCACGCACACACAAACAAGCATACATACATGCACACATATCACACGTGATCAAGTAATGCTAAAATAAAATAAAAAGCCTATGGGAAGTCGGAGGGGAGAGGCCAGAGAGAAGACTGCAGAACTAGTAGGATTTTTGAGGCAGCCTTGAAGCTCAGGCAGCTGGTACAGCAGCCCGAGACCCAGAGGTGTGTTCTTAGGACCAGGACAGAGTTAGGTACGGAAAGCAAGGGTGTGGCCAGAGGTTGCAATTTGTCTTTCTCCCCCCTTTTGCCTCGGCCAGCTGATCTAACCAGCACACTATCTTACCACTTTGGGTTTTCAGTTCCTTTGCTTTTTTTTTTTTTTTTTTTGCTCCAGGAGACATTGATAGTACAAAGGACAAGAGAGTTTATTAAGTTGTTAAGTTGTTTGTCATAATATTTATTTTAGTGATTGAGATTAGGCTAGATCTTGGAGATACGCACATCTTTGTATCAACAGAGGTTGAAGAGAAAATTAGTTTGGGGTTTTGTAATCTTGAAAATGGCATCCAGTAAAATCAGATCCATATATCATCCGCGGAACTGCTCCTATCTGACTTTTATTTCACAATGAGCTACACACCCCACAACCTACTTGCTGTCCTTTGGCTGAGCAGCTCACGCTTCTCGCTTCCCACCAGCGGCCGAGCCCGAGCGACAGCTCTCTCCCGCAGCTAACTGACCGTTTCGCGGGGCTTCTTGGGACGTGACCCTGACTTCTCAAGTGATCGGCCTTAGGACTTGGTGCAAGTTGCTTTCTGTTTGCAGGACTCATTTTCCCAATATAGACCACAAAGTCACTGAGCTGGACTACTGTATTTCCAACCCCTCTTAGCAGAAAAACCACTTTTTTTTTTTTTGCAACAGTATTATCATGTTACGGAAGTTGAGGGCTTGGGACACTAGCCTAATGGCAGAGCGCTGGTCTAGCATGCCTGAGGCCATGAGTTGGATTCTCAGTGTTGCAAAAAAAAAAAAAAAAAAAAAAAGAAAAAAAAGTAGAGTTTTTTTTTATTTTAAATTTTTATTTATTTGCAAGCAGAGAGAGAGATAGAGATAGAGAGATAGAGGAGAGAATGGGCATTCCAGGGTCTCCAGCCACTGCAAATGAACTCCAGATGCATCTGGCTTTACATGGGTCCTGAAGAATAAAACCCAGATTGTCAGGCTTTGCAGGCAAGTGCCTTAACCATTGAGCAACCTCTCCAGCCCCCAAAGTAGAGTTTTCCGATGAAGGCAGAAGTGAGACTCAAGAACCTAGAATCTTGCCAACAGACCACTTCTCTGATCACTAGAGCACTGTTCCCTGTTTGGGGAATAGCAAAAAGTGTCCCACCAGTTACTAAAGCCTGAATCATCTTTGTTTCCTCTCCTCTCCCCTTTAGCAATGGGAGGGATGGTTTTTTTCTATTCCCCTAACAGGGAAAGTTTGGTATTTTGAGGGGGTTTTTGGAGTACCGTGAAACCTGTAATAGTTCGAGTGCAGTGTGAGATCTGGGCTGGCTGTGGAATTTTGGGAGTGGCCAACTGGTTGCTATTCACCAGGTAAACAAGTGGTAGCCTGAGCGAGATTGCTCAGGGAAGGAGGCGAGGGTGAGAGAAGGTCAGTGGCAGAACCATCCAGAGTTTCTGTCATTTAGTGCCTGGGCCAGTGGGCTAAAACTGGCAATGGAAGTTGGCAAGGCAGCAAGACAGAGAGCAAAATCGGAGCCAGGGAGCAACTACATGGAATGATGCTTTGGAGAGACACGTGAGTGTGAAGAACAGTACAAGGTTTTAAAAAATCTCATCCATTAGCCGGGCGTGGCGGCACACGCCTTTAATCCCAAAACTCGGGAGGCAGAGGTAGGAGGATTGCCATGAGTTCGAGGCCACCCTGAGACTACATAGTGAATTCCAGGTCAGCCTGAGCTAGAGCGAGACCCTACCTCGGTAAACAAAACAAAACAAAACATCATCAATTAATTTTTTTTGTGTGTGAGAGGGTCTTGCTATATAACCCTGGCTGGTCTGAAACTCCTTATGCACAACAGGCTGGACTTAAAACTTACAGCTATGCTCTTGCCTCTGCCTCCTGGAATTACAGGCCTACTCCATCACACCCAGCTGTTTCACAGTGCTACTTCATTAAGGGGGATTTGAGTGGAGAAGTGGGAAGGGAAGATGGTCTGGAGTGGGTTAAGGCATGAGTAGGAAAGTGGGAACTGGAAGTTGTAGGCCATGAAAGGGAGGGAGGGAGGCGGAAAACATTGTGGAGACTAGAGACATGGCAGGCTGATAACAGATCTACGTGCTATGTTGCGATGATAAAGAGACTTGAACATGCAAGGGGTGATGGAAAGGCCCAGAAGAAGGGGAACAGTGGCCTCCAGTAGAGAGACAAGAGGTACGCATGCTTCCTGGAAAGGCAGAATGAGATCCAAGTTACAAGAACTTGGACCCTTGTTAAGATCATCACACTCCACGACACTGGGTTAGTAACCCTTCACTACGTCTTAATTGTCTGACCTACTTCCACGTACACTGATCAAGCACGTAGACGATAGTATGGGCTACAAAGATGGATATGACACAACTATTTCCAAGCTCCTGGGGTACCCACAGATAACCACAGTTGGGCAGCCCAGGAGATATGACAGGGCTATCGGGAGCCGTGTTGAACAGCCTTGTATGTTTTAGGGCTTAGGTTAGGGGGGTCTGCTGGTGAGAGCCATAGGTTCCACACACATATCCCACATGACACCTGCCCTTCCCTGAAAGGAAGTCTTTTAGTATTTAGTGCCTTAGTTTCTTAATCTGTCCAGGTAGAGTCATAATAGAGGCTTACCTAAGGGGGCATTGGGAGAAAAGTCCAATAAAACAACTCCAGGGTAAATGGTAAAGGTTTTTCTTTTTCTCTTTCTTTCTTTCTTTCTTTCTTTTTTTTTTTTTTTTTTTGAGGTAGGGTCTCACTCTAGCTCAGGCCGTCCTGGAGTTCACTATGTAGTCTTCGGGTGACCTCGAACTCTGAGAGATCCTCCTACCTCTGCCTCCCAAGTGCTGGGATTAAAGGTGTGCACCACCACGCCTGGCTTTTTTTTTTTTTTTTTTTTTGTTAACACTGTGCTGTAATCTTTTAAACTTAACACTCAGTGGATGCTGAATTGTGAGTGAGTGTTACATCTTCATTAAGGGCAATGCAAGTTGGACAAGGTGCTAGTGTTTAAACACATAACAGTAGCTTTATCTCAAATACCTTCTTGGGATGAAAGCTTCCCCTGTAACATTAGGGGCATAAAAAATGTGCATAGTCAAAAACAAAAGCAAAGGACTCAAGCCTTTTGGTCCTATAGGATTCAGCATTTCCACATGGTTAGGTTTCTTTTTCGTAAAGGTATTGTTGTTATAAAGATTTTCTAACTTTCCTCAAGCATTCATTCACTCATTAGTACATCAAATATTATTTGTTAGCTTGACCACATTTGTGGGAGTCTATGGCCAGTGATACTTTGGTTTACAGCTTGTGGACGGGACAAATGGATGCTTTCTTCCTTTTCCATATATTTATCAACCATTGAGGCAGGATCTCACTCTAGTCCACACTGGCTTTGAACTCCCAGCAATCCTCCTACCTCAGTTTCTCAAATGCTGGGTTTAGGTATTAGCTGTGGTGCTGGACTTCCCTTTTGATTTTTAATCTTAATTAGTTTATTTGCTTCTTTCAGTTCAGGGATTGAACCTAGGGGTCATGTGCATGCTAAGCAAGCACTCTACCACTGAGCTTTTATTCTCTCTCTCTGTCTCCAGGGTCTGTAGCCAAGGCTAACGTTGATTTAAAAAAAAATGTGCGTGTCTGTGTGTGTGTGAGACAGAGAGAGAGAGAGAGAGAGAGAGAGAGAGAGAGAGACAGAGAGAGACAGAGACAGAGAAAAGGAGTGGCAGGCCATCACACACAAGTCCACTTGGTATGTCTGGCTTTATGTGAGCACCGGAGAATCAAACCTCCACTGGCAGGCTTTAACTGCCGAGCCTTTCTCCCCAGCCCAGCTTTGAATTTTTGTTCCTCCTGCCTCCACCTCCCAAGCCTGAAATTACAGGCATGTGCTACCACACCCAGTTTATGTGGGGTGCTAGGGGTCACACTCAGGGCTTCATACATGCTAGATAGCAGGCACTCTACAAACTGAGCCACATCCCCAGTTCCTTAACCTTCTTCTCTTTAAAAGGATATTATTTGAACAACCCAGAAAGAGAAAACTGAGACTTAAAGTACATTTACGTGTCCAGTTGGTTAAAGCCGGTCAGTGTGGTGGGGCAATCCGTGCCTCGGTCCTTCTGTGCAGCTGCTCTGGTGCTGATCGGTTTAGGCTCTTTGACTTTACACAGTCAGCCCTTCGGATCCAAGAGTTCTGCATCTATGCAGTCAACTAACCTGGATTGCAAACATTTTGTAAAATTTATTTTATAGGGGTCGGAGAGAGAGAGAGAGAGAGAGAGAGGGAGAGGGAGGGAGAGAGAGAGAGAGAGAGAGAGAGAGAGAGAGAGAGAGAGAGAGAGAGAGAATGGGTATACCAGGGCCTTTAGCTGCTATAAATAAACTCCAGATGCATGCACCACCTTATGCATCTGGCTTATGTGGGTCCTGGGGAATTGAACCTGTCTCCTTTGGCTTCACAGGCAAACGCCTTAACCAGTAAGCCATCTCTTCAGCTCTGAAAATGTTTTTAAACATTGTATGATTTAACATGTACAGGATTTTGGACTTGTCACTATCCTACACTATGTAGTGGACAACTATTTGCATAGCATTGACATCGTATTAGGTGTAAACAATACAGTGCATGGGAGGGTGTGTGGGGCTATATGCAAATACTATGTCATGCTCTTCTATATAAGGGACTTGAGCATCTGGGGATTTCGGTATCCTGGTATGGAGGAGGGGCATGGGAGCCAGTCCCCTTGCAGAATCTGCGCAATGACTAATGTCAGCTCCCGTAGCAACCCTGTTACATAGGCATCCACATGTTCATTGTACAGATAACCTAGAAACGTGCTTCTGTTTACACACTCAGTAAGAAGTGGGCCAGAGGTGTTAACACAACCTTGTCCGATTCCACAACTCTTTCTCCTTCTTCTATACGTGGCCTCCTCTCAAACAGTAAGAAGTTGGGCCTACTCCCCACCTCTCTATGCAAACTCCAGACAGTTGAGATGCTATGGGAATGCTCGGTATTTGCTGAATGCACAACCCAGTGAAACAGTACTTATCATATTGTGGCTGTGGGCAACAGTTCTAAGGTCAAGAGTAATTCATGAAAATCTAAGAAATCTATAGCGAGGAGTCACTGTTACATTTTTCTGAGTGATAATGTTATTACGTGCTGCTTTATAGAAAGAGTTCTTATCTTTTGGAGGTACACTCTGAAATGTTCATAGATAAAATATCTGATGTCTGATATCTGCTTCAGAAAAGAGGAGGTAGAAGTGAGAGATTGGATTAGACAAGACTGGCCATGGTTGGACAGAGTGACAATACTGCATGTGTAACCAGGGAGTATTTCAATGTTTTCTCTTGCTTTTGTATAGCTTTAAGATTTAGCCCAGGAAAAAAGGTTAGAAAATAAGTTTTGTGAGACCAAATATGTACGTAAAAGGAGGAAATATCCAAGGCTGTGGAATCTACTCTAGTTTTTTGTTTCTTTATTTTTTTTTTTCTTTTGTATTTTATTTGTTTGCAAGGAGAGAGGGGAGGGGAGGAGAGGAGAGATAGAGAATATAAGAATGAGAATGGGCATGCCAGGGCCGCTGCAAATGAACTCCGGATGTATGCGCCACTTTGTGTATCTAGGTTCAGGTGGGTACTTGGGAATCAAACCGGGGGTTGTTAGGGTTTGCAGGCAAGTGACTTAACCACTGAGCTATCTCTCTAGCTCCCAGTTTTTATTTTTTAATGAAAAAATGTTTTTTCTTCACCAAACATTACAAAGCATAACTCTAATGACATGACACTGGGAGAGGGGATTTCATATGGCATTTACTTTTAATTTAATTTAATTTATTTCAGGCAGGGTCTTAGGTAATCCAGGTCATCTTGGCCACATAGTGAGTTTGAGGACAGTCTGGGCTACACGAGACCCTGTCTCAAGAAACAAAAACAAACCAACAAACAAACTAAAAAAAAAAAAAAAAAAAAAATTAAAATTTTAAATTAAAAGCCCTTCCTGGGTGGAAGAATTGCTCTGATGGCCAGGGCTTGATTCCCTAGTACCTATGTAAAGCCAGATGCATAAAGTAGTGTGTGCATTTGGAATTTGTTTGCAGTGGCAGGAGGCCCTGATATACACAAAGTTTTTTTTTTCCTCTCTCTCTGCTCTCTTTAATAAATAAATACAAATAAAAAATGCCCTTCTTTTAGAATGGCTGGCAGTAAATGGACAGCAGAGATTGCTCTGATGAAGTTTCTTTAGTGGTTAACTCTCAGTTGAAATTGCTTATTCAGAACACTTTTTTTTTTTTTTTCTTTTCTGAGGTAGGGTCTCAATCTGGCGCAGGCTGACCTGAAATTCACTGTTATCTCAGGGGGGCCTCGAACTCATGGTGACCCTCCTACCTCTGCCTCCCAAGTGCTGGCTCTTGAAGTAACTCCAACTGAATGTTGAGCCAATGTACCTTTTATTTAGATACAATCCAATTAAAGCCAAATGTGGGTTAAGGAGGATGCAAAGGTACATGGTTGAGTAATAGTGTTCTCATGTGAATATTCATCAGTGCTCAGAAACACCTATTACTTGATGTGATGTGACAAGCTGTATCCTCAAGTGCACTTCATTACAGCATGTATCAACCATGTCTCCGCCCACATAGGAATGCCAAGGGCCTGATTGAGTCATTTAAGAGAATTTTAATGAATTAAAAACATACTTGATACTGTCATATAACACAGAAAAAGTTATATGCAGATAGAATTAGATTTTCATATTTCTGTGTACTTCACATCTATCAAGGGAACAGGCCTATCATTTTAGTGTTAGTACTTAGTATTAAAATGACATTTAAGGTACTTTATACAGATAGTAGAAACTTGCAGCTTAGCTTTTCTTATGTCCATTTGAGTGAATTTAATTTACACAATTCTCTTTAGGCTGGAGTTTCTTTCACCCAGAAAATGACTTCAATGTTTTTTCCCTTTTCCTTTCTAAATTTATTTTTATTAGATATGTACACATTTAGTATGTAAACAGCACATGTTGGTACCATCCTTTCCCCCCTCCCTGTCCCTTTTCTGAAGAGTCCCTCCTCACTGGGGATGCAGGTCAACCCCATAGGGATTGTGGGTCATACCTTACAGGGGCAGCAGTCAGTTATGGGGGAGAGGCAATGTCTCTGTGCAAAATGTCCCAACTTGTGGCTCTGACAATCTTTCCTTCCTCTCTTCCACAACATTCCTTAAGCCATGTTGGGAGCATTTTAAGTCTACTTCACTGATGGGCTCTTAGGAGCCTTTGGATCTCTGGTTTGGTAGGTGTTGAGTGTCTTCAGTGTCTATCTCCTTCACCCTTGTGCTGACATCAGGTTCACTGAGAAAGCAGCACTCTTGCTCATTTCCCCAGTTCCTCTGTGGTTTCAGCTGGGGCCAGGGTGGAGTGCACTGGGTCGTTTATCTCCTCAGGTCCAGCTCCTGTCCGAAAAAAGAGAAGCAGATTCTCCAATAGAGAGTGAAGTCAGCACCAGTTAAATGGGACAACCATTATTAATTTAGAGAGAATTTAAAGGGTGTAGACCCTCTTATAGCCTAAGATTAGTAGGAGCTTGAAAACGGAAAGCAGAATCATTATCTGGATATGAGTCTGACTTGTTTCCCAGTTCCAGATATGGTTTCCTTTCCACTGAGCAGATCTGTTAGCCAATCCAAGAGCAGTTGGTTACCCACCATGGCTGTGTGCCACTATTGCCCTTGTGTGAGCATCACATCAGGTTGTTTGCTTCTGAGTCATTTAGACTTTGAGTTGTTCATACAGATGTTGACCACTTTCCCCCAGTAGCTCATGTAGCACCTTCCAGCACTAGATGGGCTAATTATCTGGGGACTGGC
Organism: Dipus sagitta; assembly: GCA_036346955.1. Classification (NCBI taxonomy): domain Eukaryota; kingdom Metazoa; phylum Chordata; class Mammalia; order Rodentia; family Dipodidae; genus Dipus; species Dipus sagitta. Next base: position 18,169,634 of record CM070785.1, on the reverse strand, counting down.
TCTCTTCTGGATTCCAACCAGGCCTCTCCATGGTCCATGCCAACAGTATATGGTGTCTTTAGCAGTAGGGTCTTACCATTAACCTCTGATGGGTAATCAAGTGTTCTGACAGAAGTCTGTCTTGTTTGTTTTGGGAGATCTAGTAGGTCTCTATGATCAACAGTTCATTGTGGATATAAACCACATCCTGGTACAGGGAGTTACAGGTAAATGCCAAGGGAAAAGAAAAAAGAAAAAGACAGAGAAGAAAGAAAAACAGGACAAATTAAGATTAGGCTTCATCTCACCCTCTCCAGAATCCCTTCAATTCAGATGCTACCCCTAAGGTCCTCATGAGGGTTCCACCTTTTAGTCTAGCCTCCAGGATATAGGATTCTATGGTACCAGTTCAATTTGGGTTTAGTTTTGTGTACCCCCCTTTCCCCTTCTCCCAAGCCCTACCCTTCCTATTGTCCAAGCATTGAGATGCCATTCAGGTATGTCAGCAACTCAGGCTGATCCAGGTTAGGAACCGCAGATAAGTGAGATTGTATGAATTCACTTAAAATGATTTGTTCCCAGTTTGATGGTTTTTCTACACATTTCATTATGTCATTTTTTTCTTACTGCTGAGTAGAATTCCATTGTGTATATATACCACAGGCAGTTCACAGAGGAAGAAATACAAATGGCAAACATACACTTAAGAAAATGTTCATCATCCCTAATCATCAGAGAAATGCAAATTAAAACAATTATGAGATTCCACTTTACCCCAATAAGGATAGCAAACATCAAAAAATCAAATAAAAATAAATGCTGGCGAGGATGTGGAGAAGTAGGAACACTCATCCGCTGTTGGTGGGAATGTAGGATGGTATAACCACTTTGGAAAGCAATATGGAGACTTCTGAAAAAGCTGAGTATAGAGATACCAACAGACCCAGTTATTCCCTTACTGGGCATCTAGCATAAAACCTTCAAACCACAGGCTAGAGAGATTTGCTCAACCATGTTTATAGCGGCTCAATTTGTAATAGCTAAGAGCTGGAATCAACCCAGATGTCCATCACTAGACGAATGGATAACTAAGATGTGGTATATCTACACAATGGAATTCTATACAGCAGTAAGAAAAAATGACACAATGAAATTTGAGGAAAAATGGTTGAACCTGGAACAGATCATTCTCAGTGAACTTACCCAATCACAGAAAAAAAATCGCCACATAGTCTCACTCATCTACAGCACCTAACCTGAATCTACCGAAGAAACTTTACATACCCAGCAAGCATCTCCTAGATTAGACACTAGGATGGAAGGGGAGGGAGGGGAGGGCATCAAAGGGGTGGGAAACACAGATCTAGACCCAAACGGCAATGGTACCATAATCTTCTACTTACTAAAAGATAGACCAAATGGCTGATCCTTCACCAGGCCCTTACAGGGAACACCTGAACCACAAGACACTGGAGAGGGTAAGATTAAGACTAACCTTAGTCTCCTACATCTTCCCTCCCTCACTTCCCCTCTCCCTGTCTCTCTCTCTCTTATCTCTAACTCTTGTATATTAGTTATCTTTTTCCTCATTTTCTTAGTGGGCACTGACCTGTAACTCCCAGAACCAGCATGGGGCTATCATCCACAATGAGCTTTTGATCAGAGAGACCTACAAGGTTTCCTAAAAGACAGACAGATTTCTGTCAGAGTACTTGATGACCCACCAAAGGTTAGTGGTAAGACCCTACTGCTGAAGATACCTTATGTGATTGACATGCAAATTAGAATGGCATGGCTGGAAGTTGGAAGAGAGTCAGTCCCCAGACAGTCAGCGCGTCTAGTGCCAGAAGGTGCTACATGGGCGACTGGGGGAAATTGACCAATATCTATCGAAGCAACGCATGGTCTAACCTACTTAGCAGCAAATAACTTATTGTGATGCCCACACAAGTGCAGTGGTGGCACACAGCCATGGTGGGGAACCAACTGCTCTCAATTTGGCTAACTGATCCCCTCACTGGTATGGGACCCATAGCTGGAGCTGGGAAACAAGTCAGAACCATATCCAAACATAAGCCCACTCTCCAGTATCAAGCTACTATCAATTGTGGGCTACAAGAGGGCCTACACCTATTAAATTCGCTATAAAAAAAAAAAAGTAAGGGTTATCTCATTTGTCCTGGTGCTAACTTACTCTCCGTTGGAGAATCTGCTTCTCTTTTTCAGATAGATGTAGACCCTAAGGAGAGAGCCACCCCATCATACCTCAAAAGGGCCCCGGCTGAAACTAAGAAAACTTCGAGAAACAAGCAAGGGGGCTGGACTTGATTTTTCTGTATGGCAAAATGAGTGGGTCTAATTTCATTTTTCTACATATGGTCATCTAATTTGCCCAACACCACTTGTTAAAGATGCTGTCTCTTCTCCAGTCTATATTACTGGCACCTTAATCGAATATCACATAGCTGTACTTACTTGACCTAAGGTCCGGGTCTTCAATTCTATTCCATTGGTCTATGTTTCTGTTTTTATTACAGTACCATGCTGTTTTTGTCACCATGGTTTTGTAATATAGCTTTAGATTGGGTATCATGATTTTTTTTTTTTTTGGCTGAGGATATGTTTGGATACCTGAGGCCTTCTGCATTCCATATGAATTTTGAGATCATTTTTTTTTTCAATCTCTGTGAAGAATGATGCGGTATTTTTATTGGTATTATATTAAATCTGTGTATTGCTTTTGGTAGAATTTCCATTTTCATAATACTAATTCTACCTCTCCAGGAGCATGGGAGGTCTTTCCATCTTCTCAAGTCCTCCTCAATTTCTTTCTTGAGTTTTTTTCTTTAAATGTTTTCATTATATAGGTCTTTCACATCATTGGTTAGTGTTATTCCAAGGTATTTAATTTTTTTGTTGCTGTTAAAAATGGGACAGCCTTACTGATTTCTTTTTTATATTTAGGGCTATGAATTTTCACCTTAGGGCTGCCTTCATTGTGTCCCATAAGTTTTGGTAGGTTGTGTTTTCATTATCATTCAATTCTAGGAGTTTTACAATTTCTTTTTGATTTTTTCCATGACCCATTCATTGTTTAAAAGTGTGTTGTTTGGTCTCCTGGAGCTGGTGGAGTTCTTAATGTGTCTCTTGTTGTTAATGTCTGGCTTTAAAGCATCATGCTCTGACATGATGCAGGAGGTTACTTCAATTTTCCTGACTTTATGGAGACACACTTTATGGCCTAATATATGGTTAATTTTGATGAAGGTTCTATGGGCTGCTGAGAAGAATGTATATTCTGAGTTTATGGGGGACACCTGAATTAAACCACCACACATGGGTACTGGGGAATTGAATGTGGGTCTTTAGGTTTTGCAGGCAAGTACCTTAACCACTAAGTCATCTCTTCAACCTTAAACAAATCTTTTTTAAAAAATATGTTATTTACTTGAGAGAGAAAGAGAGGGAGAGAGGCACATAGAGAGAGAGAATGAGTGCACTAGGGCCTTCAGCCACTGCAAACAAACTCTAGACACGTGCCACCTTGTGCATCTGGCTTTACGTGGGTCCTGGGGAAGTGAGCCTGAGTCCTTTGGCTTTGCCAGCAAATGCCTTAATCACTAAGCCATCTCTCCAGCCCCTCCTATCATTCTTCCACTGGTTTTCACTTGAGCTGGAGTCTCTTACTGACACTGTAGCTTGCTGGTTTTCCATGAGCCTGGTCAACTCTCAGCTCTCAGCTCCTCTCAGATCTGTGTGGCAATCCTCAGCTGTTTACGTGGCCTGTGGGAATCGAACTTGAGTAGTCTCTCAGGCCTCCTCTACCCTCATGTTTGTACAGGAAGTGCTCTTAACCACTGAACCATCTCTCCAGCCCCTATTTACTATTACTGGATTTTTATATTAGCAATGTTCCTCTTATTATATCAGCATACTTTAAGGGTTTTTATAATGCCAATGTAAGAGATAAATACCAGCCCAACCCTAATTGAACTTTAAAGGATCTTAAGAGTAAATTTGGACTTGCAAGAAGATAATAAAAGAAACTTTGATGCTCAATCCCTTTTGCAACTGATATAGATCACAGTCCACCTCGACATGCATCTCTATAATCTATTTTCATGCTTATGTACACATCTGCAAAGTAGACTTAATTACTTACAACCATAATTAAAAGGGATAAATTATTTTCTGATGTTAATGACATAGATGGTTTTTATGCTTCTGCTAAATTAACAATTTTTCCATGTTATTTCCTTATTTTAAGGGTTTAATAGTCTTTTGTGGTGTCTGATTAGCTGTAAAATACCTTCAGAAATTTAATTATATCAACTTCTGTAGTAACCAAATAAATTGAAACAAAAATATGATAGTATATCGCTACAAAATTGGCAAACTTTAAAGAACTAATGAAGCTGCATTGGCAACACAATGAGAAATGAAGCACTTTCACTCACTGCTATCAGAAATGTCCATTTATATAGCTGAGGGGGGGGCTGAAGAGATGGCTTAGTGGTCAAGGCACTTGCCTGCAAAGCCTAGATTTGATTCCCCAGTACCCATGTAAGCTAGATTTACAACGTGGTACACGTGTCTGGAGTTTGTTTGCAGTGGCTAGAGGCCCTGGAGGCTGATTCTCTCTCTCTCATTAAATAATAAATAAATTAAATAAAACATTAAAATATATAGCATTTTGGTATAGTAGATTGGAACAAAGATTAAGTCTTGGAAGAGTTTATAGTACACACCTAGCAAGTTCACTGCTAAGAATTTGTCCTTAAGAGACAGAGATTGGGCCTGGGGAGCGCTCAGTTGGCAAAGCAATTGCCTTACAAGCATGAGGACCTGAGTCAGGTCCCCACAAACTCACCTGAGATAGCTCGGTGTGACGGAGTGTGCTTCTGTTCTCAGGGAGGCAGAGGACGAGGGGCTACTGGATTCTCTGGCCAGTAACCAGCTGGCATAGCCTACTTGGTGGGCTTCAGGCCTATCTCAGAAAAACAAGGGCAAGTAGTGGGGTAGCTATGGCAGACCCGAGTGACCGAATTCCAAGGACAAGTTTAAGTTCAGGGGAAGAAGGCTTGTTAAGACGTTCCTACCACCTACATTTCCCACATGGAGATCTTCCTTTCTGAGATAACCCCCACACATTTCATTTTTCGATGTAAGGTCTCACTCTGGCCCAGGCTGACCTGGAATTCACTATGTGGTCTCAGGGTGGCCTCGACCTCATGGCGCTCCTCCTACCTCTGCCTTCCAAGTGCTAGGGTTAAAGGTGTGTGCTAACATGCCCAGCAAAACCCCAAATTTTGGCATGCCTATGAATCACCCCCCCCCCACAGTTCCTGATTCAAAGATGCCCAAGGTGAAGCCTGGCAGCATGAATTCCCCATAAGATCCAGATGGTTCTGGCTGACCAGAGGAATTGCTATGGGTCCCAGGGCCACAGGTGGGGAGCGGTTACTTGCGGTACATAAAGACCTGAAGATGAAGAAGTGGTTGTGCTTTCTGAACAGTGTGGCAAGAACTGCAAAGGATAAAACTTTGAGATTCATTTTGATATGAAAGATCTAGAATTCCTTTCTGAAGTAATACTTAGGGAAGAGTAGGCGGCTCTAAGCAGGGGGAACAGGCTGAGCAGAGGCAATGAACGTGAAAATGCATTGTGTGTGCGGCATCCCATGCTAAACAGATACCTGCGGATTGTTCAGCATTACCTCTGTGTCTGTTGAATATTTCCAGCAATATCAAATTTACCCAGAACTATTGATCTGCTCCTTTTCACACAACATTACCATCTTCTTCCCCACACTAGTTTAATCTGAATTTATTCTTTCTGGAAGGCAGAAGAAAAGTTATGAGGATAAATGGCCTTGATCTTTAATGCAGAATGATTAATTATAATCTTTAATATGCAGTACACATTCTTTATGAAACTGACATATGTCTACATGCTACCCAAATAACTAATTGAAAAGTTAAGCAAATTCAGTCATTTGGCACCATGTAATTGAAAAAAAGTGTTTATGTCTCATGCTAAATTCAGTCAAATTTGAGACAAACAGTACCATTAAAAAATGTTTCTTATAACTTTCAAGACACTAAAGTTTTTAGAATCAGTACTGCCTGTAGGTAAGGTAAATGATTATGATACAAACTGCATCAATTATAGAAAAAATTTATAATTTGTTTCTATTCCTTCCTGTAAATATGATACCCATAATTTAATATATAATAATAATTAAGTATGCAGCAGCCTATCTCTTGAATGTTCCAAGTTACTTACCTGATTCAAAAATCTGTTTTTAGTTGGCTTCTTGTTTAGTCAACTGATAGAACGATATGATGGCTTTCTGAGGAACACCACCAGGTGGGAGTTGACAATTTTGGCAGGCCACACATGGGAAGGTAGAGTGCGCTGGCAAGCAGATGCATTGTGAGCAATTCAATGCGTTCTTCCTGGCTAGCGAGTTCTTGTGCAAATTTTAAAATGTGGGATTCAGGAAGTAGATACTACATTCTGAGACATGCATTCATGAGGTATTTCTGTTGGTCTATTAGAACTGATTTTGGGGGGGCAGGTGTGGTGTGTGTGTGTGTGTGTGTATGTAAGTTTCCAGAGAGTCACCTTTGGCCATCCCAGGACGGCTTCCAGAGTGCTGCAGACTCCTGCCCACCGTGTGTGGACTGCTGCCGGGAGGAAGCGGAAGGCAGGTCAGGCAGTGCATTGGCTTTGGACATGAGCGCACTCTGGTGATTTCATCCCGTGGTTCCCCTTGCCTCGGTAGAGATAAGAGCCTTGCTGCTTCTCACCTGTGGGAGCCCGTCAGTGCGCTTCTAGAAACATGAGGAAGGTTCCGGCATTTTAAGAAATGGAGAGAAATCTCTGAAACAGTATAAAACTGTGTGTATTCCTGCCTTCTATGGGGAATGTTGTAGAACTTGCAGAAGTCTTTGATGAGACTTGTCATGCTGCACTAATTTCCAAGGGTTGTAAGGAGCACTGTTGACCATGGCGTAGGATTTCTGCTTTTGTGCCAAATTTTGGCCAGGATTTAGCCTAATCAAACTATCAGTATTAATCTTCGTGTTGTAATGTGGCCCAGAGGTCAACTTTCACCAAGTAGATATATGGAATGGCTTGTGATCTTTTAAAATTGAATTTTTCTGAGACAGGATCTCAGATAGCCCAGGCTGGCTTCAAATTCACTGTGTAGTTGAGTCGAGGATGACCCTCAGCACCTGGTCCTCCCGCCTCATTTCCCAAGTGCTAACTTGTAGGTTTTAAATCCGCACAAAGAACATTCATATTATTTAATAATGACCCCAAGAGACAAGAAATGGAGACAGGGAAAAGGAGGAGGCAGCAGCAAGGAACAGGAAGAGGAGGAGAAAAGCAGAAGGAGGAAGGAGTCAGTTGAATTTCACCCTGCGTTTCCAAGGCTGGTCATTGTTGCTATGGAGCACCACGGGAGGTAATAAGAATCACACTGTCCAGAAGATATGAATGAGGCCGATTGTCTGATACTATTTCTTTTCCATCTTGATGATCGTAATGTGAAAATTTAGGTTACACACAAAGCAGTTATCCAGGCATTTTTACCACCAAGCCAAATACAGGCAGTATGTTAAGTGTTTATCATTCAGTGGAGTGTCAATTAAATAGTTGTATTTAACTGTTTTTACACAAAACTTGGGATACAAGCCTCTGATTTTTTTTTCCTTTGAAGAAAAACTACCTGAAATGATCTCAAGGGGTGTAATTATCCTGGAATCTTGTGAAGTTTTCAGAAATTGTTCTTCTCTTTCCTTAGCTGGGTCATGGTATGTTGCCCAGGTTGGTCTGGAACTCTGGGATCTCAAGTGATCCTCCCCTCTTAGCATCCCAAGTATCATGTAGTACCATGACGGACTATCTATAGACTCTAGTCTCTTTATCGTCTGTCTCCCTCACTATGTCATTATGTAGCCCACCTTGACCTTGAATTTGCTGTCCTCCTGCCTCAGCCTCCTGAGTACTGGCATACATCTCCACACTCAGCTATATTATTTCCTTAATAAAATGAAATATACAAGCCTTCAAAGAAATATCAAAAGAAATAGTTCCTCTAATAAGGTGAAGTTAAATATCAGTTATAATCAGCTGGTTATTATTTGATCATTACCTATAATTTGTTTATAGAATGATCAACCATCTCTTTATATATTTAAGGGATCTGTATGGTGGATTTGTAAGCTATATTGCTACAAAGACTTTCTGGATTGGTAGTCACCTTCATGCAATCCTTTTGCTGTCATGGCAATGAATTGGTAGATGCAAATTATGTTTTGGTTGGATCATGTGACATCCCCCTGACTTGCCCAAGTAGGACATAATCCTGCAGACCTTTGACAATCCAGTGGAGAGGCTCAGTGAAATTTTGTTCCCAGAGTTTTACTCCTTATATTTCCTGCTTTATGAGGACTTTTCATCCCTCTAATTCCCTTGAACAAGATAACTGGTTACTCCTATCTTTAGGCATAATGTGTGATCAGGGCTGATGTAAGAAGCCATTTGCACTGGCCAAGTCTATGTGAAGTCTGCTAATATCATTTGAAATTAGAAATCAGTGGGGTTTTTGTTTGTTTGTTTGTTTTTCAAGGTAGGGTCTCTCTAGCCCAGGCTGATCTGGAATTTACTATGTAGTCTCAGGCTGGCCTCATACAGCAATCCTCCTACCTCTGTCTCCTGAGTGCTGGAATTAAAGGTGTGCCCCACCACACCTGGCTTAAGATCCTATTTTACATGAGTCAATTGTCCTGCAAATGCTTGTCATCTTTCTCAGAGACAGATCCTAGCACATTTGTAATCCGAATCCATGAAATGTTGTATGCATTATACATTATCAGTCTACTATAGCCCCAGAATCTCCAGGAAAGGACTTTGCAGGGTGACATCGTCCCGCCCTTTGCATATTTACATACTTTGCCATAGTCAGGTCTCAATTCTCGTTGGTGTTCTGTGACTTAATCTGCTTAATTAGTGAGATTCTTATACTAGCATATTGCTCCTTGAACTGATGAAAGATAAAATGAAGAAAATGAATATAGCTTTATGAAACACTAGACTATCTGGAACAATACTGAAAATTTGAGACATACGGTGGCTTTTGTTTTGTTGAGGCGGGTCTTGTTATCTTGTCCTGGCTGGGCTGAAACTTGCTATGTAGACCAAGCTGGCCTCAAACATTCAGGGATCTTCCAGCCTCTGCCTCCTGAGTGCTGGGGTACAGACATATAAGCCACTCTGCCCAGCTATGGTTCTCAATATTTTCTATAGTGGGGGCCCATTTTCTTTCTTAAAAATTACTAAAGAACTCAGAGAATTTTTTAAAAAATGTGTATTATATCTGTTACATTCACCCAATTAGAAATTAAAATTAAGGAAATTAAGAATGTTTATGTTTAAATTATTTCAATGCACCATAGTTTTGATTGTCAGTAATGCTACTCTCACTTTTGGTAGAGAAGCTTCTCTTTTCAGATGGCAGTGACCTTGGGATGCCTCAGAAGGCACCATAGTGCTGAGAAGAAGTGACAGAGGAGTGCTTAGCACTGAAATATCTCAATCACACCTTCCATGGCTCAGGGTCCATTGCAGAAGAGGTGGCAGAAAGAATGTAAGAGCCAAAGGAAGGGTAGGACTCCTTAAATGTGCTCCTCCAGACCCAAAATGGCCTGGATATCCATGACCTCACAGTGCCTGACACTACCTACACAAGACCTTCATAATAGGAGGAAAAGATCACGACATCAAAATAAAAGAGGGACTGATTGAGAGGGGGAGGGGATATGATGGAGAGTGGAGTTTCAAAGGGGAAAGTGGGCGGAGGGAGGGCATTACCATGGGATATTGTTTACAATTATGGAAGTTGTCAATAAATAAATAAATAAACAAAGATAAAACACCTCTGGTATGTCTCTAAGGGGTTTCTAGATTAGGTTAACTGAGGCACAAAGAGCTGCTCTAAATGTGGGCGGCACCATTCCATGGACCGGAGCTCTGGACTGAATGAAAAGAAGGCAGTGAGCTGAGCAGCACGTCTCTCTCCTTCCTGACCGAGCGCACGTGACCAGCTGCCTCAAGCCTGCGCTGCCGTGTCCCTTCCATGACGGAAAATAAAGCTGTCCTTCCTTGAGCTGCTTTTGTTCGATCTTCATCAAAGCTATGAGAAAAGATCCCAGCACACATACCAACACATAACCAACATTAAAGATTATGGATCATTTATTTCTTTACTGAGACAGGGTCTCACGTATCCCAGGCTGGCTCTAAATTGGATGATCTTGAACCCCTGGTTCTCTTGCCTCCACTTCTCAAGTGCTGGAATTATGAGTGTGCACCCCCACTTCTAGATAACTAAAATAAAAATAAATGAGGTTTCCCACAATAAAACAAAGTGAGCGATCACAGTGGCCTTTTGCATTTTCCACATGAGTCTTGACTGTCTGCACTGAGAGCAAACAGTGGGATTCTAGTGCCTCAGTGCAGTCTGCGGTGGCCTCACATTCTCACATTCGTGTATGATGGGAAAAGGGAGGACTTCCGATGCTTTTGAAAAGATGTCTGAGCTCCCCAGGAGTCCGCAGACCACACTTTGAGAACTGCTAGCTTCTGATCAGAAGAATGCACTTGGTTGAGAAAAGTTGGTCTACTGGTCCATAGAGCTGTTCGGCCTCCACAAACAATAGAACCTTTCGCGATGACATGATTCTTCCGGGGAGGTCTGACTTCCCCTCCAGTTGCATCCATTTACTTTGGGTTAAGTTTGCTATGACTTGTCCTCCAGCTAAAGGCCAATCCAGCGTAGCTCTTCCTGTCTGCACTGTTAGAGTGCTCTGTAACCTCCATGAGTGTCTGCTAGTCTGCCGTCTAGAGAAATGAGAGAAATATGTTGACTGCCCAGAGCTTTCCTGTCCTGTATGACTGACACTTCCGCCGTGATGAAACAGTCCAGATCCACTCAACTTTTCTCCTAGATATAGTGGTAGATAATGACAAGGGGGTTGATAAGTACATGAATCTATTTACACGATCAACATAGTGAACGCCTGGAGATAACTATCTAGTGAAATAAAAAGTTTTACGGAGATAGTTTTGAGACTTACCCTGCAATGGCAGCATCAAAACATACAAGTTGCCCTTGGGTATTAAGAATCTTAAGACTGTAGGTTGGAAATCGTGACAACAATTTTGTCAACATTTACCAGTACAATTTACTTTCTTAATTTGTCTCCTCCTATACTTGTGATAGTGCAAAAGACCTTTAAGAGTACACACTTGTACATGTCTCGGTGGTGTCAGAAATGCTAAAAATCTAAAAGTGTAAGTGAAAGAGAATAGAAATATGGGTCCACGTGAATCACATTTTAAAAATTTAAGTTCTTTCATCTAGTGTCATTATGAACTAAGTTCAATTTTGAATCATGGACATAAACAATAACAGTCCAAGTCTTGAATTTATAGAGTACAATCTTAGGTAGTCAACTATATTTGTTAAGCAAATGAGTGCATTAATTAATCAGCTATAAAATACAATTTCCTTATTCTACTGAGCCCAAGCAGGTGGCTATAAAGTGGGGCCATAACTTTTTAATTTCACCGGGATGTGTGTGTACTTAACATACCATTTTAGATCAGAAGATCTTATTTAATGATTCTATAGACAACTATTTGTTTTCCTCTGGATATTTGATATTGGTAATTCTTTTTTTTTGCATGTGTGTGTGTGTGTGTGTGTGTGTGCGCTCATGGAGGCCAGAGGTCAATGTAGGTGTTTTCCTCAGTTGCTCTTCATCTCATTTTTTTTTGAGTTAAAAAATATTGTTATTGATTTATTGGTTTGGAAGGAGAGAGAGAAAGAAGAGAGGGAGAGAAAGAGAAGACAGAGAGAATGGCACACCAGGGCCTCCAGCCACTGCAAACAAACTCCAGACGCACGCACTACCCTGTGCATCTGGCTTTACGTGGGCACTAGGGAATCGACCCTGGGTCCTTACGCTTTTCAGGTTTGTTGAGCCATCTCTCCAGCCCCTTCACCTCATTTTTAACAGTGTCTTTCACTAATGCTGGAGCTCCTGGATGCAGCTAGACTACTTAGCAGCAAGTCCCGAGGATCCTGCTGTCGCTGCCTTCCCAGCACTGGGGTGACAGGTATGGGCTGCTGCACCTGGCTGTTTGAACATGGGTGCTGGTGATCCGAACTCAGCCCTCATGCTTGCATGGCAAACACTTTATTGGCCAAACTATCACCCCAGACCCGATATTCGCAATTTCTTTAGTTTTCATTTTCCCAACATTCTTAGGCAATTTCTTGTGACCATCTACCAGGTGCTGGGCCCCGCTGTGGGTCCAGCAATGTAAAGAGGAGGCGGAATGTACTCCTTCGTAGGGGTTCCCTGACAAACAGGTGCAAGGAACTCTGGGAAAACAGGGCGCTGCTGGTCATTTCCTGGAGATTCGAGGATGACTTTCTTTGTTTAAAAAAAAATATTTTATTTTTATTTATTCAAGACAGACAAACAGAGAGAGAGAGAGAGAGAGAGGAAGAGAAAAAGAGAGAGAGATAGAGAGGGAGAATGAGCACGCCAGGGCCTCTAGCCACTGCAAACGAACTCCATATGCATGTGCCACCTTGTACCCTGGGGAATCGAACCGAGGTCCTTTGGCTTTGCAGGCAAGTGCCTTAACCATTAAGCAATCTCTTCAGCCCCAAGGATGACTTTCTATAAGAAGCAACATGGAAACTAAGTCTTGGTCAAGAGAATTCTGACAGGCATGGGGACAGGCCTATCAGAGTAAATAATAGATCCAGAGTGGACAAATAGATGTGGTGTATCCATCAAGAAACCAACACCTTCTAGTTTAAGCCACCCAGTAATGGGTTGGCTAACACAGGGCATGGTTTGGTTTCAGGAACAACTTGATTCAGTCTCTTATATGTCTACCAGCTCTTTCCTTTCCTCCTTCCTTTTTTACCTGCCTCTCTCCTTCCCTCCCTCCTTTTCTTCTCTTTTTTTCTGAACGGCTCTGCCTATAACTCAGAGCTGCACTCACTTTCAGCCAACAGCCTCCAACGCACAGCTCTCTGCTTCGTCACCCCAGAGGCCTCAGTGTAAATACCTTCAGGAGAAACCTGTGATGGAGCTTGGAGTACCTCATAAACCCACTGATTGGGCTGAGGATATAGCTCAGGGTTTGGGTGCTTACCAACCATGTGCAAAGGAAGCCCTGGGCTCGTTCCTAGGAGATACCACAAATAAAAGAATAACTGAATAAGTGAGTAAACTGAAAATTGAAAAGGTAGCTCATTTAAAGTTGGAGTAAGAGCAGCTCCTGGTGACATAGGGTGGGCGGGTGAACACCTTCAGAGAAGAGCTGACCCCAGAAAGCAGCTGAGATAGGTTAATTCCTTCATCAAAACATGGCAAGGGTCTCTCTTTTAAAATTTATTTTTTAAAATGAACATGCAAAGTAATGGGTTTTATTATGGCATATGTTTTTTTCAGGATTTTTCAAGAAATACACCCTTTTAAAGGAGAGTAAGAACTTCCTTTAAAACTTACCCAAACCATAGCTCCCTCTGCCCACACTTTCCCTTTCTTTCTGTGTAGCCCAGGCTGGCCTCAAACTGCCTATCCTCCTGACTCAGCTTCCTAAGTAGCTGAGATTATAGGTGCACTCCATGATATCTGTGTAAACCCCTTTTATATCTTGAGCATTTTGGTGCAGCTGACGCTTGTGCAAGTAAGTCAAAGGGAAATGAAGTGACGGAAGGAAGGAATATACGAAGAAGGGAGAGAGCAGGACCACCCGAGCTCCTTGGTGACAGTGATACGAGGGTAGGTGGGCTTTGATGGTTGGTAACTCTGTCTTCACACAAAGCCCCAAACATTGGCCATTATTCAAGTGGTGGGAAGAGAAGGAGAGAGGGAGGGAAAGACAGAGGAAAGGATGGAGGGGAGAGAGGAGGAAGAAAAGGAGAATGTGAGCGTGGGAGGAGCGAGAACTGCCTTCGAGGGTGGGTCTGGCTAAGCCTACGTCTCTGCCCTGCTGGGGGTAGTGGCTGGACAGGTCTTAGCGTCTCTTCTACATGAATACCAAGCAAATCCACGCACACTGGAGCAGGCCACCTGTGAACCTCGCGTGGCTTAGGCCCACAAGCGCAGCTCTTTGCCTGGCTTCTCTCCTGTTCTGGTGCCCCTTGTACAGTTGTTCAGAACCAAGCCCAGTTACAGAGCCCTTAGTTGTCGGGTCTCCACTCCTTTGATGGATTCTGGAAAACAAATCGGGTCTGCCCTGTGAGGTGTTTTTATTGAAGGTCACTGGCAGCATTCTTTCTCCGGTGACTCTCCAAAACAACAGGAGTAATTGCTTGCAAAGAAGATAAACAGCACAAAGCAGTAACTGTTAATCTGGGCATATAAACACAGCTAATTAGTGTGACTTCGGCAGGCGCAGTCTTGTTTCCCTGCTGACTCTTTCTCTGTACCAGCATCCTTCGTAGGTAGGTGGCTGCTCCGAATAGCAGGCTCCCTGCAGTGCTCACGTCTTCGCGGACTGTGCTCCCTGCTTGGGTATTATGTAGTCCTCGTCCCTTGTCACCAGCGTGTGAACTTCGCCACCACCCCGAGTTAAGATTCCTTGTGACAGGAGACACATTCGCCATCTGTTCCCCGGGGAACTCACCCATCCTAGCTACTCCAGCTTCTTGATCTACTCTGCAAGGCTTGGAGGTTGCGTTTTTCAGAACTGTGCACAATTTCAATTTCTTTGGCTCACTTCTTCTTTTTTTTTTTTTAAATTCACTTATTTGGTGCGTGTGTCTGCAGGACAGCGTGTGTGCCACAGAGGTCATGTGGAGGTCCCCATCTTTTCCCTTACTTGAGGCAGGGCCGTGCATGGGAGCCTCACCACTCTAATTGCAAACTTCTTGGAATTTCTCCCATTTCTGCCTCCCTTCTGGGATTCCAGAAACTTGCTTAGCCTCTGACTGTTACGTGGGGCCTGGAGGTTTGAACCCAGGCACTCAGAGAGCACAGCAAGCCCCTCATGCACTGCGGCTGTCTCCCCAGCCCCAGCTCCTTCCCTATTGTGAGCGTGTGTCTTCTTTGCTGACCTCTGCTCGCCGCTGCTCTTAGGTCTCCTGAAATTGCTGAGGCAGTGGCTTGTCAAACTTTCCTGACCATGACGCACAGAAAGAAATTAGTGGTAGATTGTACCTAACACACACACACACACACTCACTCTCAGACACACACACTTGCAGTGAAAATCTTGCAAGTTTTTTCACTGCAAGTGTGTGCTGTGTGCATGAGGTAGACTCCTCTCCTCCCTCTCTTCCTTCCTCCTCCTCCCGCTCCTCCTTCCTGTGTCCCTCTCCTCTTCCTCTTCCTTTCTCTTACCATTTTCCCTCTATCCTTTCTTCCCCTTTCTTCTTTTCCCTCCCTCCCTCCTCTTTCCTCCTGTCCTCCACTTCTCTTTCTCTCCCCTTTCCTGCATGGCTCTTGCTTCCCTCGTCCCCCTCTCCTTTCATAAAACATTGAGTTCTCAGTCCACCTGTGAGTCACTGGACTCAGCTTATTTGGATGTTGGTCCTGTTAGCCTCTCGCCAGGTTTCGGATTCCGACCAGCCCTTGGAGGTTTGCGAGGGAGTCTCCGCCAGCATTGGTACTTGTCAGCGTCAGCAGTTGCTGAGCTGTCTTGGGTGTAAGACAGCCTGAGAAACTTCCCGATCTCTCCGTGACAGAAAGCGCCATTGCCTTCTCCAGGAGCATCCCTTCTCCCTTAGTGTTAAGAGCATTTTGATTTTTTGTTCACAGTAGTACTGTGCCCAGCCAAAAGTATTTGCTTAGTCAGCCTCACGTGTCTCAGACGTGGTCATGTGACAATGAGAAACGTGACATTGTTCTGGCCAATGAGAAAGGATGTGAGGGTCTCTGGGAAGGCTTTGGGTTTCCTGAAACAGGAGCTGCTACATGGTAGGCATTCCGTAGCCATCTGGTAGCCATGGGGCACCATCAGTGAGGGTCCACAGAAAGTCCAGACCCCTTTGATAGCGCACAGCAGCAATGTCTGCTACGGATGGTCCACGTGACATTTCTTGTCATGAGGAAAACATCAAGCCCCTAACATTTCACACCAAGTTCTGCCTTGGCCTGTAATCAAATACAAAACTGATCCTCCTTCCAAATTTTGAATTTCTGTATCTCTTATTCTTTGATGAAACTTTGATAAGTACAAATTATTATGATGATCCCTCCAAGTGTCGCTAATTAGAGTCAAAGCTATTTTACCGTAATTATGATGTTATTCCACATGACATCCAAGTGTGAGAAGCTCTCGCCCAACACTATCCCAGCAGGAGTAAGAGGTGAGAATTACTATTCTGTCATTTTTCACAGGGTCCAAGCACTAATATCCACAGCCAAGAAGAGAGTCTGGCTAAGCCACTCCATGGCTATTCTAGGAATGGCTTGGTTAGCCTTGAATGGCTCCTTAGGCCGGCTCTGTACCTTAAGTTTGTTTACATAGTTGCTGGCGTGGCTTGGAGCTGAAAACAAGCTAGAAGTTCATAGGGTTGAACTTGTCTTACTTTGTAGATTCGTTCTGATTTTATTCATGATAAGGAAAACCACTTTGATAACAGCTTTTCTCAGAGCATTTAAGAAGCACCTTTAATCCTAGCACTTGGGAGACACAGGTAAGAGGATTGCCATCAGTTGGAGGCCATCCTGAGACTGTTTCCAGGAGGTCAGCCTGGGCTAGAGAGAAACACTACCTTAAAAAACAAAAGAAAAAGGGGGGGGGGAAAAAAAGAAATAGACACAATGAATTCAAATGTAAGGCTTTCTCAGTCAAAGTTTCTGATCATTCAGAGAACAGTTTGTCATAAATGTGGGTCTTCTCTGTGTTCTTTACATACAATTGTTTTTTATTGTGGTTAAAGGGCTAAATTAGTTAATTCATAACACAGCTTGCTAACTTTTCCCACTCACAACCCCTTTTTGCTCAGTAAATTGCTATATGATCCTGAGTATATAGCTATATGAAATAGGTATCAAGCATTTACCAATAAAAAATTATGAAGATATTTATTTTAAAAGACTCTTTCAGTATATATACAATTTTATCATTTATTAAAAATGAAAACAGGGGGCTGGAGAGATAGCTTAGCAGTTAAGGCATTTGCCTACAAAGCCAAGGAGCCCAGGTTCAGTTCCCCAGGACCTACGTAAGCCAGATGCACAAGGGGGCTCATGTGTCTGGAGATTGTTTGCAGTGGCTGAAGGCCCTGGTGCACCCATTCTCTCTCTCTCTATCTGCCTCTCCCCACTCTCTCTCAAATAAATAAAATAAAATTAAAAAATAAAAACTAATAAAAGCAGGGCTGGAGAGATAACTCAGTGGTTAAGGCATTTGCCTGCAAAACATAACTCCCTGGGTTCACTTCCCAGTACCCATATAAACCCAGATGTGCAAAGTGGCTTGTGTGTCTGGACTTTGTTTGCAGTAACTGGAGGCCCTGGAGGCCTTGGCATTCCCCTTCTCTCTGTCTTTCTTCTGTCTCTCTCTGCTTGCAAATAAATAAATAGACTTAAAAAAATTAAAAGCAAATTTGCATACTGAGATTAATGTGCTTGTTCAGTTTTATAGAAAGAATTAAATCTGGGATGAATATTTGATACTGCAGAATGTAGAGTATATGTCATATTTTTTAATTTTAAATTTTAATTTATTAATTTTCAGGGAGAGAGGGGAGGGAATGGGCATGCCAGGACCTCCCGCCACTGCCAATGAACTCCAGATGCATGCTTCCCTTTGTGTGTCTGGCTTTACGTGCGTACTGGGCAATCAAACCCAGGCCAACAGGTTTTGCAAGCAAGTGCATTTAGCCACTGAGCAATCTCTCCATCTGTCATACTTCTCATAGTTGATGATTGATATTTTGATTTTATAGTCTTTAATTCTGAGATGCAACTTTGCATAAATAAGTAGCACAAAATTTCAAAAGAATATTTAGGGCCATTCAGAAATTGTTGGAAATGCCTCCCTAATTTCAAGTCAAAGTATATAGAATAATTTTTAAAAAATATTTTATTTATTTATTTATTTATTTATTTATTTATTTATTTAAGGGAGTGTACAGAGTGAGGAAGAGGCAGATCAACACAGAATGGGCACGCCAGGACTTCCAGCCACTGAAAATGAACTCCAGATGCATGTGCTGCCTTGTGTATCTTGGCTTACATGGGTCCTGGGGAAGTGAACCTGGGTCCTTTGGCTTTGCAGGCAAGCACCTTAACTGCTAAGCCATCTTTCCAGACCAAACAGAAGTTTTAAAAATCAAACATTCTAACACAATACAATCCAAGGATACACAAGTTTTATACCAACATACTGAAGAACTATGGCAAGAAAATATTGTTTTTAATGTCCGTAGTTAAACAATTATGCTTTTAGAAGAGCAGAAAACTTGGTGTGCACAGCAAAAACTGCAATTCCTAACATACAGTAGTCTTGAGCCTGAGCTGGGCTGTCCAGGCAGCATTCTTGGGTGCTGTGAGGTAGGGTGGCCCTCATGGTGCCCTGTGTTCATGATTCTTGGGTGCTGTGAGGTAGGGTGGCCCTCACGGTGCACTGTGTTCATGATTCTTGGGTGCTGTGAGGTAGGGTGGCCCTCACGGTGCACTGTGTTCATGATTCTTGGGTGCTGTGAGGTAGGGTGGCCCTCACGGTGCACTGTGTTCATGATTCTTGGGTGCTGTGAGGTAGGGTGGCCCTCACGGTGCCCTGTGTTCATGATTCTTGGGTGCTGTGAGGGAGGGTGGCCCTCACGGTGCACTGTGTTCATGATTCTTGGGTGCTGTGAGGTAGGGTGGCCCTCACGGTGCACTGTGTTCATGATTCTTGGGTGCTGTGAGGTAGGGTGGCCCTCACGGTGCACTGTGTTCATGATTCTTGGGTGCTGTGAGGTAGGGTGGCCCTCACGGTGCACTGTGTTCATGATTCTTGGGTGCTGTGAGGTAGGGTGGCCCTCACGGTGCACTGTGTTCATGATTCTTGGGTGCTGTGAGGTAGGGTGGCCCTCACGGTGCCCTGTGTTCATGATTCTTGGGTGCTGTGAGGTAGGGTGGCCCTCACGGTGCACTGTGTTCATGATTCTTGGGTGCTGTGAGGTAGGGTGGCCCTCACGGTGCACTGTGTTCATGATTCTTGGGTGCTGTGAGGTAGGGTGGCCCTCACGGTGCACTGTGTTCATGATTCTTGGGTGCTGTGAGGTAGGGTGGCCCTCACGGTGCACTGTGTTCATGATTCTTGGGTGCTGTGAGGGAGGGTGGCCCTCATGGTGCACCGTGCTCATGCTGGGTGTTCAGATGAAGTTGGGTGAGGAACATGGGCTCGCGCAGCCAGAGCACCTTGGACTCACTGTGTATTTGGTTTTGAGTTAATTTTTAGTTGCTTGTATCCAGAAACATTTACGCTTTCCTAATTTTTCACAATATTCATATTCAGCTCTGTGATTCCATGGATAGTGTCCCACAATTTAATGAAACTGTTGTCTATAACAGTGGTATCCAATAGACCCACAGTGTGAGCCACATATGTAACCTAAGGTCCCCCAAAAACACATTAAAAAATGAAGTGAAGTTTAATAAGGAATATTATTTAAAACAACACAACCAATATGCCATTTAAATATAATAACAATGTAAAAATTATTGCCATATTTACATTCCTTTTTGGTACAGAATGTTCTATGCAGCCTACATTTATAGCTCATACTTTGATTAATCACATTTCTTTCTTTTAATCTTTTTTTGTTTTTTTTTTTTTGTTTTTTCGAGGTAGGGTCTTACTCTGGCTCAGGCTGACCTGGAATTCACTATGTAGTCTCAGGGTGGCCTCGAACTCTCGGTGATCCTCCTACCTCTGTCTCCCGAGTGCTGGGATTAAAGGCGTGCGCCACCACGCCCGGCCCTCTTTTAATCTTTATAGTACATTGTTTGGTGAATAATTAAATACCTGGCTAGTGGCAGCCATGTTGGATGATACTTAAGCTTCCCTCACTACTTCACCTCCACAGGCAGCCGCCAGTCCCCTGTCCACCTGGCCATTCCTATTCTTGCTTCTCTACCTGCAGCTGTTGTCAAGGAATAGTGCTGCCACAGACTGAGCCCATCCAAACGGATGGCAGCAGGTATTTCCCAAGACACATGGCTTTAGATGGTGCTTCTCCTGCATTGCCTTTACTGTTTTGTTTTTTAACTATATCATAGAGAAGGCAGTGAAAGCGAGAGATGTTATGAACCAAGGGCAGAAAAATTCCCATTGGTGAGAATCAGAGGATATACAAAGATAGTAAGTCTTCCAAGCTGGGAGTGGGAGCGCATGCCTGCAGTCTTAGCATGTGGGAGGTTAAGGCAAGAAGATTGAATATTCAAGCAATATTCAAAAGAGAGAGAGAGACAGAGAGATAGGGAGAGAGAGGATACAAATATATATCCTGCTTCCATGTGGAAGCAAAGACAAGATGACTTCCAAGTGATCACACCATTGGTGTGCATGCAATTCTCTGAAAAAGGAATCCCAGCCAAAGTGGTGCCCCGAGGATGAGCATGTCTGAGAAGTCCTTTTACTTCTGAAGACAACAACGGTGTCCTCAAAGGTCCCCCTGCTTAGAGTCCAGCTGGGACAGATTGGCTTCTAGAATATGTCTGTTACTCCTCTGGTCTTATGACACTACCTTTATGTCTCTTAACAGTAGTAAAGATTGGGCCCACTGGTCTTTGTCACACTGGGACGTGTTCCTTGCAACTCTTTTGACCAATCATTCTGTGTCCTGATGAAAGTGGCTTTCCCACTAAAAGGAAATAATTTTGGTGCATGTGCAATGACTAAAATATTTCTTCTTCATTTTTTTTTTGTTGTTGTTGTTGGGGGATGGCTTGACTTACTTTCTTATCCTCCTTGTCTCCTCTTACTGCATGCAGAAATGATAGGCACGCACCCCCATGCCTGGTTTACATGTGGTTCGGATGATCAAACCTGGGTCTTGAGCATGCCAGGAAGCACTCTACCAACTGAGTCACATACCAAGCCCCATGTTTATCCTTGTGAGAGCAAATGTTTAAAGTCATGTGAAAGAGAAGCTTAGAAGTCAGAAAATACTGAATGCCTATTAAAATGCACATAGTTAATATGGAAACACAATTAAAAAACTTTTATATATATAAATTAAAAAACCTTTCCTGCAGTTTGCACCATACAAAAACTTGAAGGGGACCCAGAGCACTTTACACACACAGAGCAGCTTCTATTGCAGTGGGCTAAAGAGCAATTCAGGACAAAAATGTGACAAATGTCTTTTGGAGTAGAAAGTTCAGTAATGTTGAATTCTTATGAAGGAGCCACGGAAATCTGAGTGTGTTGAAGGTCTCCGTTAGTGAGCTAGAACTTCATTTGTATCGTGGGGCAAGGGAGTGTCTCATGGAATGGAATGGACACAGTGCTTAGTGAGGAAAGATCCTAGTTTTACCTCCAGATCTGGCTCATTCTACCTGTGTGACTTGAAACAATTCCACTCCTTAATCTCTTTTACCTAGAAAGAAGAGAATAGTGACTTCCTATCTGGCTCCATTGGAGACAGAGACAACCTTTTCGTTTCTGGTGGCCCTTTCAAGTCTGTGGATAGCAGTGGCTGTGCAGGAACTTAATGAGTGAATACATCAAACTCAGTGACTTATACAGCACTCAAATGCAGAGTCGGGGGATCACTCATTAGAGGCCAGCCAGGGATGCTCAGTTGTAACCTTGTTTTATGCACTCAAGGAACAAGAATGACTTATGGGTCTGGGAAGTGCTTGCTATGCAGGCATGTGGGCCTGAGTTTAGAATCCCTAGCACCCATGTAAATGCCAGGTGTGGTGGTGCACACCTGTGATGCCAGCTTGTGGGAGGCATAGAGAGGAGGATCCCTGAGACAAGTTGGGTAGCCTGGCTAGCCAAATAGGCACCCCCGTGCTCTGGAAGAGAAACTGTCTCAATAGAAAGATGGGGTGTGTAGAGGTGGTGGCGTGCGCCTTTAATCCCAGCCCTCGGGAGGCGGAGGTAGGAGGATCACTGTGAGCTCAAGGCCAGCCTGAGACTGCATAGTGCATTCCAGATCAGCCTGGGCTAGAACGAGACCCTACCTCATACATAAAAGATGGGGTGTGATAGAGAAAGATACCCAGTGTTGACATCAAGCCTCCACAAATGTGCACACACATGGTTGTGCACACACACCTACACCTGTGCCTGCACACATGTATGCACACCACACATATCCACGTGCAAGAAAAGAAAAATGACTTACGTGGAATAAATTTCACAGTGCCGTATTAGTATAAAGCATTGTTTTCTTATTCTGTGCCTTACAAACTTTATGAAGCAAGTATGGTATTCATTTTAAACAGAAAGTTTTTGCTCTTAAAGACAAGTCTTCAAGAGAGGAACATCGACCAATGTAAAACGGTTTTGAAGTTGGTTATTATATTACCAAAGCCTCCGAGAGTGACAGCGTGGAGAGCGATTTGGGGTAAAGAATCTGGTTTGTGGTCACATTTCATAGAAAGGGCTTCCTTTCGTGTCTGTGTGCCTTATTGAAAAAAAAAAAACTACATGAAAGAAAGACTTATTGGAAGAAATGCCTTTTTACTACATTCATGTAACAACAGATCCAGAAACCCAGCTTAAGTTGGCAATATGGCCTGTTGGAAGTCCCTGGGGAACCTTCGTTAATGAGCAGATAAGAGTGATTTGTTGTTAACACGGTCATTGTTTCCATCCTACACTGGACATCAGTCATTTGGCCCATTTTTCAAAGACCTACTTGAATTGTCTGAACCCATGAACTTCCTGAAAGTCTAGCCACCGAACTCCATTAGGAGAGCCAATGGCTGCTCAGCTAAAGGGCATTCATTTTATCCCTCGCCTCAGTACAAGAGGCTCCCCAAACGGAGGCTAACATATCAGTCAGGTGTCTTTTCTTGCAGGAGGTCATAAACAAAATTTCATAGCGTCCCCTGAGCGTGTTTCTGATTGGTTAAAATCACTTTGGAATTTGCTTGTCTTCTTAGTTCGGACACCAGAGTGGAACTTTCTTAAGAAAAATGTGTTTAAGAAACAGGAAGCTCAGTGTGGGGCACATATCTGTAATTCCATCACTTGGGAAGTAGAGGCAGGAGGACCAGGAGTTCCAGGTCATCCTTAGTGCCACAGGAAGTTTGAAGACAGCCAGAGCTACTTGAGAGCTTGTGGTAACGACGTCCACCACCAAAGGTAATTGTATGAGGTGACCGTGCCAGTTTGCTTTGTTACAGTAAACACATTTACAGTGCATGTATACACAAAAGCATCACCTTATACTTTGAATCTGTACCCCATAAAGCAGGAAAAATGTTTACAAATGAAGAAAAATAGAGAACTGTGTTAAAATTCAGATAGGAATCTATGGACTGTGTCCTTACACAGTGAACCCTGCATCAGTCATTCAGAGCAAGTGGGAATGGGAAAACAAGCTTATTTCTTGTCCTTAAAGCATTGTGAGTGTACCTATATTGAGAGAAGTGATTGGCAGATTGACCGCAACTCTCAGTTATCTGCTGGTTAAAACGGGCTCCCCAAGAACTTGAAGCAGAAGCCATCCCAGCTTAGTCTGATAGTCTTGTGAATTTGAAATTAATAAAAACAATAATTTATTATTATGACATGAAATGCTTCAGAATTGACCCAAATTAAGGCTTTGTTGCAATTATTTTATTTGTAAGATGTCGGGAGCACAGACTAGAGATAATAATAATAGCATGTAAAAAATTAAAAACCAAATTAAGGGACAGAGTCTCACTCTGCTGGTCTGGAACTCCTGGGCTCAAATGACCCTTGTGGTTCAACCTTTCAAATAGTTGGCATTGCAGGTGCATATCACTGAGACCAGCCAAAAGGCCATGTCAACATAGCAACAAGACTGTCTTTCAAATGATGTTTTAATAATTTAAATACTTCTTATATATTATATAATATAGCATATATTATATGTTAAACATATCCCACCCCATCCCCACTATCATCCTGTTATTATTATTTGTCCATCCTCCTTCCTGTTAGTACCCTTGGTTCCTCTCAACCATTTCACTTCTACTTTTTAGTATATACACCCACATAAGTTCATCTAACTATACAAAATATACAAAGGATAAATGAAAGAAAACATAGTCCTTTGGAGACTGGCTCAATTAGCTTGCTATAATTATCTTCAGTGTGCAACCATTTTTCCACAAATGACGATTCATTCTGAATAAGACCACCTGTTATGGCTTCCTTTGCATGGCTGCGAAGGACAAAACAA
The DNA here is from genome assembly GCA_036346955.1 of Dipus sagitta. NCBI lineage: Eukaryota > Metazoa > Chordata > Mammalia > Rodentia > Dipodidae > Dipus > Dipus sagitta. The sequence continues at coordinate 18,145,227 of CM070785.1, read as the reverse complement.
CTCCAGCAAAAGCAGCTGGTGTGAGGAAAGGGTTTATTTGGGCTCACAGTCTCAAAGAGGAGCTTCGGTATGGCAGTGAAAGGATGGTAGAGAAGAGGCTGGTCATCTCTTCTTGTCCTAGCAGCTGGCGGACAGCAGCAAGAGAGTGAGCTGAGCTGTGGCAAGGGGAGCTGGGCTGTAACACCCCTAAACCCAACACTAGCAATGCCCCTCCCTCCAGCAAGGCTCCAGCCCTCAAGGTGCCACTAGCTGGGGACCAAATTGTTCAAAACACATGGACTTGTGGAGAGCATCTCTTTCAAAGCACCACAGGGGACGTTGCACATTCAAACTGTCATGCCATCTTTTAAAAGAATATTTTTATTTATTTATTTGCAAGGGGAGAAAGAGAGAGAGAGAGAGAGAGAGATTGAGAGAGAAAATGAATGAATAAATATAGGCATTCCAAGGCCTCTAGATGCTCCAAACCAACTCCAGGTGCCATTTTGTGCATGTAGCTTTATGTGGGTACTGGGCAATTGGACCCAGGCCATTACGATTTTCAAGCAAACACCTTTAACCGCTTAGCCACCTCTCCAGCCACTACCATGCCATCTCAGCATAACAGTGTGCATAGTTCTACCCTACAGCAGCTGCCTACACAGTCTGCACTGTATAGGTGGAATGGCAAGAGTTCTGAGTTAGTGACACGTTTCTTTGGTGCTTTATGTGTGTGGTAATGGCGAGGGTGATGCTTGCTACCTACTAAGTGTATATCAGTTATTACATTCTCTCTAAATGCTGCAATTCATACTCAAGGTATCAGCTATTATTTCCATTTTATAGAGCAAGAGTGGATAATTCACTGTCTGAGATCACATCTCATAAAACGTGGAGTTGGGATTTGACTCAAGGTTATTCTAAGACTTGGTGATCCTTTGCCAAGATGTCACACAAGTAAGTCATTCTTTTCTTGAACTCATACCTAGTATATGATTTGATGAAACCACAGTTAGCTTTTCATCCCTTGTCCTCATTTTGAAATGACATTGAATCCATCTTGACACTGATTCTACATTATTGCAATAGTTAGTGCCCAATACTGCCTAGCTCATAGACATTGAAAATAAATCCTTGTTACATGAATATTCTGATCTTTTTCTTTTCTTTTTGATAGGGGAGGGGGCAGTGTTTGCTGGGAAAAAATGTGGATTGGAGACTGCCAGGAACATGTGTCAAAATTAAAAGTAAACTTTTTCATTACTTTAAATAATCCACGGCATTTCCTGAGGAAGGCCTGCTTAAGAAAAGGGCAAATTGCACACAACAGTAGGAAAGTGTTCACAGTCAGCAAAGAACTGCAGCGACGGAATAAGCTTGGCCGTGTGTGTTTTCCCATTCGATGATAGACAAAAATCAGCATTTAGGCTTCTCATTTAGAATTCACTGAAATGAAAACATAATCCAAGTTAATTACTGTTCCCTAAGGTATCTGGTTGCATAATGTTTTATAAAATTAAAACCTATTAAACGCCCATGAGGGAAAGAACTTGGTTTAGATGCAAAGCGTTAAAAAAAGATGAAAGAAAAAGAAGAGAAAAGGGAAGACGTGAAACCTAGTGAGTACCTTTAATTCTTGTTATGTATGCATGCACATCTTGAAGAGAGAGCTAAGGAGAGTTTTCAGCTCTTAGAATAAAACTGTGGGAGCTGTGCGTGGAGACACGCCTGTAATCCAAACACAGGAGAGGGAGAGGCAGGAGGGTCTTGACTTTGAGGCCAACTCAGGCTACAGAGAGACCCTGCTTCAAAACACAGAAAAGCAAGAATGCACGAATGACAGACGGAACGTTTGAGTTTCCTGAACAGTGTGTGTGTGTGTCAGCACACGAATCTTTTCATTCTTGGTCAGTGCAGGTCAAGTTATACTCACAGAAAATGGAACATGGATTTGGCATGAGATTGCCAGACCTAGACCTTGTCTAAACATCCAGAAGGTTCTGATTTGATTAACTCAGTCAGGTACCAACGGAGTCGTAGTACAAGCAGGACTGACTCTATATCTCAGTAGGATGTGCTGGCAGTTTTTAAGGTGCACTTGAGTTTGGTCTAGCAGACCCATGTCTTGAGACTAGTTGAGTCCCTGAGCCTGGTTTTGAGCTTCCTTTTTGCAGCCCACTTACTGGCTTTGTGGTGATGGATAAAGAACCCAGGGTCTCTAATTCTGGCTTCATTTGCATAGCACCCAGGGATGGCTGAATTCCAGGGTCATTTCCAATATCTAACGTGTGATGGCTACAATTTTCTGGCACACATCCTATGACGAAACTGGAAGGCTTGATATGATACACAGAAATAAAGTGAGGTGCCAAAGAAAACCAAGACAGGAGAGCTATACCATTCTCTAGATGGCTTCATTCGGGGCCGCTGGTGACTGTATGTCTTCACTCATAGGAAGGTGCTCTGAGAAGGAACTGTTGTTGATTGAAGGTTACAGACAAGGGCTTGTGTTTTCACCCAGACTTTGCAACAATTAGGTTAGCAGTATACATATGTGAATCTGATATGATTAAACCGCTTTATGTTCACACCATTGCTGTCAGCAGTAAGACATTCTGTAGTCAGCAAACGACTTTTCTCTGGGTCCATCCTGACAGTTCCCACTGTCTGTCCCTCTTTCTATGGGATGCGGAGGGAAAGCCCAAGGCCCCCATCTGTTAATGACTTTGTCTTTCACATTCTTCAGGGGCGTACTGAGGCCTGGCAGGAGAGTTACCAGGATTAGATGAAATAGTGCTTGAAAGCCCGAGTCGCATGGGAGGTGGGGAGTATACTGGTGTTCCCGCCCTCACCGCTTCCCAAGAGCCCAGCTTCTCACACCCCACTCGTTTTCATGGACTTCTGGAGCTGATTTTGTTTTAGCAATATCATGGTGTGATCCCTAAAAATAACATGTTAGGAATTCTCCTCTTCTCCCAGTTCTTTTCCCATTCTTCTCTGTGACTCTCAGACATTTTATTTGATCAACATTCTTCATGGAAGACTGTGTGTGTGTGTGTGTGGCAGGGTGGGGAATGGGGTTTGAACATGTGTGTGCATGTGTGTGGAGCCAGAAGACAGTCTTTGGTATTGTTTCTTAGATACCATCCTTTTTTTTTGTTTTGAGACAAGATCTCCCATTGACCTGAACTCACCAAGTAGGCTAGGCTGCCTGGTTAGCCCCACAGACCCCTGTCTTTGCCCTCTCAGCATGGGGATGACAAAGTGCATGTCACCACCGTGGCTGGCTTTTCTCACGAGGGTTCTGGTGATGCACGTCAGGCAGGCCCTCCTGCTTGCGAGGTAAGCACTTCCTGTGCTAAATGACCTCCCACCCCTAGGAAGACATGTTTGAATTCCATGGCATCAGGTTGGTCCATTATTTGTAGCTTTTGCTGTTTTTTTCTCAATTTTTATTAATATTTTCCATGATTATAAAAAATATCCCATGGTAGTCCCCTACCCCCCCCCACTTTCCCCTTTGAAATTCCACTCTCCATCATATCCCTTCCCCATCTCAATCTTTCTACTTACATATATACAATACTATCACTTGGTAGTACGTGTGGTGTGCATGTGTGGTATATGTGTGCTGAAGTGCGTTCATATGCCTGTGGGCACACCTGTTGGGCATGCATGCATTTGTGTGGAGCTCTGAGGGTGCCATCATGTATCCTCCTCAGTCACTTTTTATTTGATTCAGCTGGTTTAGCTAGCCATCAGCTTGCCAGGGATCTCCTCTCTACCTCCTGAGCACGGGGATTGCAGCAGGGCCACCATGCCCACGAAGCATTTATGTGGGTGCTGGGATCTGAACCTTGGCTTGTGGGACAGGGGCTTTTATCCATTTAGCCATCTTCCCAGCTTCCACTTTGTAGTTTCTAAGAACCTTTTACTTCTGGGTGTCCTGCAACCCCAACTACTTCGCAAGAAAAGCTCGGAGCTATTTGCAGTAGGCTGAGCAGGGAATGCTGAGTTAATTCAGGGCACTTGCACTGAGAGGAATATCCACTCCGAAGTGAATTCAAAGGACAGCTAAGTTTGCATATAAGAAAGAGCTGAAGAAATTGAATCATCTATCGTGTAGAAGAAAAATGTGGGACGATAAGAGGAACTCTGTCTACAGAGAGTAGAAGGGCTTCTATGAGGAAGGAGGACTGAAAACTTTCCAACTTAAGGCCTATAACAGGAACCTCTAAAAAGAACTTTCTAACAGACACAGTTGTCCCGAGATGAGTTCTCTGGCTTTGCAGATGCTCAGACGTGCGTGAGGAGTGGCTTGTTTGGAGTGCGGTGCCGACCGCTGCAGAGTCGGAGGGCGGTGGGAGTGGGAGGAGTCTGAGACCCCTCCCGGCACCCATGGTGCTTCTCTCGCTGGACCACAGAGCTTCTGAAATGTGTAACTCACGACCGAGGGATGGATGTCCTCGGCAGCAGGGACTTGGCAGTCATTATCCAGCCAGCGTGTTGTAGGAGTCTTCAATCAATAGTCAGTAGTGTCAAACACGTAGGAAGAATGAAAATTCCTCCAGGATTATGTAATCAGCCATAATCAATTGCCTTGTTAATATGGTATTGAGTTTTCTCCCTTTTTTGTTTTTGATTTTTTTGTTTTGTTTTCTGAGGTAGGGTCTCATTCTAGTCTAGGCTGACCTGGAATTCACTGTGTAGTCTCAGGGTGGCCTCAAACTCCTGGCGATCCTCCTACCTCTGCCACCTGAGTGCTGGGATTAAAGACGTGAACCACCAAGCCCTGCCTGTTTTTGTTTTTTTAAAGACAGGCTTGCATGTAGCCCAGGCTGGCCTAGGTAATACAGGAAAACTAAATCCAACTCCAGTTCTAACCTCAGTGAGGTACAAACATAAAATAAATGCATAGAAAGGCGAAGCATGGAAAGTTGCTTGCATTTGAAGTCTTGTTTCACCTTAAAATCTGCGTGAGCCTCAGGAAGTTACTGGCTCCTATGAATTCCAAGGTCTTCATTCATAAGTACTGAAATACTCATAACAGGATTCTTGGGCTGGAGAGATGGCTTACAGTTACGGCGTTTGCCTGCAAAGCCAAAGGATCCCAGTTCAACTCCCCAGGACCCACATAATGCACAAGATGCACAAGGTGGCATGCATCTGAAATTTGTTTACAGTGGCTGAAGGCCCTGGCACACCCATTCTCTGTCTCTTTCTTTCTCTTTCTATCAGCCTCTTTCTCACTCTCGCTCAAATAAAATAAATAAATAAAAACATAAATAACAGGACTCTTGGTCATTCAGGTCACAGTCTAGTAGGCACTGGTGGCTGATCAATTTTATTAGATACTAGCCTGTTCTTTGAATTGTAGCAGAACAGTTGAATGTTAGATCTAGCGTGCAAGTCGAAATGCCTTGAATGGTATCTAGCACATAGAAGATTCTGGCTAAATGCTAGTTGTATCTCATCACTCAGGTTGCTTGATGTGGGTATCTAGCACATAGAAGATTCTGGCTAAATGCTAGTTGTATCTCATCACTCAGGTTGCTTGATGTGTGGTAGGAAGCCCTGTCTCCTTCCCGTAGGATTCAGAAGCAGTTTGAATGGCTATGACAATATTATCCACGTGAGACTAGTTGAGGTCCATTAGCTTCAACTTGTCATTCTGAGAGCATGTTGATTTTCCTGCAGCGTTCATTTGGCCTGAGGTATAGGACAAGAAAGAGAATGCCTGAGTTAGACTTGTCTTTGTCATAAAAATTAGGCAGTTGTTTCCTTTCACATTTCTGATTCCCCGGACTCAACTGCAGAGGTAACAAAGGTGAAACGTTTCATTCTAGGGGTGACAATTGTATTTCTATAATTTCTACAAAAGATATCAAGAAAGGATTGCTTTGTTGAAATTGCTTTCTGAATATGGTTTCTTTTCTATTGCATGTGTATGTGTGTGCGGTACGTGTGAATGTGTCTGTGCATGTTCACATGCGTGTGCCACAAGCACGTGGAGGCCCGGGGCTGGCAGTAGGCATCTTTCATGGTTGCTCTCCATCTTACTCACTGCTGCAGGGTCTTCCACTTGAACCTTGTCAGTTTGGCTAGCTAGCTCGCTGACTCACCTTGGGCATCCGGGTCTCTGCCTCTGAGCACTGGGGTTACGTGGGGACTGTCGTGCCTGTTCAACATTTACCTGGGTGCTGGGGACCCGACCTCAGCCTCTCGCTGCCTCAAGCCTGGCCAGTGCTTTACCGACTGAGCCGCTTCCCTAGCACCCTCCGGCCGGATGTGGTTTCTGCGTTGCACAGAGTGGTTACGTGACCCTTCCACTTTCACTGATAGGTGCTGAGGGCATCTGCTCTTCTCACCACACTCTACTAGAATCAGCCCTTCAGGGAGACTTACTTGGGAGACATCATACTCTCAGGGTGCTATAGTATTTTTCTTGGTTGCTTAAGTAGTTTCTTTTTCCTACTCAAGAAAGCTAATCAATTTAAAGTAAAATAGGTTCAATGTTCTTCATGGTGTTATTAGCTAAGTTATCACTTCTTTTAGGAATTCTGTCTATGACTCGTTTTCTTGTGAGAGGGAGCTGGCAGGGACATGCAGGCAGTGCTGGGTAACCACTTTACCCTTCTCCACTAGTTGGGGGGGGCTCATTTCCTGCCATTCCCAAGTGTCCTGTTGAAATTTCACCTATTCTGAAAAACAAAAGAACAAGCTTTAACTTATTTAATTGGTAAAAGCTGAAAACTGAGATTTTTTTCTCAACAAATTCAGTATTAAGTTAAAAGAAGGCATGAGGCAAAACCCCAAAAGTAGCTTTACAAATAAGCAGGTATAGTCTCTACTAATTACGTTGCGGTCTACTTAGAACTATTACTCAGGTAGTAAAATTAAGAAAATAATTCAAAGGAGGTGGTGGGGAGGGGTTATGATCATGGTCCGTATATATGTATGGAGGTTATCAATAAAACGTAAAAATAAAAGGAAAAAGTAAACCTCCTTTTTTTTTTTTTTTTGGCAGTTCTTGAGGACAGAATGCATGCGTACACAGGCTAGTCAAACACTCTACCACCAAGCCACACCCTGAGCCATCCAAAGCTAGTTTATTCACTGGTGACAGTCCTGTTTGGAGATTCTGTCACTATTTCCATGTTAAGACACCTTCCAGTGGCCTGGGAGCCAGGGAGCCAGGGATCTAGTGCTCCTTCACGGAACAATATTATTCTTCAAGGACATGCAAAGGCCTTTTTAAAAGCTGTTTGTAAAACTCCAATGGAACTGCTGAAAGCAATAGTTACCTTTCGCTTGTGACTCTACACTTCCTACTGTTGGCTGCTCTGATTTTTATAGATCCATTGCTGACTCTTCCTATGTATGAATCACAGATAATGGCATAAGGGTGTTTGGCAAAGTTATTTATGTTTCAAAGCTCTTAGTGATCAATTTCCCCCAGAAAAGAGTGTTAGCAGTTGGTGTTAACACTTCATCTAAAGCTAGACAGGCACATATATCACAGCACAGGTATCATGTCCTCTTCTTGGCTACTAACATTGTGTAGAGAGGAATTTGCATGAATCTCTATTTTTGTCGTGCTGGGAAGGGAGCTACCTCTTCAACCCTGTGTGGTTACCCTCGATAGATATTAGATGATATTAGCTGTGGATCATGCCTCCTGAAAGAGCTTGGTGGCTTAAGACAAAAGAATTTATAAAAATTATCCTCCCTTATTGCAGATCTCCTGAGAATAGATCCACAAGGGATTTTGTTTTTATTTTTTGAGACAAGATCTCAAGTAGCCCAGAGAGGTTTCAACTCATTGTGTAGCTAAGGGTGACTTTGGGCTCCTGATCTTCCTGCCTCCCATGTGCCAGGATTATCGGTGAGCACCACCACATCTCGCATGATGCAGTACTGGGGATCGAACCCAAGACTTACACATGCTAGACAAGCACAGTAATGACTTATCCACGTCCCCAGTGCTCACAAGAAGATTGTTTTTAATGAAGGAGAGTTTGGTCCTAGGAAGAGGCACTGACTTCTGAGGGAGCAGGTAGAGTTCAGATAAGATCCCTAGCATTGTTTTGGGTTAACAAACTCAAAATGGAGATGAAGAAGGGCACCCTTCCTCCTGGCCTCTTTTAGGGCCAACCCTTTGGCATTGTCAGATCCAAGTGGGAGGCCGCACAGCCCTGCCAGCTCTCCTGAGCTCCAGTGGCACACCGAGGGCTGGGGCTGGGACACAAAGCAAGTGGGGAAAGAGGCATAAATCTGTCAGTGCTTGTTCTAGCGAATTCCACCAGTGAAGAGCTAGAGCAAGTCTAGCCAGAGATTCATCTTATGAATGGATTGTCACTGAACTAGAGAAAGTCTCTCTTTCAGGATTCATTCCAAGTCGGTTCACTTGGGGTCCTGATGTTCTGTGTCAGCTGTTGACACGATTGCTCGGATTCTAGTCACAGCATATCTTGAAGGTGTGCGTGGGTCTTTGGTGGAGTGACCCATACTGCCGATGAATCATATACACTGCAATGCAGTGTCTACTCCCTGCTAAGAGCTTTCTCTTATGAAATGCCTGTGATTACAGCCTGTTTACTGTATCCTGTTTTCTGTCACCTTGAGTTCCTGCAAGATCATTACCTACTAATATGATGTATCGGTCTATTCATCAGGCTATCTATCTGTTTCCAAAAGGCCCATCAGATAGGCCCTAAGCGCTCTGAATTTGTGCCCAGCAGGCACGCTGGGACTTGTACTGGGCCTGAGACCCAGTTCTTGATCTAGTTTTATTGAGAGCAATTAGCATAAAGGGAACAGGTTTATAGGCAACACTCAAACTTTAAAATGTTTCATATGCATCGTAATCAAGCTCTTAAAAAAACAGCTCTGCAGGAAGCTGATTAAATCACCTCTCTCTTTCTCTCCCTATGTTTGAAGTTCAGGAGAACTTTTTCTGGGAACATCAGCTCCCCCATCTAACGGTATATGTACCACCACCCATAGAGCCCTGCTCTTTTCTCTGATACCCTTGAACGTGCGCCAAGTGGGCTATAGAAACTGCACACTTGCCAAAGACGTGCTCTTTGGGCTCTGTACATTGCGCTTTTCACGTGCATTCAAGGATGGCTTACTAGAAGTTCACTGGCCAGCTAATCTTAGGAAAGGAGTGGCAAACAAGGAGCGACCCTGCCTTAAAAGTGCTGGAAGGTGGGCTGGAGGGATGGCTTGGTGGTTAAGGTGTTTGCCTGCAAAGCCAAAGGACCCAGGTTCGATTCCCCAGGACCCATGTTAGCCAGATGCACAAGGGGGAGCACGCATCTGGAGTTCATCTGGCCCACCCATTCTCTCTCTCCATCTTTCTTTGTCAAATAAATAAATAAATAAATAAAATCTTAAAAAACGAAAGTGCTAGAAGGTAAGAACTGACCCATAAGTTGTCTTCTGACCTCCACACACACACATACACTGTGGTATGCATGAGTGCACACTCGCACACATGAACATGCACACACATACATATGCGCACATCATATACACATACATCCAAAAATCACCTTCTGGGGCATGGCTCAGTGGGTAAACTATTTGCTGCCCAAGAATGAGAACCCGAGTCCGGATCTCCGGAACCCACATAAAGTTCTGGGCGCGGCTTTACTGGGGAGGCAGCCACAGAAGGCTGCGCAGGGGTTGCTGGCTGGCGTATCCAGCTGAACCAGCGAGCTCTGACTTCAGTGAGATCCTGTCTCAACAAGTAATGTTGATAGGAGGACAAAAAAGGAAACAGCAAAAAAAATGATGGCATCAGAATAGAAAAGAGACTAGCTGGGAAGAAGGGATTCAGTGGAAGCGATTTGAGACGGGAGAAAAGGGAGGGTGGTGGTCGGACATTGTGATCATGTTTCATTGTTTATGTCTATGAAGGTTGTCAATAAACAGAAACTAAAATAATGTAGAAAGTAAATGAAGGGGCTGGAGAGATGGCTCAGTGGTTAAGGCGCTTGCCTGCAAAGACTAAGGACCAGAGTTCAATTCCCCAGTACTCACATAAAGCCAGAGGTGCAAGGTGGCGCATGTGTCTGGAGTTCGTTTGCAGTGACTAGAACCTGTGCATGCTCATTCTCTGTCTCCCTCTCTCTCTCGACCTCTTTCTCTCATATAAGTAAATGAAATATCTTAACAGATCAGAAAGTAGTTGAGTGAGACATCTGATCATGACCTCTGGTCTCTCCAGGCACACACACGGAGCACCCACACGCTTATGAACGCACAGACATACTGCACCCATACTTACATGTAGAAAAGCATAATCACACAGGGCAGGCCTTGCCTCGGCTATTTTATTGAAAGGGCAGTGTCATACCCCTTCCTCCTTCCAGAGGCACCCCTCCTTTTTCAGTTTTTAAGGAAATATTTTGTTCATGTATTTTCATAGAGAGAGAGAGAGAGAGAGAATGGGCATGCCAGGGCCTCTGGCCACTGCAAACGACCTTCAGATGTGTGTGCCACTTTGTGCATCTGGCTTTATGTGGGTACTGGGGAATTGAACACAGGTTGTGAGACTTTGCAGGCAAGCACTTAACTGCTGAGCCATCTCTCCAGCCCTCCCCTTCCCTTTAATGAAATAGTTATACATTGCAGGTTGTATTATGAATTTTTCCCACTGCAACAAATATCCAAGGCAATCAGGTGATAAGGAGAAAAGGCTTATTTGGCTCATAGTGTTTGTGGACTGAATCTTTCAGGACTGGGGGGAGGCAAGTGGCAGTGGCAGGGAGCATGGAAATGGCTCACCTCATGGTCAGCGAGGGACAGTGAGGGACAGGGGAAGAGAAGGGAAACCCTCCCACAGTCCTCTTCGAGGGCATGTCCCCATGACCTAAAACCCTCTCAGTAAGTCCTATTTCTTAAAGGTTCCACCATCTCTCAGTTGTACCAATTTGGGGCCCAAGCCTGGAACACAGTGGGCCTTTGGGGAGTCCCTGAGCCTTCTGCTTCCGGGGGAACCACACATCCTCTAAGACCTTGTCACAAAGCTCTTTCCCTCTCTCTGAGTATCATCTTACTACAAACTGGTGACAACTACCGTTCACTTTGTACCAGCCTCCTCTTGGACTTGGAATTCTGGATATCTGTGGCCACCAATTACTAAACAAGCATGAGTCTAGAGTTCACTGTGGGAGACGGAGTGCTCTTCGCTGTGGTTCAGCGATCTGTTCTGTTGTCGGAAGGTGAGGGATATAGAAAGAGGTATTTCCATTCCTTTAAGAAATATTTTTTCAGCCTTTCCCTCCCTCCTTTCTTTTCTCCTCCTCCCTCTCTTCCTCCTTCCTTCCTTCTATCTCTTTCTTTCTTTCTCTCTTCTTTTCCTTTTTCTCTCTCTTCTCTCTTTCTAGCTTTGTACATTCAAGACAAGTGCTCTGTTATTAAATTAGTCCTCAGCCCAACATTTTCTTTCCTTGCTTTGTTTGGTCATTGAAGGTTAGAAGAAAGACAGCTAGGTACCTGTGGACTTATTCTGTCTTCCACTTTAGATGTTCTTATTATAAAATTGAGGAGATGTGGAGGGCATTGGAACACGTGATGGGATAGTGGGAAGGAGGCTGAGGGGGAAGTAGGGGAATGGGAGAGATGGGGAGAGAGGAGAAGCAACAGAAACAAATTTTGCTTGAAAGTGACATAATGAAGCCTAACTATTTGTATGCTAATTAAAAATAAAAAATTTAAAAACAGGTGTCAGAACCATTTTAATATTTTACCTTTAAAAATATTTTAAATTGTTCTTCAAAGACCAGAATAGAATGAGTGGTCATACTTCAGGATTTAAGTCTTTAACATGCAAGTGATATAAAATAGTAGCTTATTGGAACATTTTGGTAGTAGGTCTTACTCTTACATTCAGTGACTCATAATAAGTATGGGAAATTGAAGCAAGAATGAGAGATGCTATTTTATAATACAGTAAATCATAGGGTTAAGCCTGGTCATATGGGTTAAACTCCTACCACTGAAATAAAATAAAATTATTACTTTAGTTTAGGAAATTACTGCTATAGTGCTGGCAGAAGAACGAACAAGACAGCACAGGCTAGCAGTCATTTTTGACACATAGGTTAATTTTATTATGTGCTTTATGTATTTTTCAATAAAATATATAGGTAATTAAAAATTGAACTGGGGTGCTTTTTTGGATTTATAATAATTAGCACATACATTGCACTATATATTTTTAAAAGCTTTATACATCGTTAATTAACTAGGGGTGAGGTAGTGAGTGTGATTATTCCCATTTTACAGATGAACAAGCTGAACCACGGCAGGCTGAAACGAACTGCCTAAGGGCTTCCAGCAAAGCCGGGCAGAAGACAGGTTGAACGAGGGAACCTGTGGCACCGGCTGGCTTTCTCTCTCTCCGTCACAAATGGTTGTTTCGTATCTTCACTGAGGGCCAGTGGGAGACAGATGTAGTCATGAACACCTACTTTTTTTTTTTTTTTTGAGGTAGGGTCTCACTTTAGCTCAGGTTGATCTGGAATTCACCATGTAGTCTCAGGGTGGCCTCGAACTCACAGCGATCCTCCTACTTCTGCCTCCCGAGTGCTGGGATGAAAGGCGTGTGCCACCACGCCTAGCTGAACATCTGCATTTTTTGTGTTTCATTTTCGGCAATTTGTTTTGTTTTTGTTTTCGAGGGAGGGTCTCACTCTGGCCCAGGCTGACCTGGAATTCACTATGTAGTCCCAGCGTGGCCTTGAACTCACGGCGATCCTCCTCCCCCTTGCCTCCTGAGTGCTGGGATAAAAGGTGTGCACCACCACATCTGCTTGGGCAATTTTGTGCTAATACAGGAACCTGAAACTTGTTTCTGTTGGGTGGCTATATCCTTTGGATGAAGGTGTGCGTTTTGCTCTACGGTTCGTAGGTGGTAAATGGGTCTGGACCACAGCGATGGAGAGGCAGCCAGGTGCATTCAGAAGGGCCAGAGCAGCGGTGGCAAAGGACAGTGAGGCTCTCTGTGTGCTCCCCTGGAAAGTGCAGGGCGCAAGCAGGGCCCTTGCTAACTGGGAAGCTTCTCAGATGAGGAGTACAGCGTCCCAGCGGACAGGGCAGCTCTGGAGGCAGGCTGAGAAACTGAACTTCCTCTTGACATATGGCCAGTGTTTTTAATTCTCGTGTGGAGTGACCATGTTTGATATGTTTGAGAGATATTGTGCCATCCGGGTTCATTTACTTTCTAAGCACACATCAAAAGGAATGGAAAGTAAAGCAAAAATTAAATGAAGCTCAAAGTGCTTGGCTCTGAGTTTGTGGCCAGTGCTTAGCGCACATTTGCTCAGTGCTTGCCAGAGCTCTCTGGGTCACACACCGCGATCATCTGACTTTTCAGATGCGGGAAAAGAGGTTCGAGCGCCTTCAGCACACAGCTGCTAAGAGACAGAGCTTTAAGTGGCTTCTCAGGCCACTTGGTGCAGTTTTCTTATTATTGCATAACTTAGGGGTAGGGCTGAAATCAAGCAGGCCATATTAATACAAACTCAATCACTGTTCATCATAGTTCATAGTAATTATTAATTATTGTGCTCTAATCAGTTTATATTGAGCATGCAGCATTGATTAAACACATAACATAGTAAGATCTAGGGATTTCGTTTTGTGTGTGTGCTGGGGCAGGGCGCGGGGGCGGGGGACATGGTCTTACTCTGTATCTCTGGCTATGTTGGAATTTGATATATAGATGAGGCAGACCTCAGGCCTCAGTATTTGGATCACACACCTGTGCCACTATGTCTGCCCACAATTTTTCCTATTTAGGATGAGATGCCCTGGGTATATGCTGATTTACCATTCTCTAATATTTTTCTGTTGTTTTGATTGTCCAAGACAAGATTTCATGTAGTCCAGCCTGGCTAGAATGCACTAAGTATCTGAGAATGATCTTGAACTCTTTTTTAAAAATTTTTATTTATTTATTTGGGAGAGAGAGCTAGAGAGAGATACAGAAATATGCAAGAGAGAGAGAGAGAGAAAGAGGAGAGAATAGGCATGCCAGGGCCTCTAGCCACTGCAAACAAATTCCAGATGTATGTGCCCCCTTGTGCATCTGGCTTATGTGGGTCCCGGGGAGTCGAGCCTGGGTCCTTTGGCTTTGCAGGCAAGTGCCTTAACCACCAAGCCATCTCTCCAGCCCCAATATTGAACTCTTGATCCTACCGGACCTGCTGCCCAAGTGCTGGTATTGCTTGCGTCATCATCTCCGGCTCTTGGCCGTTCTCTAATGATTTCTGCGGCACATGGAGCTATGACTTCCCCCTGCCCCCCTGCCCCCATTGTCACACTCAGTATCTATCTGGGACCCACTTGTGGGAAGGAAAAAGGCGTTGTGTCTTGTGCCACCGTTTCTTACGTCTCCACTAAAGTCTCTGCTATCTTTGGGTGGAAGGCTTGGAAGGCGCAGGCTGCACATGTCATAGCTGCCACTAAGATGTCCTCGTTCTCCGTGCCTAAAGGCAGACCACACCAAAAGATATAAAAGGTGTAATCTTAAATTACTCATTTTGGAAACGCATATCCAAACAAACACAGATTTTAGGCTTCATTTGGGAGACAAGAACATTGAGCTTTATGTTCCTCTGATTTTATCAGCAGTTTATCAGATTGAGAAAATTAGTGGGATTTATTTAGCAGTGGGTAAGGAAAGATGGAGCGGGTGCCTCTGCTGAAGAGACCATTTCACATCTTTCCGCTTGGTTCCTCATATCTGTAAAGCCAGTGTGCCTTAGGATGCAATTCAGATTTTGTATTTTTAGTACCTTGCGGGTATAATATTGAAGGAGGAAGAAAAGCATAGCTTGAGAATAAGGAAGAAGTACACTGTCAGATTTCTACGCTGACGGCGCTTGAGGACCTCAGTCGGTTAGAAGGCTGGCTCTGTTCCTGCTCAGTTCAAAGGCTCGAAGGGCAATGGCTAGGAAACTGAATGAAGAAAACTAGGTCTATGCAGTGAACAGTACTTTCGTTGTCACAATTAGTCACCTATCCGTACCCCTTCCCCAAACTCACATTAGAGGAAGCAGGTCAGAAAAGAAAGATAAGCTGATTGTTGTGTAGTTCCAGGTGATGGGGCCCGGGTTGGGAGATGTGGCTCAGTTGGTCGAACATTTGCCCAACATGCATGAAGCCCGGGCGAGGCGGCACATGGCTGGAATCCCAGCCATCAGGAGGTGGAGGCAGGAGGCCAGTTTGGGGTACATAACTGCCCTCCCCTGCCTCACACACATACATCTGCATGCGTGATAGAAAAGATGCATCCTGATTTCTAGCCAGTTCATTTATAGGAACACTGGCTGCACTGGAGACCGTCTCAGCAGGCTGTGACTTACCTGTGGAAGTGAATTTCAAATGTGGCTACACGAGTTCTTCAGATTCAAAGAAACTTTTGGGGGCACTGTTATCTCTGAGACTGGGTATCTTGGGGCTGACTATTTTCCAATGACAGGAATGCATTTATTTAAGCAAAGGATCTTATGCATGCAAAGTTATGCTCATACAGTCAGGAGTTCTGCCGTTTGATGTGCAGATACACACTGATGTACACTTCAAATCCTCTGCAAACTTCAGGTCACAAAATTGGTGTTTGGGAACTGATTATTTACAGGGAATTCTAGCTCTGGTGACACAAACCGAAAAGAAAATAAATGAAAACAAAAGCTTGCTAAGGAAATAAAAAACTGAGGGTGTACTTCCCCAAGTGTGGCAAAGGCTTGCTTCTAGTGTGTGTTAGAACGTCTCAGTCTGTGCTGTGCTTCTGAGCAAACAAACCATGAGCGATGTCCTGGGCCACCGGCTCATCATGGGTGGTACTCCGTTCTGTCACGAGGCCTGTGGAGTTTCCGGTAGCAAGGCAACTTTGCTTCAGATACTCATCACTGGACGCACCATGGTTAGCTGTCACTGGGCTGAGGAGATTGCTCGGGCAGCAGAGTGCTTGTCTCACAAACCCCAGGGCCTGACTTTGATCCCCAGTGCCCACACAGAACGTCAGGCAGTGCTGTGCACCTCTAAGGTAGGGAGGAGGCGACAGCTGGGTCACTGGGGCTTGCACGGCAGCCAGTCATCTACTTGGCTGGTTCCGAGTCAAAGAGAAACCCTGTCACAAACAAGGTGGCCCGTGCCTTAGGAGCTACACCCCAGCTTGTCCTCTAGCCTCCAAAAGCGTGCTCACACCCACGCCCACACCAGATAATCACTGGCTTTGATTATTTGGGGCTGGTCTTTAAAAGAAACAAACACTCTGAGGATTTTAATAACCCCTGGGAGAAAGTGATTGCAGCCTCCTGAGGAGAATTAAAAAAAAAAAAATTCCCATCGCAAACTGAAGCTGTAGAAACTTGGGCCCCACAGTTTGGCTGAGCCTCTGCCCTCTCTCTCTTTTGAGCCAAACATTGCAACACTGAGCATAAGGCAGCTTGTTTTTCTGCTTGCATCTAAAGGGCTCAGAGTAGCTGGGAGGCCGTTAAAGGCTGCAGATGGAAACACCTCTCCACCGCACTGGTTAGGGGAGACCATAAAAGAAGTGCAAAGTTAATTGTCCTCATAGCAGAGATTGTGCTGTGTCAGCACCGGCATTGTCTGTTTTAATGCAGGTCTTGGGCAGGGTCCTGTGAAGCATTAATTAATATCATGGGTTAGCTGTCAGCAGGTAAACAGGGTGCTAAATGTCACAATTTCTCTGTGACGTTCAAGTGCGCATTTAAAATTATGTTCCTAATGAAGACCATGACTGTGTGGTGTTTCCTCTGGAGGCCTTGGCCCTTGTAGGAGACACTGATATTGGCCTTTTTTTTTTTTTCTTTAAACTTTGAACAAGTCCCAGAGGCTGTCAAGAATAGTCTGGAGTTTTGTTCTCCTCTTAAACTGCTACTTTCCTGGGTGTTTTACTGAGCTTCCTTGACCTCATGTTTTTTTGGTGTAGAACATACTATCACCTACCTGTACGCCCGTCGTTTCATGGACCTCATGGTTTTGCTCATGCTAGAGCATTTGAAAATCAAAGAAACTACGTTACTGTGAAGTTTGAATCTGTATCCTAAATTCCCTCGGTGCTCATCCTCACTGCCTGGTGCAGAAATTGGAAGCAATTTTAGATTTTGGAACAACAGGGGCTCATCTCATTAAATGTAAGTTAACCACTGAAATCTCTATTGTTTCTTTCAGTTCTCCCATTTATGGGGCTGACATCACCCAGAGATGAGAGAGAAATTTTTGTGGCATGGTTTCAAAAGCTAAACACCTCTCAGTTAGTCACTAAGTTAATAACATCACAGGCACTGTTAAAGACACACCAAGCTCGCTGGAATTACAACAGAGCAACTGCTCAGTGCCCAGGGGGCAACGCTGAGCAAAGAAGCACTTGCAGACGGGTCGTAAGTGGGCAGGGATGGCACCCGGTGAAGCAGAATGGCTGCACGGAAGCCCACACCAAAGGTGGCCAGGCTCTCATGGCAAATGTGGGGGCTTTCTAACAAATCTCTTCTGTCCCCTATCGCTGGCTTGCTCAGACTCCCGATGGCCTGGAACATTCTTCTTTCCACAGTCACCGTTTCCTTTTCATTTTCTCCCGGATTTGCATCTGTGCTGATGGCCAGTGCTCGGCATGGAGTCAAGCTGGATGCTAAGTGATTAAAATTCCAACTTCGTTTCCACCCATGCCCTTTTTCACCTGTCCTCGTCCTTCCTGTGGCGAGTGTATGATAGTCCCATGTCTCATAAACTGTCCACTACATGTGTGTGTGTGCACATGCATGCATATATGGGCATATAGAGATCAGAAACTGAAGTCAGGTGTCTTCCTCAATTACACTCCGCCTTACTGACTGAGATGATAGGATCTCTCTGTGAAGCTGGGGCTTACAGACGTGGCAAGACTAGCTAGCCAGCAAGACCCAGGATCCTCCCTTGCCTGTCTCCTCAGTGCTGGGGTCACAGCACACACGGTTGTGCTTGGATTTTATGTGAGTGCTTGGGATCTGAGCTCAGGTCCTCATGCTTGTGTGGCACTGGGCCAATGCCCTAGCCCGAAGTGTCAATTTTGCAAAAAGAAAGGAAATTAATTGCTAATAAGACAATCTCATTTTTGCTGTTAAAATTTCAAAATGCTGTTTTTCAACTTTCTCTACTAGCCTTTTTCTTTTTTTGGAAGAAGTTTCTCGAAAAAAATTGCAAGAGATATTTTATGTTTTTGCAGCTGTATGGCTTTAAGACAGGCTCAGAATCATTTATTGGCATTTCTGACCGAACTTTTGTTTTTATAGGTGTGTAAATGTGTTATCAAAGCCATTTTGGCATTTACCAAAGACTAAGCTTGCAGGCTTTAGCCAAGGAGATCTTGGACCTTAAAAAAAATCTATTTTTTGAAAGAGAAGTAATGAGTTATTTGACAGGTAGTCAGAACTTTTGCATGAAGTCTTTGACCATATTCATTTTGCTTCAGGTTGTTTGTGCTTAAAAAGCTAAAATTCCAGCACTTGTTACAGGGTTTTTTTTCTTTCTGTGTCCTTCTGGCTATAGTGTGTCTAGGGTCTTATGTGAGGCTTGAGATTTCTTTTCCATTTGTTCAGAGGCACCAGTGAAGCATGGGTTCAGATTTCTCTGCTCATATATAAGAAATGACTCCAAAGCCTGTTATGTATCAGAATTATTGGGGTGGGATGGGATTCCAGGTCTCTAGGTAGGGTCCTAGGGTATACACTATAAAAATCTCACCAGATGGGCTGGGAATCCCAGTGGATTTGATCCTTAGAACACACATAAAATGTCAGGCATGGTAGTGTGTCCTTGTTATCCTAGTTCTGAGGAGTCAGAGACAGGATGATTCCTGGAGCTCATGGGCTGGTTGTTCTAGCTTAATTGCTAAGCCCCAAGCCAATGGGAGACCCTGTCTCAGAAAAGGTGGATAGGGGTTGGAGAGAGAACTTTATGGTTAAAGATGCTTGCTTGCAAAACCTGCTGGCCCAGGTGCTTGCTTGCAAAGCCTGATGGCCCAGGTTTGATTTCCCTAATTCTCATGCAAAGCCAGATACACAAAGTGGCACATGCATCTGGAATTTATTTATAGTGTCAAGCGCCCTTGATGTGCCCATACTCTTTCTCTCTCTCTCCTCCTCCCTCAAATAAAAAAAAAAAAAGATTAAAAAGGTGGATAGTTCTTGAGGAAAACACCTGAGGTTTCCACAGGCCTCCAAACACATAGGCACATATATGCACACACAGCTACATACATGCACCCTCACACGCATACACACACATGCATGCATAAATAGACGTGCTAAAAAAATGTATCCAGGTGAGCATGCTGCGAGGCAGGTGTGGGGATCACTGATGTTGAGTGGGCATGTGGGAAGGAAGGCAGACAGGATAGGAAAGGGGGCCTTGCTGTGCCCACCTCAGAAGGTCCCATTAATCAGCGGCTCACTTATGTGTCTGTTAGACAGACATTCATTGAATACCCACTGTGCGCTGGCACCAGGCCAGGCAGTTGGATACTGAAATGAATAAGACCAGCGTGATGTTCTCGTAGTCTAGTGAGATACAGATGTGTAAACAGACACTTTCCATTTCATGCGGTTGTGCTGAACCGAAGTTCTGCACATGTGTCGAGGGGTTCAGAGAGGGCTTCCTGGAGACAAATACACTTCCTGTGGGTCTGAAAAGGTTTGTGAATGAGAGAATTCAGGGGGATAGTTTGAGCAGGTGCGGTGGTAAAGGACAGCTGGGAAGGACGGGCTATGAATATGCTAGGGAGAGGCTAAGGGGCATCTGCAATGGGTTTACCATGTCCTGTCAGGAAAGACCTTGACAGACCGTTCTGGAGAATTGTGGTCTTGGTAACCCACCCTGCTCCTGGAGACTGGCGTGCTCAAGACAAGGTCAGTGTATGAGAAGGAGCCAAAGAACACGCAAGGCGCAGCTAAAGGGTGTGGTGCGTCTTTTCACATGGAAGTGGCATCTTCCCTTGTCTTTGGAATGAAGACAGCCGTTACTTTCCGGGCATGACCACAGTCTCTAGGAACACTTAGCTAAGTCTGGCATGAGATGATGAGTCCTAGCTTTGGACACCAGCTGGCTGCTCACCCCCCAGCCCTTGTAAGGAGTAAGCACTCAATTCTCTGCAGGTGAGGCCTTTCTGACCAACACCCCCATTTGCTTTGTTGAATCTCTACTGGCTTAGCTATCCACAGGGGAACTTCCCATGGATTACTTCATCTTGGATGTGTCGGATATATCACAACGAGACAGCACAGTGTGTATAGGTCACCCTGATGAGCACGTAGAAGGAAAGGTGAGCAAAGCTTAGAGGTGGGCCTCAGGTAGCTCATGGTCTGCACAGCCAGACAAGGAGAGCGCAGTAGTGTGTGTGGTGGTGGTCCTAATGGCATTACAGGAGTGTGGAACATAGGCCTCAGGTAGCTCATGGTCTGCACAGCCAGACAAAGAGAGAGCAGTAGTGTGTGTGGTGGTGGTCCTAATGGCATTACAGGAGTGTGGAACATAGCTAGTAGCAAGCATGGTTTGGACAAGGGCTCCTATCGAGGAAAGGTGGAACACAATATTTAGAATCTTCTTTAAGGGCAATTGGCATGTGCCAGGAAGGGCATATATTAGACTTACTGGATGGCTGTTTGAGGTAGGCAATGAACCATCATCATCACATCTATTTTATAGAAGAAATGGCACTTATAAGACTTGCCCACATGGTATGTGGATTATGACACCATAAAGAATTACAATCTGGGTCTCATGTATCCCAGGCTGGCCTCAAACTCTGTATGTAGGTAAAGATGACCTTGAACTTGCGATTCTCCTGGCTCTACCTTCTGCGTGTTATGATTACAGGCATGCATCACCATGCCTGATTTATGCGGTGCTGAGAATCAAACCAGGGCATGGGCACGCAGGGCAAGTCCTCAACAGCTGAGCTCTATATCCTAAGTCCCCATGGTCTGATTCCTGTGTTGTTGTGTTAAACAATCCTGCTTCTTCCAGGCTCTTTGGTCAAGTCTCTTAAGAGTTCTGTTTTTCAGTTCTATCACCCTTGTACCATTTTACCAGGTGGAAAGTGTCATCTCACAAGTGCTGTGGGGATGAAGTGAGTGATTGATGAAGACTACACGGTTGCTGTAGTGACCAGGATGAATACTGCTGTTGAAAAGCACTCAGAGGAGAGGCGGTGTCTCTGTCCAGGCGGGATGTAGCTGCCAAGACAGGAGCAGTATGGAGTTAGCAGGCTCCAGGGAATCATGACCAATACTGAGAGGTTTTCACAGTCTCACAGGATGTCAGAATGTGAAGCAACCTTAGACATCATTGAACCAGCACTTTGTCAACCACCAAGCATATCCAAAGACCAACACAACCATCAGGGGACCTCAAAGCTCATTTACTCTTCTTTGGGAACCCTAATGGATACAGATCTTTTTTATTTTTTTATTTTCTCAATTTTTATAATCATTTTCCATGATTATAAAAAATATCCCATGGTAATACCCTCCCTCCCCCGATTTTCCCTTTGAAATTCCATTCTGCATCATATCCCCTCCCCATCTCAATCAGTCTCTCTTTTATTTTGATGCCATGATCTTTTCCTCCTCTTATGATGGTCTTGTGTAGGTAGTGTTGGGCACTATGAGGTCATGGATATCCAGGCCATTTTATGTCTGGAGGGAGCACATTGTAAGGAGTCCTACCCTTCCTTTGGCTCTTACATTCTTTCTGCCACCTCTTCCGCATTAGATCCTGAGCCTTGGCAGGTGTGATCGAGATGTTACTCGGTACTCTAGTCACTTCTTTCCAGCACCGTGATACCTTCTGAGTTGCCCCAAGGTCACTGCCATCTGAAAAGAGAAGATTCTGTACCCAAAGTGAGAGTAGCATCATTATAAGGGTATGAATATTAAGAGAAGTGCTTACTGGGCAGTTTGATAAGCATAGTTTATACACTTATCCAGACATCAGCAGATGTTACACCCCTAGGGCTCATGACTACCCCTGTTTTAAGTTTTTAGTATCAGGGATATATTCCCTCCCGTGGAGCGGGCCTCCAGTCCAATTGGAGGGCAGTTGGTTTCCACCATGATAGACATGCCACTATTGCACCTGTTGGCTCATTTGGCCAGGCTGGCCAATTACAAGGCTTGCAGTGTCCACTGTTGGGTATCTTCACTGGTGGTATCTCTTTCTCCCATTGAATTGCATGTAGAATGGCTTCTTCAAGCTTTCTGTTAGCTGGCCTACACCTAATGGATACAGATTTAAAGAGAGAAAATTGAAAGGATTTTATTCAAACCAAAGCAAAATAAGAGCATCGTTTCCCACAGGAAATAAATAAGCCTTTATGGAGTTGATGAGGTCCATATAGTCCTGTATGTTTTTAGTCTCCTTTAAGAATATAAATTGTGGGGGCTGGAGATGTGGCTTAGCAGTTAAGGCGTTTGCCTGCCAAAGCCAAGGGACCCAGGTTCAATTCTCCAGGACTCATGTAAGCCAGATGCACAAGAGGGCGCATGCATCTGGAGTTCGTCTGCAGTGGCTGGAGGCCCTGGCATGCCCATTGTCCCTCTCTCTCTCTCTCTCTCTCTCAAATAAATAAATAAATAAATACAGTAAAGATATAAATTGTAAAAGAGATACAAAGTTGCACAGCATGTGCAACTTAGTGATAATGAGTGGTAGGAGAAGGATGAGAACTTGGTTGATCATTCCAGAAGCTTCCCACACCCCCCCAAACACCAGTTATCCTGTCTTGTACGTCCTTATTTCCGTGTGCTTCCTTTCTATATCGTTTCATCGGCCAAATGTGGTTCCTTAATTGCCAAACTGAGATTTCTCTTTGCTTATTCAAGAAAAGCTGCACGCCGTTTAAACTGCGCGCGGGGCGGGGGGGAGCTCAAAGCTCATGGAGAGGATTCCGTGGCCCAGTGGGGACGGAATAACTGCGAGGAGCCAGCTCCAGCATGGTGCTGATGTTGTCCACGCAGAAACGAGGCACCCAGAGGGGATGTGGGGCCTTCTTACCAGGCAGGAGCGGGTGTGGGAAGCGGCCCGTGGTTTGCTTCTCTTCACACACCTTCCCTTCCGTCATCAGCGGACTCTCTGCTCCTTTGAGGCAAAGACAGGTGCAAGGAGGGGCCCGGGAAACCCGCGAAGACATTCTCTGCTGCTCCACAAATCACAAAAAAAGTACCCGAGGACCTTTGTGACATGGTGATGTGACATTTTGGGGTTTTCAGTCTGCCTCAGCCCTGTAACTACCGACCACAGGGACTGAAGGCTGAGGGTGGGGACACTCAGAAAGTGCCAACCCTCACCTTTCTTGTTAAGAGAAGATTTGAAAAGGAACGATTTGAAAACATAAGAGAAAAGGAGAGAGAGCTCAGCAAATTACTAGAGAAAACAAAAAACAAAAAAAACAGGAGCCAGGGAGCTTTTGGGGGTGGAACAGGTTGGTGTCTCAGAGAAAGGTCCAGGCGGAGGGAAATGAGAATCGGGCTGGGAAAGGACAGTGAAGGGAAAGCTCAGCCTTCCTGGCCAAGCCTGCTAAGCTGCAATGCTCATTTTCTTTTCTTGATTAAAAAGAGAGAGAGAGAGTTGGGCTGGAGAGATGGCTTAGTAGTTAAGGTGCTTGCCTGCAAAGCTTAAGGACCCAGGTTCGATTCCTCAGTGCCCACATAAGCCAGATGCACAAGGTGGCATGTGCGTGTGCAGTTCGTTTACAGTGGCTGGAGACCCTGGTGTTCCCATTCTCTCCCTCTCTCTCTCTCTCTCTCAGCCTCTTTTCTCTCTTTCTGTAATAAATAAAATATTTTTTCAAAAGGGAGAGCTTCTGGCCGCAGCTGAGCTGTGTGCATAGGAATGCAGTGGCTACAAAGGAGAGAACAAGAGGAAGAACGGCTCCAAATCCCAGGCTTGTCTTCTCTCTGTGTGGGCAGCGGCTTCTATTACGATCCTTTTTATTTCATACATCATTAAAATGCTTTGGCATTTCCCCTAAGTCAGTGTGCTTTAAAAATTAACGAGGGGGGTGGGCGGGGAGGAAAACACTAAAGAAAAATACAGTTCTGGTAACTTGGAGCGAGGTGCTGTGTAAAGCAGTGTCTGGGGACCTTCTCCATCCGTCCTGGCCTTGGAAAGACCGTTTCTGCTACATGAAGGACTTGACTTCTCCTGACAGAGAGAGCTTTTGAGTGTGTGCTTGCAAGTCAGAGAAAGCTTATGATTCTGAAAGCGCACCCTTTCTGTGGCCTTGGGCAAGGTGCTTAACCTCGGGGTGCCTCAGTTTCCCCCTCTGCAAAATGGAGATAATAATACTTAATTACTTCACCATGCTGAGGTAAGGATTAATTAGTTGATGTTGATAAACGGCTTTGAAGCCAGAAAATGCTACAACCGAGTGAAGCATTCTTAGTAAGAATGTATTTCAACTGAGTTAATGATTGCATTTGCTGTCTTGAATTTCCCTGGCAGCTTCAGCTGGTGAACTTAGTTTTCAGCCTCACTCATTAAAAAGGAAAAAGAGAGGAATACTTCTGGCAGAGAGTGGCTCTGGTCTTTAGCACTGGGATGAACTTATATGTGCTTGGGGTCAAAAGATGCCTTTTCCAGGGGTCCTCAGTGGGTAGGGTTCTGTTGAGTGTCCAATGGAACAGAAGGTGCTGTGACTACTCAACAGCCCTAAAAATGAAGGAAATGCTCGTCACAAACATACAAGATGAGAACGGAGATGATCTGGGAGGTAACCACTTTCCAGAATTGATTCAATTCCTATGGTCTGGTCCTAACCACAGAACGCTTTATCTGTTGTCTGCCTTGTTTTTTTTTTTTTTTTTTCTCTCTCTCTCTTAGGTCCCTTTTTCAGGCCTCCACCCTTCCTGTGCTAGGTCATTTTGGGGTGTGCTGGCATGGGTGGTGTGTGTGTGATAAACCTATTTTGAGGTCCATGCCCATCTCCTTTTCTTTATACACCTTCAAGAAGCATTCCTGCATCATTTAACTCTCTGACCCATCCAAATGAGAGGAGCATTTTAGTTGGTTCAGATCAAAGCACAGCCCTCGGTATGTGGCAGAAATTCAAGACGTATTTGTCTAATAGAGCTAGGGCCTGGAGATTTCCTGAGTTGCCATGAGAAAAATGATATGTTAGCTAGACAAGGGTGTGGGGCTATGGTATCACCAGCTCATCCAAGCAGCCTCTGGCCGGGTATGAACGCGGAATGAGCCCACCAGTTCCCTTTTGATACTATATCAAAACGCTGGAGGTTAGGCACTTTGTGAAGAAAGAAAAGAAGCTTATTTGGCTTAGAGTTCTTCAAGTTCCAGTGCACAAGGCCAGCACTAGTCCAGTTCCTGGGAAGGAGTTGTGAGGAAGAGTGAGAGACAGGAAGTCATAGTGAGGACAGACACAGGCTGAGCTACATTTTAAAAATATTTTTGAAAACTACTTTTATTTACTTATTTGACAGACATACAGAAAGAAAGGGAGAGAGAGAGAGAGAGAGAGAGAAAGAGAGAGAGAGGAAGAGAAAGAGTATGGACAAGCCAGGGCCTCCAGCCACTGCAAATTCCAGATGCATGTGCCACTTTGTGCATCCGGCTTTATGTGGGTACTGGGGAATTGAACCCAGACTGCCAGGCTTTGCAAGCAAGTGCCTTTAACCCCTGGGCTATCTCCCCAGACCCTCAGAATGATGACAATTCTTCTTTTTATAAAACACCACTTGAGCCAGGTGTGGTGGCACACATCTTTAATCCCAGCACTCGGGAGGATTCCAGTGAGTTCAAGGCCAGCCTCAGGCTACATAGTGAATTCCAGGTCAGCCTGGGCTAGAGTGAGACCCTACCTCAAAAAAAAAAAAAAAAAAAAAATTAAAAAAGAAGAAGAAGGAGAAGAAAGAAAGAAAGAAACCTCTTGCTAGAATGCATTCAGGATCCTGTGAGAACTACCTTAATCCCTTCTGACTGAATGAATTCCCACTAAGCTCCACCTCTTAAAGGTTCCACAACCTCTTATCTTAAGAATGCCGGACTGGGGCTGGAGAGATGGCTTAGCAGTTAAGCGGTTGCCTGTGCAGCCTTAGGATCCCGGTTCAAGGCTCGATTCCCCAGGACCCACGTTAGCCAGATGCACAGGGGGGCACACACGTCTGGAGGTCGTTTGCAGTGGCTGGAAGCCCTGGTGCGCCCATTCCCCCTCTCTCTCTCTCTCTCTCTGCCTCTTTCTCTCTCTGTCCTTCACTCTCAAATAAATAAATAAAAATAAAAAATTAAAAAATAAAAGAATGCCAGACTGAAGACCAAAGGGAGGTG
Organism: Dipus sagitta; assembly: GCA_036346955.1. NCBI lineage: Eukaryota > Metazoa > Chordata > Mammalia > Rodentia > Dipodidae > Dipus > Dipus sagitta. Next base: position 18,118,890 of record CM070785.1, on the reverse strand, counting down.
GGGGGCACCGAGGGTAGAACACAGGGCCTCACACATGCTAGCCAAGCACTCTTCCACTGGGCCACGTCCTCAGTGGAATCCTGAAGACCAAGCTTCTAACACAGGGATCCTTGGGCGGCTGACAGCTTATCCAGGCCACAGAGTTTCCCAGGCAGGGTGTTGTATTTCACTGTTATCTAATCATGCGCCCATTCAGCGGCTTTAAGGTAAAGTTCCCACAACAGCACCAATCTATATCACCCAGTTCAGGTTGGGAACAACGGGTCAAGTTCAGTTCCCTGTTGGTGGACAATTTCTGAAGTTACTAGGTATGTTGCTGGGCAACACAACAACAAACCCTCCCCAGAGCTCAGGGTTTTTACCGTTCTGGTTGGACGTGACCTGGAAAAATCTGAGAGACCATGCAAGGTTTTTTTTTTTTTTTTTTTCGAGGCAGGGTCTCACCCTAGCCCAGGCTGACCTGGAATTCATTAGGTATTCTCAGGGTGGCCTTGAACTCATGGCGATCCTCCTACCTCTGCCTCCCGAGTGCTGGGATTAAAGGCATGCACCACCATGCCGGGCAAGGTTGTTTTATTAACCCCGTATCCCAGATACCTCCCAGAGTCCTTCCAATCCTCGCCTCTCTATATCTCCTATCACACGGGCTGCTCAAACAGCCACTGACACACAGCACGGTGAGGTGGCTGTCACTTGATCCATTCTCTGTGGTCCCCAGCGGCTCTCCCGTGGTGCCACGTGCTCAGAGGACTGGGTAGGCCTGTGCACGAGAGCGAGCGTGTTCAGGTCTGGGTGTGGCGATGGGCGATGAAGGTGCTGTTCTCTCCTCATGCTCACGGGAGGTGTGTGAAGAATAGTTGAGTGTGGAGCACTCAGTCAGCACCGTTTGGCAAGAGTTTTGTGAGAACACAGCTTCATGGTCACTTAGCAGACTTTGAATATAACCATGAATATTATCATTATTGTTTCATTTTAATTTATTTATTAGAGACAGAGAGAAAGAATGGGTGTATTAGGGCCTCTAGCCACTGCAAACAAACTCCAGATGCATACACCTCCATGTGCATCTGTCTACAAGGGTCCTGAGGAATCGAACCTGGGTCCTTTGGCTTTGCAGGCAAGCGCCTTAACCACTAAGCCATTTCTCCAGCCCAATGGTCATCATCAACCATCACCATCGTTGTTGTTGTTAAATACTTTCATTGTCCATGAATCCATGTTTTGTGTGCATGTCTCTGTGCGGTGCACATGTGTACGTGTGCCTGTGTGTATGTGCACGTAGAGGTCACACACTGACATCCCATGTTTCTGTCACTCTCCACCGTACTTTTTGTGGCAGGGTCTCTCTCTGGTCCTATTGCTCACCTGTTTGGCTAGACTGCCTAGCCAGCAAGCCCTAGAAGTGCTGGGATGACAGGCTTGAGCCACTGGGCTCAGCTTTTTACGTGAGTTCTAGGGACTCAGACTCAGGCACTTGTGCTTGTGTGGCAGGTAATTCACTGACCAAGCCATTTGCCAGCCCCGTGTACATTTATTATTATTATTATTGTTGTTGTTGTTAAAGGACAGTGACTGCTGAGTGGGAAACAGGAGAGTCTGGATACGTTGAACCCTCCTGGCAGCTCTGAGCTGGAGCCATTACCGGTTTTGTTATCCATGCTATCTGATTTATGCACCAAGCGGTCACCCATCAGAGACTCGTTGAATGTCCTGGTAAGCTAAGATTTTCTGAGTGTTGCTTCCTGGCACTAGAAATGCTCCTGTGTCCTTGACTTTGGGCAAGGCTGCGACTTGAACTGTGAGAACCCCCAGTTTCCTTCAGCAGGTTCTCCAGATCATCTGAGTAATCTGACTTTGAGTGATGGCTGCCCGAGGGCTTGATACTGCCCTTTGGGAAGGATGAATAGCAACAGGGGTGACAAAGCTGGCTCCTCGGCTTGGGTCTCGTGTCTGCAGGCTTCTCTGGTGCCCCACAATCTTGAACTGATATCCCAGGGTTCACAGTAATTAGAATCTTCAAAGTGCTCCGCAAACATTCATTAGCGACTCCCAGGGGAGGAGGGAGGGCAAAGAGGAACAGATGACATGCAGCCATTCCCATTTTGCAGACACGAGAAACCAAGGCACAAAAATTAAATGCCTTGCCTACAACCACACTCTAACAACTGAATTTAAAATGGGGATGGGCCAGGCATGGTGACATACGCCTTTAATCCCAGCTTTTGGGAGGCAGAGGTAGGAGGATCGTCATGAGTTCGAGGCCACCCTGAGACTACATAGTGAATTCCAGGTCAGGCTGAGCTAGAGTGAGACCCTACCTTGAAAATCCAAAAAATAAATAAATACAATAAAATAGGGGTGGCTAGCATTCCCATTAATTTCAGCAGTCCATAGAAAGACACAACTTTACATTGTGTATCAGGACTTTTTAACTTTTGTACCATCCACACTTTAGGACAGAATATTCTCTGAGTTGTGTGAATGTGTGCATTTTAGGGTGCTTAGTCGTATCACCAGTCTCGACCCACCAGACCCAAGTAGGACCCCCTGCCCCAGTTGTGGCAAGTAGACATATCCCCAGACCTTACCGAGTATCTCCCGGGGCAGGGAACAAAATGCCCAGGGCTTGTAATCTTGTTTTGTACCAAGTATGTGATCTAGGTCGCTCGGATGGCAAGCTGCCTCTGGTCCCGACAGCGTCTGGGCCTTCGTATTTGCTGAGGAAATAACGGCAGCGCTTCTCTGGGGAGCCCATGTCCTCGCTGAAATACCCGCGCACACAGGCAGGTCGTGGGAAGTTTCAAAGGAAACGTCTGCAGACACTCCCGGAGTCATGCTTAGCTTTAGGCTGAGAATCGGGCACCATCCCACTTTGCACAAGAAGGCAGCTCCGTGGGGTTAAAGCGTAGGGGGGTACCGTGAATCTCGGTCCTGTGGGCATGGATCCGCTCTATCTGCATGTAGGCTTGCGTTGGGGTCTTGCATCCCTAGAAGGCTGCACATCCTAGATAATCAGTCTGTTCCCTTACTGTGGGCTTGTGGTGGCTGCTGACATCTAGAAATAAGCAACACTGGCCTGTCTAGGGCTAGCCTGGGGTGGGAGCTATGGACTATCAAGAGGCAAGGTTATCTCTGAAATCACTCCCAGTGGGTGGGAAGGACCATTTGGCTTTTACATGAGGCACTTAATGCAGAGGCAGGTGAGAATACAGGGGACCTGCTGTCACTGGTAGACCCCCCCCCCCCGGGGGGTTAAGAATGTAGATTGAATAGCTTGCCTTGAACTTCCTTAGTGCAGGGTGGCATTTTCACGGGGAGCCTCTCTGTGGGGAGGAGATAGGTTGGTGAAGTTGGGGTTTCCCTGTGAGGTCAGAAAGGTCAATGTCCCCAGGATGGGCCCTGAGGGAATGTGTCTCCTCAAGTGTCTCTCCCTCCTCTCCCTCCGCCACCATCGCCTCTGATAAATCTTCAGTCTAGACTCAACCCACTCAGAAGGCTTTATTGCTCAGTGCAAGGTGAATTCCTGCCCAAGGCTGGTTTCTGTGGTGTGCATGGGGCGGGCGGGGGGCACCGGCGTTTCTGCAGTTTCATCTTTGGGAAGTTGGGTTAGATCTCACTTCCAGCACCCAGCCAGAGCTTCATGCTAAGTAGTATGACATCTCTTTCTGTATCTCTTGTGCCTTGTCGACTCCAGAAAAAAAGAAATAAAGAAATAAAATAAATCATTCATGTTCCTAGTTTCTGAAGATCAAACTCCTAAAACATTTGTGTGTGCATGCTTGTGTGCACATATGTATGTACATTCATGACTCTGTGTGAGTGTGTGTGTGTGTGTGTGTGTGTGTGTGTGTGTGTGAGTGTGGAGGTCAGAGGGCAAACTTCAGAATTGTGCCTCAGATGCTTTCCATCCTTTTCCACAGAGTCCCTCTGGCCTGGAACTACCCAGTACTAGGCTAGACTGGCTGCCCAGTGAGCCCCAGAGAGTCCTCCCGTCTCTGCCTCCCAAGTACTGGGATTGCAAGTGTGTGCCAGCCTCTTTTTTTTTTAAATTCATTTATTTATTAGAGAGAGAAGGGGAAGAGAGAGAATGGGCACGCGAGGGCCTCTAGCCATTGCAAATGATCCCCAGATGCCTGTGCTACCAGGTGCCTCTGGCCCATGTGGGTACTGGGGAATCAAACCTGAGTCCTTAGATTTCACAGGCAAGCGGCTTAACCACTAAGCCATCCCTCCAGTCCCACCCTCTTTGTCAAAACAATATTTTTAAAATTTATTTGCAAAGTGAGAGAGCGATAAAGAAAATGGGCACACCAGGGCCTCCTGCCCTTGCAAACAAACTCCAGATGCATGTGCCACTTTATGCATCTGGCTTTACATGGTTACTGAGGAATCAAACCTGGATGTCAGGCTTTGCAAGGAAGGGCCTTTACCCACTGTGCCATCTCTCTAGCTCTTTCTTTCTTCCCTTCTTTCTTTCTTTCTTTCTTTCTTTTTTTTTTCTTTTCTTTTTTTTTTGGTTTTTCAAGGTAGGGTTTCATTCTAGCTCAGGCTGACATGGAATTCACTCTGTATTCTCAGGGTGGCCTCGAACTCACAGTGATCCTCCTACCTCTGCCTCCCTAGTGCTGGGATTAAAGGCGTGCGCCACCACGCCCAGCTTCTGCTCTTTTTTTTTCAATGTGGTTTTGCGAACAAGTCAGGTCCTCTTGCTCGTATAGCACACACTTCACCAAATGAGCGGACTTCTCCCCCCAGCCCAGACCCTCACTCCCACAACATTTAGGCCAAGCATTTAATTTTTCTGCCTTGATTTCCCATGGTGGTCAAGCAGAAATGATTGTGTGTCATTTACTCAGCGACAATTGCCCTCATCAGCTCTTTTCTTCCTTTGGGGAGAAGATATCCTATCATCACAGTATGAACTTCGGAAACTGGAACCACAGCTGAGGTGTTCTTCACCTTGGGTGGGAATGAAAGACAGCGAGTGGAAGAGAGCAGATTTGTTAGCACAGAGCAATGTGGAATGCTAGAAGTCAGACGGAACCCTACTTCCTGCCGTACCTGGTAAGCGTTTGACAGACACATTGTCAATTTACAGACTTTGTATCTGATTAACGTAAGTCAAAGACTCCCACCTCTAATAAAAGAGTTAAGGGATGGGAGATGTCTCAGTAGATAAAGTGATTGTGTAAGTGTGAGGACTGGAGTTCAGATCCCCAGCGCACACACCAATGCCAGGTAGTTGTGGGGCATAATGCCACCTGTGATCCTACGTAGGGACAGGGGCATCCCTGGTACCAAGATGTATGGCCAGCCTAGCTGATTGGCAAGCTCTGGGTTCAAGTGAGAGACCCTTCCTCAGGAAATAAAGTGGAGCCCGACTAACCAAGACTCCCAGTGTCGATCCCTGGCCTTCACATGTAGGAGTTAAGTTGTAACTGACATTCAGCAGACCACCTGTGTGACGTACTTGGACACCCCTGAAACTACCGCTACCATGAAGATCAACATCCACCTCCCAATTTCCTCGCGCCCCTTTGTGGTTCCTTCCTTCTTCTGTCCCTTGCTTGCTAGCCCTCCCCTCCCAGGCTAACCTGGCATCTGTTTTGTCACTATGAAGCGGCTCCTGGGGGTTTGTGAACCAGTATTAAATTCTTTCTGTTGTCTGTGCCTGTTCACCCAGCTGTAATGCTGCTGGGCGTCAGTGTGGTGCGTACCAGTGACTCACTCCTCCTCACTGCTGAGCGGTGTGCCACTGTGTGGACGTACCACAAGGTTTTAAAACTTTTATTTATTTATGAGAGAAAGACAGAGAGAGACAGAGGCAGATAGATAGATAGATAGAGAGAGAGAGAGAATGGGTGTTCCAGTTGCAAATGAACTCCAGATGCATGCACCTCCTTGTACATCTGGCTTACATGGGTCCTGGGGAATCAAAGCTGGGTCCTTAGGCTCCACAGGTAAGTACCATAACCACTAAGACATATCTCCAGCCATACCACAAGAATTTAATCTACTCACTTTTGTTTGGATATTTGAGTTTTTCCCAGATATTACCTGTTGTAAGTACAGTTGCTTTGGACATTTGCATGCAAGTCTTTATATACCCATATGTATTCATGTGAGTAGATGTTTGTTTTATTTTGTCTCGAGATAGGGTCTCAAAATTGTACTCTGGCCATATCTGAACTCACTATGTAGCCTAGACTTGGCACAAACTGGGCAGTCTTTCTGCTCCAGCCTCCCAAGTGCTGGAACTGCAGGTATGAGCGACTACATGTAGCCTGGGCAAGTGCTTTTATTTGGATCAACTTCTAAGTGGAAGAGGGGCATCAGAAGGTTGAGGTGTACATACCCTTGCAAGAAACGGCCAAACTGTTTCCTAAAGCGACTGTAGCATTTTGTGTTCAGGGAAAGTTTCACGGACTCTGTTGGAGTGAAATATATCTGAGAATTTAGCACTGTTGACTGACCGCAAGGTACCTGAAATTATAGGCTGCGCTGGAGCGCAGACCCTCCACCGTCTGTCTGGGAGCTCCTACGTGACATCTGCCTGCAGCGACTCGGCCACCGCAGGTTTCCTTCTCGAGGAGCAGGGCAGGCACCTGAAGGGGCTTATTTCTACCAGAAGCAATGGTTCCAGCAACCAGTGAGTGCTTTAAAAGTTCTCTCGAGCAAAACCGTCACACTCAGGGAACAAAATTAAGGAGTGACATAATGGCTTGCTTATCTGAGACCTGAAATTTGATCTAATTGGAGTATTTAAACTCTGACCAATATATTTAACCCTTCCAGTTTTGTATAGAACATTAGAACTCTAACACCGGAAAAACAAAATATATGACAGATCATGACTAAAATAAGAGTATATTTTCTCAAGGGACACATTTGGGCTTTCTTCACATTCCCAAGTGTCTGTGTTGTATACAGCATAAGCATATGATTTGCTGTGACTCATTGATCTCTCCTATGCTTGAGTAGAACTCAGTATCCTGGAGGTTTGAGGAAGGGCATCAGGGCTGTGTCTGAGTGCCCAGCATGAACTTTCCCCTTAGGAACCAGCATTTGGGGTACCAGCTCCAGGCAGCACACAGGCCAATCAGAGTTAGTTTGGGGGGTCAGTTTGACAGGGGACGAGGGCCTCGGAATGCCCCAGTTGGTAACAGAACCAAGTGCAGAAGGGGAAGGCCGCTGCAGCTCTTCGCTCTTCAAGGAGGGGGAGGAGGAGACTCTGCCAGCCCTGGACTGACATTTTGGCTGAGGGCTTGGTGCTGAGGGGCACAAAAACTGGGTTCTAGACAAAAAAGAAATGTTTGTTACCTTGCAAGGCAGGAAATGGGTTTTTTTGGACCTGGGATTCCTCATCTGAGTGTGTGGGCGTCATGACTTCCTGTTTCTTTTTTTCTTTCTTTCTTTCAGTTTTTACATTTAGAAAGTGTATCTAATGCCCTGAAAATAATTTGTTTTGGGTCAATTCTAATAAATAAGTCAAAATTAGAGTCTCTTTGGGGGGTCTTGGGAAAAGCACTTTGATTTTTTTTTTTTTTTTTGCATGTGAAGTATACAATGCCAAATGTTTTTTATTGGGAAGAGATTAGCATTGTTAGGCTGCTCAATATACAGAACAGTTCTAATTGGCTGCTAAAGTACACATATGGTTTGACAGATGTGCTTAAGCCCTTCCTAATTCACAGAGAGATAAGTGAGAGCGATCAAATCATTGCATTATTCTTCTTCTTCTAATTTTCATTCTATAAGAATCATTGGGCTATGTTCTTTCTTTTTTTTTTTTTATTATTTTGGTTTTTTAAGGTAGGGTCTCACTCTAGCCCAGGCTGACCTGGAATTCACTATGGAGTCTCAGGGTGGCCTCGAACTCACAGCGATCCTTCTACCTCTGCCTCCTAAGTACTGGGATTAAAGGTGTGCACCACCAGGCCCAGCCTTGGGTTATATTCTTTAAAATGCCTCTTTTGTGGGAACACCATTTTGATTTGTCTCTTATTTTGTATTTGTGTGTATGTCACTGTGTGTATGAGTGTGTTTGTGTGTGTGCATGTGCTTGTGTCTACACATACATATGGATCTTAGAATAAAACTCAGGTGGTGCCCCTCGGGTGTTGTCCATCTTTATTTGCATATGCACGTATAGTTTCTGTGCTGCATACTAGTCTTCTTTTGCATGTGTTTGGTGCATGTGTGCAAGTTTGTGTGTGTACAGGTATGCAGAACGTTTGTGCACACGTGTACAGAGGCCAGAGGTCTACATCTGGATTCCTCTCTACCTGATTTTTTGAGAGAGTTTCTCACTGTTGCAGTCAGGTTCGCATTGCTGGTAGAAACCACCCAACCAAGAGCAGCTTGTGGGAAAAAGAGATTTATTTTGGCTTACAGGCTTGAGGGGAAGCTCCACAATGGCAGGGGAAAACGATGGCATGAGCAGAGTGTGGACATCATCCCCTGGCCAACATAAGGTGGCCAACATAAGGAGGGTGTGCCAAATACTGGCAAGGGGAAACTGGCTATAACACCCATAAACCCGCCCCCAACAATACACTCCCTCCAGGAGGCATTAATTGCCAAATATCCGTCAGCTGGGAACCTAGCATTCAGAACACCTGAGTTTATGGGGGACACCTGAATCAAACCACCACACTCAGTAAATGTAGGACTCAGCGATGGGGCTCGACTAGCTAGCTAGTGAGTCCCAGAAATTCTGTCTCTTCCTCACTGGCACTGAGATCACAGGGATGTGCCACAGACCCAGCATTGTGCATGGGTGCAGGGCATCCAAACTTGCCTGGCAAGCACTTCATCCAACAAGTCAGCTCTCCAGCCCGAGTCCACCTTTTTTTGTGACAGGATCACTCACTGGCCTGGAACTCACAAAGTAGGCTGGACTGGTCAGTGAGCCCCAGAGACCTACCTTTCTCCACCTCCTCAGCACTGGGATTCTAGGTGCACACTACCATGCCCAGCTTTGGGGATCAAACTCAGGTTCTCACGCTCTATTTCCCAAGGGCTGGGATTACAGGCATGTGCCACCAGGACCATTTATCCAATTTTTAGTGTAACAGTGTGAGTAGACTGTGACAGTAATGTAACACCGTGGTTCTCTTCAGCCACAGAGGGCTGGCAATACAGCTTATTGGTAAAGCATTTGTCTTGGTAAATTCTGACTTTTATCAGTAGATCTGGGGTGGGACCTGATAACTGGTACTTTGAACAAGTTTGAACCCAGGACAAGTCTTGGAGAAGCACTGGTCAATTGTAAAGACAGTTCACTCGATGCCAGGAATTTCAGGTTCAAGATTTAGGACAGTGAAAATTTAAGATTTGATAATTCCTTGGAGATTATTGAGTCCAGGGCTTGGCAGGTAAATTTACATAAACATCTAAACAGTGCTTTTGATAAACTCTGCTGGTCACACAGTTTTTCCTGCAACTACTCAGCTCCTATTTAACTGGATAATTGTGGTTTGAAAGCAGTCAGAGATACTTGCAAACAAGTGAGCATGGCAGTGTCCTAATAAAACTTTATTTACATACTGGACAACAAGCCAGACGTGACCGTATTGTTTGGCATGATGTGGATGGTTTTGCTTTTCTGTGCAGTTCCTGCTATGATAAACTGTACAGCCTTGACACAGGCCCAAAAGCAATGGGGCCAACTGACGACTGGGTAAGACATTCAAAGCTGTAGGCCAAAATAAACCTCATATAAACTGATTATCTAAGGCACTTACTACAGTAATGGAAAACTAACCAACGCAGGCGTGAACACAAGCAGCAAGGATCACTGAGGGCAGCACTGGAGGCTGGCTACCGGAGAAAGCTGGCCACTTGATGGATCTTGTACTCTTCTGGTGGTTTCTTTCTTCTTTTGTTTTTGTATTTTATTATTTATTTACTTATTTTGAGAAAATATCCACTATGTAGTCCAGGCTGGCCTTGAACTCACAGTCCTCCTGCCTCTGTCTCTCAAGTTTCAAGAATGCAGGCATATGCCACCTTGTCTGTCTTACCTTGGTCTCAAAATTGACAGCACCGCCCCTTCTTGAGGTTCTTTCCAGCCTTGCGGTACCTCTTTCCCCTTTTTATTTCTCTCTTAAAGCTTATTGTATATAAGTTTAAAGAACTTCATTGTTGTCGGGCACTGTGGCACACGCCTGGAATGCCCACTGAGGAAGGAGCAGCACCTAAAGTTTTAGTCCACCCTCATCTACACATGAATGCCACGTTAGTCAGGAACCAGGAACACATAATAAAGAAGACCCTACTTCACAAAAAGAGAACTTAATTATTTCCACAGTACACAGTATGTAATAAGTGTGTGAAACAGAATATATCTGGAAGTTAGAGCCCAATCTTGAAGTTATGGATTTGTGGCCTTCAACCACATTACTATATTAATTCAAAGGAACATTAATTTCAATATTAATTTAATTTATTAACTTAACTTATATTAATTTAATTTAAAGGAATATTAATTTAAAGGAACTTTATCAGTATGTAGCTCTGTATGTCGGAATATATTGCAAAGATGGTCACATCAATATATATTCCATATTACATGACATTTGTTTACAAGGTAACATTAATGCTCCTCTGAGCTCGAGGCTACCGTGAGACTACATAGTGAATCCCAGGTCAGCCTGGGCTAGAGCCAGATCCTATCTCAAAAAACAAAACAAAACAAAGCAACAACAACAACAAGAAGAAACCCCAAAAGCAACCAAAAAGCAACCCGGCAAAATGTACACACCTGTGTAATAGAGGAACCCAGCTGGTGTGAGTAACTGACTGCTCTCTGACTGGATATGAGGCCTGCTGAGAGGGAGGGACTTCATACCTAATACTGAGAACTAAGTGCCAGAAGCTTCTGAACAGGGAGGTCATAGACTCTAGAAAGAAGAGGGGCTATGCCCATCAATGAGTCTCTTCAATGACTACGTTTATCCCCTTTGATCCATGCCGTTCTCACTCTCGGTTGTAGAATCCGTTTATTTTATAGGTGACAGAGAATACTGAGGAGACCAAGATCCATCATCACAACAAGAAGAGAGAGCCTACTGCCTACCATGGGACAAGTTATCTCCAGCACATCTGCCAGGGCCCGGGAGACATGGCAAAGGAAATGCTGACTTAAACATGAGTGCTGCTCTCACTGCTGGCCTGACAACTTCCTCCAGAGAGATGGTGATAGACACTGTGGAGACTCAAAATTCATCAAAGCAGAAAATCAGAGTATGCAGAGAGCTCAACACTAAAGGAGACTTGTAACACACTCTCCAAGGCTCAGAGAACATTGCAGAAGAGGGATCAGAAAGGTTGTTAGAGCCACAGTGTGGGAAGGAGGATCCTGAGGCATTGTTCCTCCTTCATGGAGACTGACTGATGCATTCATGAGCCTACAGGGAGCACCAATAACCCCAATGAGGAAGGTTGTCTGTAGAATAGGGGTGGAGGGGTATTTGAGTATAACCTAATGGTAATATGACCAATATGTGATATGCTCACACAATAAAGTTCATAATTAGTCAAAAGAAAATGCGTGTCAGCTCCAATCCATTATTCTCTCTGGATCTACTGACCTTTCAGAAATAGCCACTATTCAGCAAGGAAGCTCAAACTATCCTCTGAAGGAGGGGTGCATGTAGAGATCCCCGAAGCCATTATCAACTGCCACATAGGTGGTTGAACAAGACTTCAGACAATTTCAGCCCCAGGCTTTGTGCTGTTCCAATTGACACTGAGTGGAGAACTGAACTATTCTCACCAAGTCTTGTCCAAATGAAGGGTTCTGAACAATGCAAGGTGTTGGATTGAATCGCCAAAGTTTGGAGAAGCTTGTTGCATAGTGTTGCACAATACTGCAGGTTAATCAACAAACATTTTAAGTTTTTGTGCAACTGGAATCATAAAGCTTATTCTGTGATGTTGCAGTTTGACTGTAAAATGACCCCCATGATCTCATTCCTGAGCTGTGGCAACTTTGGGAGGCTGCGGAGTCTTTAGGGTGTGGGACCTGGCTGGCAGAAGTTAGTCGTTAGGGTGCCTGCCTCTAGCTGTGCCCGGGCCGTCTGCTTTCTGGTCCATCACCATGTAAGAAGTTTCTATGACATACTCTTGCTGCCGTACTGTCCTCACAAAGTGGACTGAAATCTCTCCAAATCCACGAGCTAAAATCAACCTTTCCTCCATTATGTTGTTTCTATCAGGTGTTTTGTAATGGCAGAATAAGAAGTAACTAATCCACTTGGCATTAAATGTTTTTCAAAGCTTGATTTTAAGCCACAATGTCATTTCCCCCTCACCTGTATCAACTCATGCTGGCAAACATCTAGGTGCTTATGAGGTAATGTCAAGGTCTTGCCAGAGTCTTAAGGAAACTGATTACAGCCATGTGTTTTGTCAAGGACTGTCTTGAAGACTTGCATAGTGGTGTGTGCTGCCCACAGAAAGCCTTGCTGCACCAGAGAGTTGACCTCTATCTTTTGTGTTAAGTTAGTACTTAACTTCTGGAAATGTAAACCAGTGGCTGAGGTGATGGCTTGGTGGGTAAAGTGCTTGCCTCACAAGTGTGAGGACTGAGTTTGGATCCCCAGCACCCATATCAAATATGGACATGGTGCTATGTGCCTATAGTGCCAGTGCTGAGAGAGTAGAGACAGGAGGATCTCCTGGGCTTGCTGGTGAGCTAGTCTGAATCAGTGAGCTCTAGGTTGAGAAAGAGATACAGAGATAGAGTAAGGGGAGAGGAGAGGAGAGAGAGAGAGAGAGAGAAACCCTGTCTCAAAATATAAGGTGTAGGACTGGAGAGATGGCTCAGCAGTTAAGGCACTTGCCCACAAAGCCCAAGGACCTGAGTTCAATTCCCCAGTACCCATGTAAAGCCAGGTGCACAAGGTGGTGCATGTATCTGGAGTTCATTTGCAGTGGCAGGAGGTCCTGGCATGCCCATTCTCATTCTCTCTCTTTCTGTCTCAAGTAAATAAATAAAATGTCTTTTAAAAAATAAGGTGTAGAGTGATTAAGAAAGGTACCCCATGTCAACCCCACTTCTGGCCTCCACATGCGTGTGCACACACATTCCCATGGCCACACACAGAGGAAAGCAATTACACACACACACACACACACACACACACACACACACTCAAAAAGAAATGAAAATCAACCTTAATTTGTAACTTGGAGTTGACTCATTTGACTCTCTCTCATCATTTAAGAAATGATGAATTTTGAACTAGCAGATACAACCACACATCATGAAACTCGTGGCAAAGAGAAATGACTTTGCCTGCAGTTGGCAAATGTGGATTTTTAAAGCCAATCTGAAAGAAAGTAAGAAAGAAAGAAAGGAAAGAAGGAGAAAGAAAGAAGTTACTTTGCCTGGTTTGGGACACTCTGCTTCTTTCGTGGTAAGGCTGCCCACGTTCAAATCAATAAGGTGTGGTTCGGTGGCACCACTCAGTGAGCAATGCCAAGGGCTCCTCCTCATTTCTGTAGACACCCCACTGTGGAGGGAGGTGCCGTGCAGAGTACGCATGACACATCCATGCGATCATGACTCTTATCCAGGCTTATTCTGAAGATCAACACGGGGTCACTCATTCCGCACACAAGGCGTTATTCAGCGTCTATTGTCAGGAATCGCTAAGCACTGTGGATAAAAATTAATCACACATAATTCCTGCTTCAAGGAGCTCCGGCGTTTTAGGGGATTAGGTTCCTCTTAGGGTTATTTCCTATTTCCAGTTGTCTGGTCACTGCCTGAAATTCCCAGATCTGTTTGAAGATTCCCAGGTCCTCTCACGAGAGAATGCTTTTTCACGTGCAGTATGTCTGCCCATGCCAGAACAGTTTAGTTGTAGATGGGGACTGGGTTTCTGACAATCCACCTGGTGTTTGAGAATGGTCGCCTGCGGGAGCATAGCATCTCCGATGTTCCGTTTAAGAGTACGATAGACCTGGAAGAGTCAAGAAGCCTAGAACTGAGCCCCTGGTCTGCTACTCCGTAACTGTGCTGCCTTGGCCTCCGATTTCTCATCTGCATAATTAACCTGCCTCGATTCAGGACTTTATATTTCTGGACCTGGATGTCTGAAACAAAAAAAACCCCTTTCCATGTTTGGCATGGAAAGCATGCAGTGCCTTCTGGGACGCACATCAGCTTGCCACAGACTAACAGAACTCAGAGTCACGGATGTCACCTTTTGTTTCCACATGACAATTGCTTTCTACTGGGCCTTCCGCCACTTTAACTGTGGAGCTCTGAGTCATGACAGCTGGCACACTATGTGGCGAGGGAGGGTTTCTCATGGGCGCAACATGTGAGTTATTAATCGGGAGGGCCGGGGAGCGGAGGCTGCGGTGTCCTAGCACAGAAATGTGCGATTGCCAACTTTGATATTAAATAGTTTTTAGCCCAAAGTTGTCGAGATGAAGACATAGTTTGTGGTTGTTTAGCTTTAGCTGCCAGCTGTGGGCATCATCAACCACACTCCCCTCGAACTGTACTCAGGACCTTTTCCAGTCTGCCCACGTGTATGCATTGATCACGGATGGTAATGACTTTCGAATACTACCCCTGGCTGTCTTCTGTGACAGTGTCTTAGGTCTTGACTATGGGATGAGGATGCAAATAAGGCAATTTAGGGAAAGCTGTTTGTCTTTGGTTATTCTTAGTCTACTATTGTAGTCCACCCAACTATGGCATCTGTCACTGTTATCTTAAGTTGGTGTTGGCTTACCTCTCTGGCAAGTTGTTCACTCTTCATATAGTTATCATTTTCTGATTTTAAAAAAAGTTTGGGGGCTGGAGAGATGGCTTAGCGGTTAAGTGCTTGCCTGTGAAGCCTAAGGATCCCGGTTCGAGGCTCAGTTCCCCAGGACCCAAGTTAGTCAGATGCACAAAGGGGCGCACGCATCTGGAGTTCGTTTACAGAGGCTGAAAGCTCTGGCGTGCCCATTCTCTCTCTCTCTCCCTCTCTCTCTGCCTCCTTCTCTCTGTCGCTCTCAAATAAATAAACAAACAAAAAAACTAAAAAAAAATTTTGGAGAGGGCTGGAGAGATGGCTTAGCAGTTAAGGTACTTGCCTGCAAAGCCAAAGGACCCAGGTTCAATTCCCCAGGACCCACGTAAGCCAGATGCACAAGGTGGCGCATGTGTCTGGAGTTTGTCTGCAGTGGCTGGGGGCCCAGGTGTGTCCATTCTCT
This sequence comes from Dipus sagitta, assembly GCA_036346955.1. NCBI lineage: Eukaryota > Metazoa > Chordata > Mammalia > Rodentia > Dipodidae > Dipus > Dipus sagitta. The sequence goes on along the minus strand of CM070785.1, from coordinate 18,103,668 downwards.
CTCTCTCTCCCTCTCTCTGCCTACTTATCTCTCTCTCTCTCTCTGTCTGTCTGTCTCTCTCTCAAATAAATAAATAAAAATAATTTTTAAAAAAAGTTTGGAGAGACTTTATTAGAGTACGAGAAGGAAAGAGGAGAGATTAGGAAGAGGGCCTGCCCATGAGAAGGCAGGAGGCGGTAAAGCCCACCCAGAGACCCAAATTGGGGTTATTATTTATAGGTTCTGAATGGGGCCTGAGGTAACCAGACCTGGTGCCAAGTTTTGGGGCTGAGCTCACCAACTATAATGCCAAGTTCAGGTTTGCTTTTTCCAAGAATCTTAATTCTATCAAAGGGAACTCCTATCTAGAGAATCTATCATTTTCTCCAAAACTTTATGCAATAAAGAAGATGGAGGGTATTTATAAGGAGGGATATATACAAAATAAAAAAAAAAAACTGTGTTAGGAGAGGGACTTTTAAATCCACTGTTTATTTAATGTGTGGACCTGGCTTGATCACAAGCAAGGAAGGATTCTTCAGTGGGCCACTGCATGTAGCCTTTCATGCCACCCTGCAAATGGCCTGTGGGCTCAGTCTTGACCCTGCACTCTCCTGAGCTCACACTCAGGTTTCAGACTTAAGAGCCTCTACAACCACGTGAGCTGATTCATTGTCGCAAACCTCTAAGTACCCTGCGTTATAAATTATCGTTTATTCTACAAGTGCTGCTGATCTTGTTTTCTGGAGAATCGTGACTAATACATTGCTTAATCTAGTGTTTCTCCTACGCTCAAGGGACGATTTCTGTGAGGTCCGGTACCTCTTCTGCAGCAATTAGCGAGACATCAGGCTTATAAGGGACAGCAGAGAAATGAAGCTTTGTCGTTGAGTGGTCTGGAAGTTGAGGTTGGCATAATAGAGGTCCTAAGACATCAAGCAAAGAACAGACATTATCAACCAAATTCAATTCCATCTAATCATTTACTGCCTGGGCCACTTTGTTAAGTAGAAACGTTGAGAGGAGAATACCTCCAGAAGGTGACCTCCTCATCAGAAGTGTTCCTCTCCTTTAGAGCTGCTCCCTCTCCCATCCCTCTGACTGTGCACGTAGTTCATGTGCAGGTCCTTAGCCAACCATCCAACACATACCTGTTTTGTCATATGAAGCTCAGGACAACTGCACTGTCTGTCACTTGGAAGGAATTACAGACACATTAAATAAATGGATAAATGGTCGTACCAAACAAAACCTTTTGAGGGAAATCCCACAAAACCTTCCTCATAGTCCTATCAAGAGACATTTTCCAATGTGGTGCTGCTCCCATTCACTTACTGAACAAGAGTGACATTTAAAGAGCTGAAGAGAACTTGTGCTCGGTGTTTAGTTGGCTCCTCACAACTACCTCAGGGGACGCGTGATGCAGACTAGCGAATGTTCTGATCAACTTTTCTTTCTAAATAGGGCATGGATTTCTTTCTTTCTTTGTTATTTTTAGGTTTTCGAGGTAGGATCTTGTTATAGCCCAGGCTGATCTGGAATTCACTTTGTGATCTCAGGCTGGCTTCCAGCTCACAGTGATCCTCCTGCCTCTGCTTCCCAAGTGCTGGGATTGAAGGCGTGTGCCACCACGCTTGGCTCTGATGGATTTTTATGAACTAGTCACAAAGGGCTAGTTCCCTGACCGCAGAAAGACTGTGGCATCTAAGTTCCCTCTGAGTAGATCACAGCGGAGGAGAAAACTGGGGGAGCGTGGGACTGAGCAGGTGTGACAGGCAGGAGGAGCTGGGGAGGGTGAAGAGCGGGGTGTCTGCATAGTGGCTTCTCCTTCCCAAAGCCGTTTGCTTCAGTACAGGTTTATTATTTCATTATCAATTTTAATTGCTGAATGTATTGCCTTCTTCATGTAGCAGGATCATCTACACACATACACACACACACAGAAAGAGAGAGAGAGAGAGAGAGAGAATGCAAGAGAATGAGAGAACTTGTTTTGCCCCAGAGAAAGTCTTTGCTATATTCTGAGAGAGAACCCCATCCAATAGTAATAATTCCCACCTGCTGTCATGTGGTCTCCAGTTAAGCATACAGGTGGTGGTTTTATTTTTTTTTCCATCCAAGAATCTTCAGGCACGTTAGACACATTAATTAGGCCCTGGTCCTCTTTGAAGTGGATCCTAGCCCCATGTACACATGATGAAATGCAGGAGGGGAGAGGCTAATTGAGTCAGGCCAGGACCACACAGATGTTCCAGGAGAGAGCCTGGAAGGGGATGGCTTCCCAGGCTCGGGCCCCAACCAGAAAATCGTGAGAAGAGATGCCTGAGTGCCAGGTGCTTCAAACTCACCTGGAATTTCCATCTCCATTGCCTTTACACGTCAGCTCACTCGCTTCCCTTCCCTCCAACACCCGGCGCACAGAAAACCTCGGCTGCTCCCGAGTAATTACTGGCGCTCTCAGGGTGTGTTGCCCTGCAGCCCACAGAAGTGAAACGTTCTCTGGGAAGGGCAGGCAGTCACAGGCACCCCTGCCTGGGAGTTCTCTGTGAGAGAGAGCTCTTGTTTGTGACCGTTTCCTTCTATATATGTTTCCATTGTATGTATATTATATACAGATTTATGAATATTTAGTCAAGATCTTTAAGTTATCTTCCCACAAGTAGACATGCGTAGGAGAATATAAAATTCACTAAAACTACTCAGGGCAAGGGGTGTTCCTTTATCCTATCGAAATCAAGCAGAAATTAACCACTCTGGTCCTGACAAAGCAAAAACCAGTAGGTATCTTAGTACAGAAAGAAAGAAAGAAAAAAGAAGGAAAAGTTCAGGAGCAAGAGGCTTCAGTGAGCAAGAGTAAAGAGAAGCTCAACAAAATCATTATCTTTAAAGATATTTTATTTATTTGCAAGCAGAAAGAGATAGGGAGAAGAGAGACAGTCTGAGAGAATAGGCTTCCAGCTGCTGCAGACAAATTCCAGATGCATGTGCTACTTTGTGCAGCTGGCTTTATATGGGCACTGGGGAGTCAAACCCGGGTTGTTAGGCTTTGCAGGTAAAGCTTTAGCTGCCGAGCCATCTCTGCAGCCCCTGGATTCAGTGTCCTGAATTACTAGGCAATTTTTCCATCATGTGTGTTTTCTCAGGACTGTTCTGATGAGGCCAGCGAGGGAGAGACCTGGGAAGAAGGTTTTTACAACAGAAATCTAGTTTCTATGATCCCTTTTAAAGGTCCAGCTAGAGGAATGGAGGCTTGCTGTGGGTGGGGCACAGGAAGGCAAATATGGAGAACTGGAAAGTTCCCAAAGGGGTCTGGGCTTGTTAGATAATGGGAAGGCCGACAGCTCATGTATCTCCTCTTGGGAAGGTGTCTTTCTTCTTTTCTTTAAACCTTTAAGCAGGGCTGCTCAGGGGTCCCTGTGAGATAACATGAACATGAATTTCTTCTTCTATCTTTAATAGGTCTCATTATGACATTCTCACACATGTATATATTTTGATTGTATTTATACCATTGCTTTCTGTTGTCCTTCTCCTTCCTCTTGTGAGTTCTCTTCCTCCTTCTAAATGGTTCACTTTCTACTTTCATGTCTTTAAAAAAAATCTAGATTCTGAATATGAGAGAAGTCAGGTGATACTTGTCTAAATCTGGCTTAGCATTGTGATCTCCAGTTCCATCCATTTTCCTAAAAATGACGACTTTGTTTTTCTCTATGGCTGATTAAAATTCCATTTGTACTTATGACACATTTTAAAAAATTTGATTCATCTAGGCTAACTCCATGACTTGGCTATTATTGTGAGTCATGCCTTGGTAAACTTGGGGAAGTGGGTATCTCTAGTCTACGCTGACTGGGTTCTTTGGTTGTATTTCCAGGCTTGGTTAAAGCAGTATCATATGATATGACTACTAACTTCGAAGAGAAAATTTCTAGCAGAAAATTTCTACAGAAGATAGGCAAGTCGTCAGTATTTGTTGGAAGACTCAGTAGTCAAAGGACAGTGTCCTGAGAACTGGCAAGAAATAGTATTGCATTGTCTGTGTGGGAGAACTGAGTGGGGGTACACAGTTTGGAGGTGGTAGAGGAAAGAGTCACCGGAGAATATGGCGGGACAATGAAAATTTAGACGGCAGAAAATCATTTTTAAAATGAAGAAAGGTTTATGCAACTAAAGAATGGGAAAGAAAACTGGAAGAAATCAGACTAAGTTGAGCCCCCCTCACACACACACGAGTTAGTGTTTTGTTTTCATGGAGCAGAAAGAAAATGAACCATAAACAGAGAACATTTTCCTTCCTAAGAACAGCCCTCAGTATACAGGTGCCAGAATCCCTGGCGAGGGCCCAGCTAATACTACGTTTATTTATAGGCTGATTTGATGAGAAGAACCAACAAAAGCCCGAACATCTGCCTGGCTGAGCTGCTGCATCACTCGGCGCTCTTTTCGCCGGAGCTGAATGGCTCTTCCTCCTGGGAGTTCACGCGCCCTCCCCCAGCTGCGCAGGAAAGCCAGTGCTGGAGGCCGGGCTGTTCGGGAGGGACAGAATAGCATTTTGGCTGGTGCTGGACGAAGTTGCTGCCAATTTCTTCTAAGTTTGCCCTCTCTTTTAAAATTCCGAATCCGAGCAGCACACAGGCAATCTCAGGTCTTCCTAGCTGTTGTCCCTCTGAGGTCATTAGTTGAAGTGCACAGGCAGTTCTCACCTCATCCCAAGCTTTCCTGGAGGCTCCGCTGCCCCCTTTAACCACCTACTGTGAGCTGTTCATAAGGGACCCCGTCCCTTCCTTGTTCCCCGCGGGGAGAGTGATTGGCTGTCTTGGGGAACATGTGGTGAATTGGAATGACATTTTATTTCCAGTTTGGATCTGCCAAGAGCTTTCACCTGGCTAACTCTCTCTGGGTGCTCTGTCTTTTCGGTTACAAATGAGAAAATTTGTGGTTTCTCTAAACTTCTTCAAAGGACTAGCCCAGGGAATGGCGGCCTGTGGTGGAAGGGGCAGGAAACACCGCGGAGGTCTGCAGGGGAGTCAGTCAGAGTTCATTTAAATAATGGGAAGATCCTCCGGGTGTTAAGGAGAAGTTTGACATGATGACAGCGAGATGGGATTAATTGGATGGGATGGTGGTCATGGAAACTCAGTTCTAGGGTTAGCTCCACCTGGTATTCTAGAATATTGCCTTGAGGATTGAGCTTTGGTTGTGGGTCTGGAAATGGAAGAAAGTAAAATACTGTTGCATTTTACTGGGCAGATCTTACACTTGAAGACTGAGGCACCTGAACTCTACCTGTGATTCAAAAATAGTTGAGTAGCTTTAAACATACCACTTAACCTTTAGGGAGCCTGTTTCTTATCTCTAAAGTGTAGTGTGTTAATTAGGAGTTGTCCTTTGTTGCATATCAAAGAAAGTATCAGAGGCTAAGGATGTAGCTCAGTTGGTAGACTGCCTGTTCAGCACGCCTGAAGCCCTACGTTTGATCTCCAGTACTGTACAAAGTCAGCCATGGTGGCAGATGCCTATGATGTCAATGTTTAGGAGACTGAAGGAGGAGGAGGATCAGAAGTTCAAGGCTATCCTCAGCTACATAGAGAGTGCAACCCATCAGGGTAGGAGGAGGTTATATCATAGCCAGGTGTTATGATTTGAATGTCAAATATTCCCCAACAGACTCTTGTGTTTGAACTCTTGCTCCCCAACTAGCCATGCTATTCTGGAAGGCTGCAGAACCCTTGTGACGTGGGGTCTAGCTAGTAGGTCACTAGGTGTGGGGGCTTGAAGGGTCAACCTATCTCTGGTTCCAGACTGCTTCCTGCCTGTCACCACGATGTGACATGAACTCCGCCTTATCTTCCCCACCATGATGGACTGAAAATCCCTGAAGCCATGAGACAAAATAACTCTTCTCTTAAGTTGCTTCTGTCAGGTATTTTGTCACAGCAGTGAGAAAAGTAACTAATGCAAGGGTTCTCCTTGGGCTGCAAGGAAGGGGTCAGCAGATCTGCAGTCCTGATGGAGACCTTAAAGGAGAATCTATTTCTTTGCCTTTTGAAGATTCCCAAGGCTGCCAGTGTTGATTGGTTGGTGGCCCTTCCCTCCATCTTCATAGCCAGAACTGTTGGCTCCTTGCCCACTCTGTTATCTCCACGGTTCTCTTTATCAAGCTTCTTCACTTTTTAAATTTTTGGGTGTATGTATGTGTGTGGATCAGTGTGTTCATGAGTGTGTGGTACGTGTGTGTGTATACGCGGAGGCCAGTGGACACCTTTGGTGTTGTTCCTCAGGAACTATCTACCTTTTTGGAGATGGGGTCTCTCACTGGTCTGCAATTCACCAGTTAGGCTAGATAGGCTGGTCAGGGAGCCCTAGGCTCTCTCTACCTCTCCAGTGCTGGGATTATAGGCTCTCACCCTCTTTTATTCAAATGTGGTTCTAGGGATTGAACTTGGATCCTCATACTTTCGGGCCAGTGCTTTATGGACTGAGCTGTCTCCCTGTCCCCCATCTCCTCTTCTGTTAAGGAATTGTGATTACTTGGACCCATTTGGGGGGCCCATGACAATCTTCCTATTTTTTGGTCAGCTCAGTAATTTCATTCCATCTGCAACTGTAATTTCTCTTTGCTACAGAATTTAATTTATAAACAGATTCCAAACATTTGGATCTGGGTCTAATTTGAGGTGGTTGGAGGAGTGCTTTATTTTGCCTTCTGTCCTGCCGGCTGACTCATGGTTCTCGACAATTTTAAGAGCCACTACAATTCCTGGTGTCATGTCAGATTGCTGGGCAACAGGAAAAAGGAAGCAGGGAAGAATGAAAGTGATAAATGCCAGCTCAGTTGAAGCCAACTCATGTCTGCCAAGCTCTCCTTAGCTAGGAGTTAGTCATGTGAGCACACCTAGCTCATGGTAGACTGGGAAGTGTGGCTCTTTCTTCCTGATGGTAAAGCTCAAGTTAAGATTCTGCTCCTATGGAAGAATGAAGAGTGGGTGTTGGATAGCCAGCCTGAAGTCTCTGCTATGGAGTGGGAAGAGAAGGGCCTGGGTTTCTGTTGAGTAAATCCATGCTCTTATGACCCCATGACATCATGGAGTTGAGGCTTAGACTGAATGTCAGTCTTAAATTGAGAAATGAATTGAGAAAAAGAGAGTTTTTACTTTCTATCTTCATCCTCCTTCCTTTATTTATGTATTTATTGTTTTAATGAGCCACATATATATTATCTGCCTTCATCATTACATATGAACCATAAGAAGGGAGCCTTTTGGTGGCGTAAAAAAAAAACTGAGATCTACAGAGAGAAAAAAAATCATTATTGAACATGTGACTTGCCATTTCTATATGTAATTAGTGATTGGGGCGAGGTCCTATCTGTCTCCCTAGAGCCACAACTGGTGACTAGAGCCCTGACCTCCTGTAACAGAGACCAGACCTTAAATCCTTAAATCCTGCCCTTCAAGTTGGGTGTGGTAGAACATGCCTGTAATCCCAGCATGCTGGAGGACAAGTTAGGAGGATCATGAGTTTGAAGCCAGCCTAGGAGAGTTGAAGGTCAGTCTGCTGGGCAACATAGTGAGAGTTTGTTTCAAAAATACCAACTCTTGGACTGGAGCGTGACTCAGCAGTGAAGGGTGCTTGCATACAAAGCCTGATGGCCCAAGTTCAGCCCCCCAGTACCAGGCAGAGCCACATGCACAAAGTGGAACGTGTATCTGGAGTTCCTTTGCGATGGCAAGAGGCCCTGGCATACCCATTGTCTCCTCTCTCTCTCTCTTTGTAAACAAATAAGACTGTATATATATATATATATATATATATATATATATATATATATATTTAATTTTTTGTTTATTTTTATTTAATTTGAGAGTGACAGAGAGAGAAAGAGAGAGAGAGAGAGAGAATGGGCACATCAGGGCCTCTAGCCACTGCAAATGAACTCCATATGCATGTGCCCCCTTGTGCATCTGGCTAATGTGGGTCCTGAGGAATCGAGCCTCGAACCAGGGTCCTTAGGCTTCACAGGCCAGCACTTAACCATTAAGTCATCTTTCCAGCCCACTATATATTTTTTTAAAATACCAAATCTGTCCTTGGGGGATGGCTCAGTGATAAGGAGCCTGCCGTTACCAGCGTGAGTTCAGATCCCAGTGATCCCAGTGCCCATGGGAAGCTGGAACTTGTAGTATTTCTGTCTGTAGTTCCAGTGTGCCAAGGGACGAGAGAGTGGAGGGGAGACAGGAGGACCCCTCGGAAGGCCCCAGCCAGCTACGGCTCGGCGAGCACAGTGGTGAACGGCACAAGGTCAAGTCCTGCCTCCGACACCGTAGAAGGTAGACACTGCCATCCAAAGTTGTCTTCTGAATGCCCGAGTGTCATGGCATGCGTGACACGGCACGGACATGCACACATACACCCACACTGTCTTGTACACGCACAAAGAGAACCCTACAAGCAAACGGCAAGGAAACGTGCTCAACACCATCAGGCATCACCTCCCCCTGCCGCTCAGTGGTGCACACCTGCGCTCTCAGCTGCTCAGCAGGCCCACGCAGAAGTAAGAGGTTTGCTCAAGACCATAAGTTCAAGATCAATGGGGCGACAGGGCGAGAACCTCTGTGTAAAAGAAAAACACCAAGAACCACCTTCTTAGGAATAGAGACCCTGTCTTCTTGCCTTGTACAGTGATTATTTGGTACAGGCCTAAGGGAAGATTAAAAAAAAAAAAAAAGCTAACCTGCAATGCTTTTCTTAAAACAAAGTCAAAAATAGCTAGACTTGGTGGCTTATCTTCTTGATTCTACACTCTGGAGGCACAGGTGGGGAAGGATTACCAGGTGGAGGCCAGTCTGAGCTTTGATTATTCAAGGATTCAAAGCTGATCTATTAGATTTGTCTAGCTCAACACTGTCTCTACCTACCTAGTTTGGAATCGTATCATTGGAGTTGCTGGAAGATACTCCGGGAAGATATCTACACTGTGAAGACTAGCTCTGCTGGGCTTTTTAGCTGCCTCTGCCGTCCTTTCCATCCAGCTAAGAATACGGACGAGAAAAGCATCGTGGACACGAGGCCCCTGGGCTGTTGCTGGTGTGCATCTGTGCCTTTCTGCTCTCTTCCTGCCTTTTGCGTTCTTGAAGTGACTCCTGCCTGACACGCTTGTTTCCGAAGTCTGTTCATTAGTGAAGTGGCTGTAGTTGGTGATGAGAACCCAGAGGCCTGGCAGTGAAGGGAGCCGGCCGCAGGAATGGCCTAACATAAACAATAATAACATAATAATAATCTGGCTTTCATAGGAGCTTTCATCGAGGAACCAAAAACACATTATGGGCATTAACTCATTAATCTTCACAACGCCCCTGTGAGGGAGAATTAAGTGTAAGTAATCATAATTATTACTGTCATTATCCTTCAAACAATTCCCAGATGTGTTGTGGCTGAGCAGGCATACTTTGGGGATTTTTTTTTATGGGGACCCTCTCCTTTTGGCAGGAGTTCATGTCTTTTCATTTTTTTCCCTTTGCTCACTCTTGACGTACGGAGTAAATGTGGATTTATTGTTATTACTGTCTTGGTGCGCGGTGCCCCTGCTGGGAATGGGTAGGAAATCATCTCCAACGTTGCCTTTCGCTTTTTTTTTTTCCCCTATTGGAAGGTGACGTGGCTGAAACCCATCCAGACCAGGTTCCTGGAACTGTTCACACGTGTCACTTTTCAGCTGTGTATTATCGTTACGATTTCAGCCTTATCTCTTCGGGTGAGGGCTTGAGAAGTTTCAGTCTACGTGTAGCATCCTGTTGACTCCGATACCATTTAAATGAGAGCCGTGGCCTGAGCGGGGAGCGTCGGAGGCTTGTACACAGTCGGCAGCATCCGCAAGCGAGCGTGTGGCTACATGTCGGCCCGGAGATGATCCTGTGTCAGCCGTGCAAGCTTCCCTCTCCGCCTGTGTGACCAGCTGGGTGGTGCCCTGTTCTTGGGAAAACAGGTCACCTCAGGGGCCTTCAGAAAAAAAAAAAAAGTACACTCGATTATTTAATGGTGCAAATGTGTAAATGTGCTTAGAAGTACTAGGTGGATGGATGCCTACCTGTGTGAGTTAATATTCTTCACATACTTTTTAGGCATGCATCCTTTATTTTTGTTATACAAGTAAGTGTGCTTGACAGAAAGTGTATTTGAAAGGCACCTATGGGAACCGGGAGATGGCTTAGTGGTTAAAGACACTTGCTTGCAAAGCTTGCCGCCTCGGGGTTCAATTCTCTAGCCATTCATGTAAAGTCATCAAGCGCAAGGGCAAGAGGTTCTGTGTGTGTCCCCAGCCCATGCACAAATGAATAAACACAATTATTTGTCACCTATAAGCCCAGTAGTAACAATTAGCACCTTGCTGGATTTCCTTTGGTAGGTGCTGCTGTTCAAATTTATGTTATAAAATTTAAACTTGGAGTGAATTTCCGCATTATTTGTAATTAGGTAAGGACAGGAGATAAAGAAACACTTGCTTAGAAAACTCACGGAAAACACTGGGCAACTGGTGACTACGTTAAGAGGGGCTCTAGTAGCAACAGTAATAGGTCCCATGAATTCAGCCAGGCACCCTTTCTTTTGGATGGTTTGTTTTGAGTGGGGCCTGGCTTTGTAGCTCAGCGTGGCTTGGGATTTGCAATCCTCCTGCTTCAGCCTCCTGAGCGTGGGATTGCAAACATGCCCCGCCATGCCTGGGACTCTGCATGTTCCATGCGTGGCTATTCATCTGCATATCGGCTTTGCCAAGATGATGTGGAAGACTCCAGCTGCCTGAGAAAGTTCAATTCTGATGCACGAAGTAGCTTTGCTGTGATCACACCCCTGTGAAGTGACAGACCTGAAATTCAGACTTACGCTGGCTTTGCCCACAAAGCTCGAGCCTCCCTTCCCACTGCCCTGAAACCCCACAAAGCTGTTCAGTGATGCTCACTAGGATGAAGACAGGAAAGTTGAGATGCAGAAAAAAAAAAAAGGGCTGTAGGAGTCACTCCTTCCATTATCTTGGGTGGGGCATTGAGTCTGAAGGGCAAAAGCCCATGGAGTGGCGAAAGTAGGCATTAATGAGGGCTCTGGATGAGGCTTAGTAGTAGAGCCCTTGTCTAGTATGGGCAAAGCATGAGTTTAATTCTCAGCACTGGAATACAGAAAGGATGGACTCAATGGTAAAAATTCAGGCATATGCAAGAAGATGGTTAACTAAAGCGAAAGACAGAGGAGTTAAGGGCTTAACAACTGTTGAAGTAGGTTATTTTGAAGGTAGAAAGAAATTAGAGCAGATTAAGCTTATTAGCTTTTCTGTTTGTTTGTTTGTTTTTTGTTTTTTTTTTTTTTTTGAGGTAGAGTCTCACTCTGTAGCCCAGGCTGACCTGGAATTCACTCTGTAGTCTCAGGGTGGCCTTGAACTCACAGCAATCCACCTACCTCTGCCTCCCAAGTGCTGTGATCAAAGGCATGTGCCACCATGCGTGGCTTAGCTTATCAACTTTTAAAATTTTTTTTATTTATTTATTTTTATTTATTTATTTGAGAGAGAGAGAGATACAGAAATAGGCAGGTAGGCAGAAAGAATGGGCGTGACAGGGCCTCCAGCCACTGCAAACGAACTCCAGATGCGTGCGCCCCCTTGTGCCTCTGGCTAACGTGGGTCCTGGGGAATCGATCCTCGAACCGGTGTCCTTAGGCTTCACAGGCAAGTGCTTAACCACTAAGCCATCTCTCCAGCCCGCTTATCAACTTTTATAGACTAAAAGCAAGCAAGGAAGCAGAAACAGACAGAGGAGAGAGAAGAATATTTTTAATGGAATTAAGTCCTGGGAAGAGATGTGATGAAAATCATACGAAGGAATAGGTATAAGATGAAATAGTCCTTCCACAAATGTACACCATGACTACCTTCTGAAAGAATATCAAGTTCTTTAAAGTCAGATGGAAAAAGAGGAGAAATAGGTGAATCAGAGACATTTTGAGGCAAAAATGCCAATGCGAAGTCAGAAGCATAGTCGTTTGTCACACCACGGTGGAAGTGAGATGAGATTTGGGATTTAGCATAGGTAGTGAAGACTAGGGGTGCCACTATGGGCAGAGGGAAAGAAACCTACAAGATTGGCAAAGGAACTGAAGAAGAGTGGGAGCCCTCTTCAAAGATTTTGCTAACAGGATTGGATTTGGAATGGTCTAGAATAATGAAGAGCACTTCTGGGAATGTCTATGAGGGTGTTTTCTGAGAGCATTAACTGAGGGAGGAAGACCCAGCGTGGATGTGGGCGGAACCATCTTAGGGTGAGTTTAGGGGCCTATGTGAAATAGAAGAGGAAAGAAAAGAACGTCAGCTTGCCTTAGCATTCTCTGTTCTCTCTCTCTCTGCTCCCTGCTGCCTGATGTGAACGGCTCTGCTCTACCATGCCTCTCCATGACCCACTGGAATCTCTGAGACCATGAACCAGAAGGAAGCTTTCCACCCTGAAGTCACTTTGTTCAGGCATTTGCCACAGTGGTGGGAGAAGCTCACTGATGCCAAACTCAATGGGATTCACCCTGTGATTTCCCCCAGCAGATGTTTGCAGGCTGGGATGCAAAAACGATTGAAGAAGTGAAGAGTAGGGTAGCAGCTAACACCAGAGGTTGGCTCAGAAGCCCTGGTTGAGTTAAAATAAAAGCAAAGCTGTAAAAGTAGATATCAGCCATTCTGAAATGGTTGGCAGACAGGATTATTGGCTGGTCAGGGGACCAGAGCATCCAGAGGCTGATAGAACAGGGAGAGAAGGAATGAGTACCGGTTCAGAGGGAGGGAAGAAGAGCAAATGTGTTAGTAACGACGTGGGCCGAAGGGCGAGAGAGGAAGAGATTTTCATTCTCAACAGGATAATCTGCGAGTACTCTCTCTCTCCCTGCTCTCTCTCTCTTTCCCGGTGGGGCATCACTCTAGCCCAGGCTGATCTGGAACTCACTCTGGAGCCCCAGGCTGGTCTCAAACTCACATTAATCCTCCTGCCTCTGAGTGCTTGGCTTCAAGCAGTGAGCCACCATGCCGGGCTCTGTGAGCATTCTCTGGAGAGCAGGGGCTTAACTTGTGACAACCTGACTAGGCAACTGACACGAGCAGGTTTGAACCACTGAGGTTGACAAGCTGAACACAGCTGATTCTCAGTGCTATTTGTTTTAAATCTGTGACATTAAAGCAGACAATAATGGGAGGTAAAGGACATGAAAGGTGTCTGACTAATGTTGAGGAAAAGCATGTGCCTTGTTTTTTTTTTCTGGAATGGGATAAATCATTGCATGTATTTACTGAAGTACAAAATACTGTTGAAACTTGGGGTGTGCAATACTGAGCTGCTTTTAGGAACCCCGGGCGGCAGCTTTGCAATGCCATCGCATCACCGGCACCTTCTCCCTCTCTCCCTGCAGTACTTCCGTCTCTCCCTGTGGCTTACTGTGCTCAGGGATATCAACTTTTCTTTGTTACTTAAATACACTAGGTTTGTTCCTAGTATAGAACTTCAAATTTTCCATTTATACTTTTTTTTTTTTTTTGCTTGTTTGTTTGAGGTAGGGTCTCACTCTAGCTCAGGCTGTCCTGGAATTCACTATGGAGTCTCAGGGTGGCCTCAAACTCAAGCCGATCCTCCTACCTCTGCCTCCGGAGTGCTGGGATTAAAGGCGTGTGCTACCACACCCGGGCCCCCGTTTATACTTTTTGGGAGACTTCATCTGGGTTCTTCGTGGCTTCCTGTTCCCATGACTGACTCCTCTGTTTTGGTCTGGGCTTAACCATCCCTTCTTCAATAAATCACCCATGTACATTCTATCTATAGCTGCTTTCTTCCTGTCTGGTCAATTTATGTTACATTGTGCAGTTGGATTTCCTTCTTGGAATGTGTAACCTTCTTTAATTAATGTATCAGTCTTCTGTTTAAGTTCATGGTAACTTGCCCCCCCCCCCCATTTTGGCTTGTGGTGAGGCAGAGAAAGAGAGTATGATGGAGCAAAACTACTCATGGTGGCCAGGAAGAAGAGAGAGTAGGAGAGGTAGCATGAAGGGAGATGTTGCTGCTGGAAATCACCCAACCAAGAGCAGTTTGTGGGAAAAAAGAGGTTTATTTTGGCTTATAGGCTCCACGGGGAAGCTCCATGATGGCAGCAGAATACGATGGCATGAGCAGAGGGGAATATTACCTCCTGGCCAACATCAGGTGGACAACAGGAACAGGAGAGTGTGCCAAACACTGGTAAGGGGACACTGGCTATAACACCTATAAGCCCGCCCCCAACAATACACTCCCTCCAGGAGGTGTTAATACCTAAATCTCCATCAGCTGGGAACCTAGCATTCAGAATGCCTAAGTTTATGGGGGACACCTGAATCAAACCAACATAGAAAGGTAGCATGAAGGGAGAGGTTGGAGTCCCAGCATGCCTCCAATGGTCTACCTCTGTCAGGCTCATGTCCTCAATGTTTTACTAACTTCCCAAAATGCCATTAGCTGAGGACCAAGCCTTTGACACATAAACCCTTGAGAGACCAAAGATTCTTTGTTTGTTTGTTTGTTTGTTTGTTTGAGGCAGGGTCTCTCTCTTTCTCTCTCTAGGTCAGGCTGATCTAGAATTCACTATATTGTCTCAGGCTGGCCTCAAACTTACAGCAATTCTCCTACCTGTGTCTGGGATTAAAGGTGTACACCACCACTCCTGGCTCCTAATTTTTATTACTTATTAGAGAAGGAGAAAGAGAGAGAGAGAAAGAGAGAGACTGGGTACGCCAGGACCTTTAGACATTGCAAACAAACTGGGGAGTCGAACCTGGGTCCTTACCCTTCACAAGCAAGTGCTTTAACCACTAAGCCATCTCTCCAGTCCCAGACCAAAGATTTGATGTAAGATCCAGTCCATACAACATTTTTTGTTATTTTAGGTTAATTTATTTGGTTTAGTTTGGTGTTTTAAAATTGATTTGCAAGGAGAGAGAATGGGCACCCCAGAGCCTCTAGCCACTGCCAACAAACTCCAGATGCATGTGTTACTTTGTGCACCTGACTTTTCATGGGTAATGGGGAATAAACCTCTAGTCATTAGATGTTGCAGGAAAGCACCTTAACTGCTAAGCCATCTCTCTAGTCCTAGTTTAGTTTTGAGATACTGACTATAGTCACTGGTCTAGAGTTCATTATGGAGCCTGTACTGCCCTCAAACTCATGGAAATCCTTTTCCCTCAGCCTCCTGAGGTTACGGAATGAGCCATAACTCAAGCTCTGTGAGGATGGCACTATGTTGGCTGTGTTATCCTTTTCTCAACTCCCAGAATCTAGAGCGGTGCCCCATGCATGGCCCGCACTCAATAAGGTGTGCTGAGATGAAGAAAGGCACAAGAAAGGAGTCAAGGCGTCAGTCTCTTGAGGTGTCAGACAACATGTGTAGTGAAAAGATTAAAACTTCAGAATAAGAAAGTAAAAGGAAATGAAAACCAAGGCCTTGATTTTGAAATACTAATTTTGGCATCAAGGTTGCAACTTTATCCTATTCTAAGGGAGAAAAATGAAAGTCATGAAGGCACAGTATTTTTAGAAGCATGTTAGTATAGCTAAAAGACGAAGATGAAATACTGGAAACAGATTGGAGATAAGCTAGTTTAATTTAGGATTGGATTGGGGAAAATATACTTCTGAAATCTAGGAATAGAAATATCATACCAACAGCAAAATACAGACCGGAGAAGGAAAAATCCAGAGATCATTATTGAATGGTCTCAATGGAGATAAAGTTATAATTAACGCTTCAGACGTTTCTAACTTTGAGAAGATATGGGGGATAAAGAGGAAGGTATCCATAAGAAGAGACGCCAGGGAGGGGTGAGCATTCTTGCCATAAAGCAACGATTTTCTCTTTGAAGATATCCACAAGATCTTAGGCAAAGATGGAGAGGGAAGGTGGATAAGGAGGACTTTCAAGGTCTTCAGCAGAACGCGTTGTCTTGGGTTTGTAGGCGTAGGATTCAGTGGGCGAGGCTATTTAGCGAGGAGAATGGTGGTATTACAGAGAAATCCCTCGAGGTTTAGTAATTGCAGTACATACAGGAGAAGATAAATATCTTCTCCATATATTACCTCGTTGTTGAATCTCAATAATTTCAAGTATAATTAAACTTTAATGATGCTTTAGATTTAATAGTATGGCTACTGCATGGGAACTGTCTACAAGTCATTATAAATCTATTTGTTTAGGTTCAGCAAACAGGTAATAAGAGTGTGTGTGAAGCTTGGGTGCCGAGTTTCAGAGTTTAGTGTGCTTATTAAATGTCTCACTCAATGGAATTGATTGTAAAATCCACCTCAAATCACACCAAATAAAGAGTGCTTTATTACAAATTGATTTAAGGAGAATTTTCTCTTTCAAGTATTTCCTAGTTTTTCTCTGTCTTCTCTCTAAATGCCTATGCTGGAGGACACCAAGAGTTATGAAATCTAATCTGTTTTAGCAATCCCGTTTTCTCTCTACAACTTAAGATACTGGCTTACAATTTAGAGAGATTAAAAAAACATGCTCGCCACAAGGAATAAAACTCACTTCCCCATGTGTACTTTTTTTTAAAGGGTAAGTGGAATTAGAGACTTCTGAACTATCAAGTAGTTTTCTTTGTAAGTACTTTTTTTTTTTTTCTTGGCCCCAAATGCTTGAAAATTCAAAGGCATATTTAGGTATAAATACAAAGAGATATAAACTCCTATTCTTTGCTGACAGTTATAATTTCTAAACAACACAAAGCACTTTCTCCCTCAATAGTGGATCAAAATGTTTCTACATTAGCTGTACAAATAAAAACTGGTTTTTAAAGTTAAAAGTGGTATGAATTTGCATTATATGATATTTTAAAGACACAGTATGCTAATTTCTCCTTAGAAGGCTTTGGTATATTATTATAGCATTAAACTTAGTGACTGAAGAACTAAATATACTAATCATGGTTTGGATGAAACTATTCTCTTGCAACTGTGTCACATAAGGGAACTTAGTTCTGGAAAAGCCAAAAATAGACATGCATGTGTGTGTGCATCCACACAGGGGCAAGAGGGCAACGTAAGTGTTTTGCCCCTGTGTGGATGCATGCACACATGCATGTGCACCAATACACACGAGAGCCCACACATGTACTAACACACATAACATGTGTACACACCACACCCATACACACAAAACAAAGGGTGGGGGAGGGGCTCAGCATTGGTATTCCCCTCTCTCCACTTCCTGACTGCAGACACGGTGCTATCAGCCACCCTCGACTCCCACATCATGGTCATGGCCACAATGGGCTGTATCCTTTCAAACTGCATCAGAATCAATCCTTCCTTCCCTAACGTGCTTCTGTCAGTTATTTTGCCTCACAGCAATATGTAAAGTAATACAGTGACTCACAGAAGCAAAGTTTAATATCTAGTCGAGACATATTCTTGTTGGCAACATGCATTGACCAGCAAATGGGAAGTTTAACTTTAAGTAAAATAAAAGTGCAAAATAAATCAACACCAAGAACAAGAAGAAAAACAAATAAAACAAAAAACAATAAAGCAAAACTACAGACCTCGTGGTGCTTAGAATAGTCATTGGTGCATCGACACTTTTTGATTTGCACAAAGGTGAAACACTTTCATCAAATGCCACAGAGACATGGGCTTGTCTGTGCAGTTGCCCTGATGCCCCTATTTAAAACTATTCACAATGGCAACCCAGCTTCTGGCCGTCGCAATCCCTTGACTCCACAGCACCAAGCACCTTCTAGAGACTTCATGTGTCCTTCTTCACTTGAGTGTGCACTCCTCCAGGACAGAGAGTCAGGTTTCAGGTGCACTGTTCTTGCCCACCCACCTACAAAATTCTCTATCATCCATCTATCTATCTATCATCTATCTATCTATCATCTATCTATCTATCATCTATCTATCTATCTATCTATCTATCTATCTATCTATCTATCTATCTATCTATCTATCTATCTATCTATCTAAAATTCTCTATCATCCATCTATCTATCTATCTATCTATCTATCTATCTATCTATCTATCTATCTATCTATCTATCTATCTATCTAAAATTCTCTATCATCCATCTATCTATCTATCTATCTATCTATCTATCTATCTATCTATCTATCTATCTATCTATCTATCTAAAATTCTCTATCATCTATCTGTCTATCTATCTATCTATCTATCTATCTATCTATCTATCTATCTATCTATCTATCTATCATCTATCTATCTATCTATCTATCATCTATCTATCTATCTATCTATCTATCATCATCTATCTATCTATCATCTATCTATCTATCTATCTATCTATCTATCTATCTATCTATCTATCATCTATCTATCTAAAATTCTCTATCATCCATGTATCTATCTATCTATCTATCTATCTATCTATCTATCTATCATTTATCTATCTATCTATCATCTATCAATCTATCTACTATCTATCCACCATCTACTTATATGTCTACTATCTATCATCTGTGTTTCTATTGTCTATCTTATATTATCTATCTACTACTATAGATTGCTGGTAGAAATCACCCAACCAAGAGCAGCTTGTGGGAAAAAGAGGTTTATTTTGGCTTACAGGCTCGACAGGGAAGCTCCACAATGGCAAGGGGAAATGATGGCATGAGCAGAGGGTGGACATCACCCCCTGGCCAACATAACGTGGGCAGTAGCAACAGGAGTGTGCCAAACACTGCCATTGGGAAACTGGTTATAAGCCCGCCCCCAACAATACACTGCCTCCAGGAGGTGTTAATTCCCAAATCTCCATCAGCTAGGAACTTAGCATTCAAAACACCTAAGTTTATGGGGGGCACCTGAATCAGACCACCACATCTATCTATCAATCAATCAATCATCCAACTTTTTAAAAATATTATTTATTTATTTATTTGAGAGAGAGAGAGAGAGAGAGAGAATGGCTTAGAGGTTAAGGTGCTTGCCAGCAAACCCAAATGACCCAGGTTCGAGTCCCCAGTACCCATGTAAGTCAGATGTACAAGGTGACACATGTGTTTGGAGTTCGTTTACTGTGGCTGGCAACCCTGGCACATCCATTCTCTCTCTCTCTGTCTTCGTCTTTCTCTCTACCAAATAAATAAATAAAATATTTTAAAAACTTGATGTGGATTTGACAAATATTAAATATACTTGATATTTAGTATTGATATTGAATTTTAACATTTAATACAAGTGTAATCTATCTACAAGTTAGTGTACTAATGTGATTTTGTGCATTTATTAATTTGGTATATTTATTGCATATATAATTTATTACATATGTGTGTTATATATGGATAACCCACTCCAAAAAAATTTAATTGTTGCACTACTATTGAATCTTTTGCATCTGGTCCTTTAGGATGTAGTATATTCACTGGATGTAAATGAAGAATTCATATGGTAATTCTTACTGCGACTTAAGATGTCAAGAGGCGCTTCACTGCGGTTCTTCACTGTTCCGTCTTTCTTGGATAGTAAGCGGAGAACTGGAAGCTTCAATCTGGGCAATTTTGTCTGTCCATCAGGTAATCTCTTTTCCTGTTGAGCCATCCAAGGTAGTTTTATGACAAAGCCACTGGCTTCCTTATTTATTCAGACATGCCTTTTGGCTTTCAAACCTGTAGAAATGAAATTGAATGCATTCTTCAAAGCTACCTACACGTTACTGCTTACTGGTCAGTTCATACAAAACAAGAAAATAGGTTGCTTGAGCCAATATGAATAGCAAATAACAGGAAAAAATAGCTTCTGTGGGTATTTATGTTTTTGCTGAGTGACTTCAAGAATTAAACATCTGGACTAACTTTCAGCAGACTTGAACTTTCAGAAGGCCACAGTGCTTGCTGTATGCTGTATGCTGCATGTCATGGCTTTCTTTAGGGTCCACTAATTGTGTTGATGTGGTCAAATCCAGGTTACTCTCATCACAGATTTGCTGAGTGAAAACCCATTCTGAAAGTCCTGTTGATAGTATCTCCTGCTGTGAACTACTTACACAACCTCCTGTTACTCTTTCCCTCTGTGAAGTTTCTGAGGCCACTGGGAGCTATGAAAGGAAAGTCCTGTAAATCAAAACAAACAGTCACCATGGTCCCTAGGGAAGAAAACCCAGAGAAGCAAAAATAGCAATTGTTATAGTAGAGTGAAAAACCGAACAAAACAACTTAAGCCATGTAACAAACACAGTGGAAAACCCCTGGGTTTAGAACCAGGTGCTCTCTCTCTCTCCAGGTGGCCATGAGATTCTGGGGGGTAGGGTGTCTACCCACTTTGGGGTTCACTTTTACAGCCCAGATGATTTCTTAATTTCATTCCTTTTGTGTGATTCTTGTTTTTGTTTTGTACTTGACTCTCCAGTGCTTCCTCTCCTGTGAGCACAGTTGTCTTTCAGCCCCTCTTACTGGCCCAGTTTTGGGGTGTAGGCTTCCGGGGCTATCATGGCACATTCTCTTCCTGTCCTTTTCATGGTGCCTTGACTACTATTCTTATTCTTCTTTTCCTTTTTGGAAGACACACACTTACTTTTATTTGTGGCCTTTATACATTGACACAATGAAAAAACAATCAAATGTCACCAAAAAATCAGCAAACCTGCAATTCACTATGTTGTTTGAGGCTGGCCTCAAATTCACGGCGATTCTCCTTACCTCAACCTCTGAAGTGCTGGGATTAAAGGGGTGTGCCACCAGGGCGACTCAAGGAAATTTCCATTTATATTAAGTGTCTCAGTTATTTTTGGTTTATTTATGTATTTACTTATTTATTTATTTGTCAAGAAGAGGCAGAGATAGGGAGAGAGAGATAGAGAATGGGCACAGGGCCTTTTGCCATTGTAAGTGAACTCCAGATGCATGCACCATCTTGTGCATATAGCTTTACATGGGTACTGGTGAATTGAACCCAGATAGGTCATCCTATGGCTCCCTAGTTCACTCAAGGATCTGGTCTCTGCATTTCTCTCACTCTGTCTTTCTCTCTCTGTCTTTTTCCTCCTTCTTTTCCTCCCTCCTCCCTCCCTCCCTTTGTCCCTCTCTCTGCTCTACTGCCTTGGGGCTGGACCCTCTGTGACTTAGCATAACTGCTGGTAGTAGCCAACCACTTCCTTGATTGTGTCTGGAAGGAAACAGAGAACTCAGCTTGAACTGAAGCACTTTACTGGAGGTCAGTGGCAAACATCTCTTATGCCTTGTTCTCTGTCGCTGTGTCAATACTATTCATCAACTGACTACTGGCAAAGAAAATGGAATCTCAAGAGGTCTATTGCACTAAGTTTAATTCCGTTAATTTAATTTTGCTTTCCCAAAGCAAGGAATTTTGATAGACAGTGAGATACCAACCACAGTGTTTACTATGATGTGGTAAGTGAAAGAAATCTGAGCAGGGAGAGAATGGAGAAGTAGTTGTGAAATGAAGCTATCAGGGGCAAGCAGTCTACCTCTTTGGCCTGATAGAAATACAAACCAAGGGCTAGAGAGATGGCTTAGTGGTTAAGAGCTTGCCTGTGAAGCCTAAGGATCCTGGTTCAAGGCTCAATTCCCCAGGATCCACGTTAGCCAGATGCACAAGGGGGCGTACGTGTCTGGAGTTCATTTGCAGAGGCTGGATGCCCTGGCATACCCATTTTCTCTCTCTCTTTCTCTGCCTCTTTCTCTCTCTCTGTCACTCTCAAATAAACAAATAAAAATGAACAAAAAATATTTTAAAAAAGAAATAAAAACCGAGCAAAAGAGTGAAATTAAGATTATAAATGATAAACCAAGAGCAGGTCAAAGTATTTCATTAAAAGTAAGAGTTCTAAAGTTCTATAAAATTTTGTATTTGTTCATAGAGACATTTTATTTTTCTGAGATATAAATAAGAATCTAATACTGAGTAAGGGGTAACAAAGGGACAGGCTATGCTCTTTTTGGGTTAATATAACTCACGATTAGGGTCAGAGTTAAATATAAGAGTTTCTGATTCTTCCTGTCTGTATCATGCATTTTGTTTCATGTAAATGGTGATATACTGAATGGTTTGTTACAAGCTGGTAAATGAAAGATAATGAGATATTAACTGTTCATAGAATCAATGGTTTTGTCATTCTATTGGGCTATAATAAGCCTTTACTGTGCACATTGGAAAACATGAGGTGCTTGATTGATTGCTCTATTGTTTTTGTTTTATATAAAACTTATCCTCCCATTCTTTTCAGGATTTCTGTTTCTAGGAAGAGATTTATCATTTCATGACCAAAATTACATGCAGTTACCAGTTTCTAAATATACACTACTGCTATCCAAATGGGACAATACTGTAGTCCCAGGACACTGGCGCGGTCCCTGCGGGAAGGAGGAGTTGTTGCCAAGAGGCCATAGTTCAGTGCTGACGTCTGTAAGATTTACTCCCATGGTACTAAAAGTGAGAAATGAGAGCCGTACTCTTCCAAAATATCTGCCTCTTCAACAAGTTTACTCCGGAGCCAACACCAGACTTCAAAAATCTCAAGGGAGGAATAGACGACTGTGTTAGGAACAAGTATCTTTGCCAAAGATGAGACCAAAGAGGGCATCACATAGAGTTTGGGGACTAAAATCTGTCACAAGCTAACCAAACTCTCAGACATTGGAGTTCACAGAGCCAACCTTAGGTCAAGCATTATTTTCAGGATGAATTAGGAAATTAATCTTCTTGGTTTATTTAAAAAGAATAGAGAAAAAGTTTGGAATTCAGAACTCAGTTGTATGATTAATTTCATGCTAGTCAAGTTTGTTATAAGTTTTCTGTCACATTGACTATAGGGCATTGTAAAAACATAGGCATGCTTTTCCCTAGTAAGTTTGTTTTAATTAACTTAGTGTTTTATGATAGAACATTTCATATGTATTAAAGTATAGGTATGCCTTTGTTTTTGTGGGCTACCTAGAACTCTGTCATTTTCTCAAAATTCTCTTTCTGGCCACATAAAAACATATAAAGTCCTTTTTTTTGTTGTTTTTTGAAGGTAGGGTCTCACTTTATCCCAGGCTGACCTGGAATTCACTGTGTAGTCTCAGGCTGGCCTTAAACTCATGATGATCCTCTTACCTCTGCCTCCCAAGTGCTGGGATTAAAGGTGTGCGCCACCACGCCCGGCTAATATAAAGTCATTTTTGGATTAAGTACCTGGCAAGATGGTAGGTAGCTAGAAACACACACACATGGATTCTGGAAGGTCAAATTGACATTGTTAGGGAGTTGTAACTAAGAAATGCTTGCAGAAAAAGTACAACCATGAATATTTCTTTGCTCCAATTATATTGTCAGGTGAGGAGTACTGTGTGGTCACACAATTCCCGACTGGCCAACTAAGCAAAGGTTTGTAGATGGTTTTCTTTATCAAGCAAAGACTAATGCTTCCTTCTTTTTAAATCCATGGCTTAAAATAAGGAAAGAGGGGGAATGTGGTGTTTCTTTTGGGCAATTTCCCAACTTCTCTAAGTGATTTCCTTCCTTATTCAGAGATAAAGGATAGCTGACCATAGAATAAATTCTGCCACTGATGATGGCCTTCTCAACCAATTCCACAGTGTACAGAATCCAAAAGGGTTCGAACTGTCGTTTTCTTTCTGCATCAGCTCTGATCATCAAAAATGCCTTCCCTGTTTCTTCATCTGACCTCCTCCTCCTCACTTTCTAAGATTCCGCACAGAGCTCACCTACTCAGGAAGTTCTTTCTCCAGCTCTGCCCCACCCTTCAACCTGGAAAAGGTGCCACGTGAAAGCGAGCATCCTTAACCTCTCTCCCCGGCCCGGATCTTCTCTTTTCTTCTCTAACTTCCCTACATCTTTGTTATCTCAATTTACCACATCAAATTCTTTAGAGGTGTGTGTGTGTGTTTTGTTTGTTTGTTTATTTTACTTTGTCTTTGACTTTTGGAGACAATTTCGCTCTGTAGCCCAGGCTGGTCTTGAACTTATAGCTTGGCCCATATCAAGTTCTTATTGCTCACATGCATCAAATTCATCTATTACTAGTGCTTGGCAGTTTTTAGTACTTAATTCGTCACAGTTGAGTGATGGTTGTTTAATACAAATCAACAACAAAAAATCAGTCTATATATGGGCTATAATCCTTTTTCTAAGATTGTTTATTTTTACTTATTTATTTGAGAGTGAGTGAGTGAGTGAGCGAGCAAGAGAGAGAGAGAGAGAGAGAGAGAGGGAGAGGGAGAAGATGGGTGCACCAGGGCCTCCAGCCACTGCAAATGAACAATGAACTCCAGATACATGCACCACCTTGTGCATCTGGCTTATGTGGGTCCTGGGGAAATCCAGCCGTGAACCAGGATCCTTAGGCTTCATAGGAAAGCGCTTAACCCCTAAGCCATGTCTCCAGCCCCATAATCCTTTACTATGCAGGGTCATACAAAACAAACAAGATCCCTTTCCTCTATGATAGAAAGATATTTCAAAGCATGATTAGAACCCCCTGGAGTTCTTAAGGAAAGAACACCACCACCTTTTAAAGAATAACAGTGGGGGCTGGGGAGATGGCTCGTGGAGGAACTGCTTTGCTGCACAAGTGCGAGGACCCGAGTTCTACACCCAGTACCCACAGGAAAGCTGAGTGTAGTGGTGCATGTCTGTTAATGCTAGCCCTAGGGAGGTGGAGACAGGATCGTTGGGACTTGCTGGTTATTTAGTTAATCTAGTCAAGTCAGTGAGACACCTGGTCTCAAAAATTAAGGAGGAATGTGATTAGTAAAGACATCAAGGTTGTCCTCTGGCTTCCACCCATGTGCACATGTACCCCACACATATAAACATGCATGCCCACACACCACATGCACACACATGCCAATAAATACATACATGAATGCATGAATAACAAAAACAGTAAAAGCCAGACTGAAAATCTAGGAGAGGGTAAAGTCTTGTAGTTCAGAGATGTTACATGTAAACTATTAACAGGGAACAAAAACAAAACAAAACAAAACAAAACAAAACATGAAGCTTAAGTGGGTAAACAGTTGCTATATTTCTAGAAGAAGGGAATTGAAATTCACTTCAGTGCTCGTCTTTCTAAAGGGGAGCACTAAACATGGACAAGAGAGCAGGGCTTGTTCCTGGGCATTTGTTCCATCTAGAAGCACATAGGAGAGACGGAAAATGCTTTAGGATGAAATGAAAGAACAAAACGAAGACAGGTACTGGACCTTTGTGAAGTCTCTTGTAGCAAAGACTTGCTCCTAAGTTTGAAAGGACTGTCCTGATGGAGAGGCTTTCCAGAACCGCTCTCAGTGCCCTGCAAGCCTTTGTCACCTTGCTGTAGGATGGAAGTATGAAAATGCTTACTGAATTAGCCCAAGCAGTGGAAGTTTGAATCTTGCATAATTCAATTAAAATGTGTATTTTAGTGATAACTGAATCATAAGGAAATACAAAGAAAACAGAAGCAAGGCTGTAGAAGAATGAGGGAGGGCAGGCTCTCCGTGGATGAATGCACCGGGGAAGACCCAGGGCGCCGAGGAGACGCTCTGCTCGCGGAGAATCTCCTCTTTGGCTGTGACTCCACCTCCACCGCCACCGCCATGAAAGACCTTTGTGGAATACAAAGAGGACGTGTTTCCTTCACAGCGCCAAGGGGGACAGTTTATGTTGGGGGGTTGCTTGTTCTCATGGTGACTGGTAAAGGCTAAGTTTCGGTGGTCTACTTCAGGCAGTCCCCAATTACACTTTCTAGAGATTAGCAATTTTTCTCTCTAGTTCAGTTTTCTTGACCTTTGCTGATTTTCTAGTTGTGTGAGTGTCTCCTTACTGTGACAAAATACCTGATGCATAGAACTTATGAAAAGAAAGATGTATTTGGCTCATGGTTTCAGAGGGTACAATCCATTGTTGCTTCAGCAAAACATCAGAGCAGTGGAAACGGGTCAGGGAAGAGATGTTCATTACCTAATCCTTTAGGAAACAGAGAGAAGAACCAGGAGCCAGATATAACCTTTAAAGGCCTGCCCCTGTCGACTCTCTTCCTCCTAAAGGGTGGCCTTACCTCTGCAAGTTTTCTCAACTTAGTGCATTCAAACCATAGCACTATATTTGAGTTCCTTCACCACAGTTTTAACTGAAAAGCTTGTTTGCTTTGTTTCTCTCTCTCTCTCTCTCTCTCTCTCTCTCTCTCTCTCTCTCTCTGTGTGTGTGTGTGTGTGTGGTGTATGTGTGGACATGGGCAGAGGCCAGAGGGGCATGGCAGGTATCCTTATCTATGGGTTTTCCACATTGGTTTTCTTGAGTTAAGACTGGAGCTGCCATTTTTTGGTGACACTGGTTGACCAGTGATCCCAGAAATTCTCCTGTCCTCCTTACCAACTATGCCTGTGCTTACATGGTCACCCTCAGCTATTTACATGGGTTCTAGGGATCAAACTCAGACCATCAGGCTTATGTGGTAAGCTCTTTTACCGACTGGGCTATCTCTTTAGTTCTGTTTTGTTTATTATTATTCATAGTAGCAAAACTACTATGCTGTAGGGAAGTATTGGAATCTGATATATGAGAATGGAAGGCCAGAGTTTCCTGCTAGTTGTTATTCCCAGAAAGTAATGGTAAAGTCATCTGAAAAGTAACCTTGGGTTTTGTTTGGCAATGAAAATCTCAAGAGAACATTAGCATAGTGAAAACTGTGAATAGCAACTTCCATGGTCAA
The DNA here is from genome assembly GCA_036346955.1 of Dipus sagitta. Taxonomy (NCBI): domain Eukaryota; kingdom Metazoa; phylum Chordata; class Mammalia; order Rodentia; family Dipodidae; genus Dipus; species Dipus sagitta. Next base: position 18,076,958 of record CM070785.1, on the reverse strand, counting down.
GTCTAATCAAATTGACCCCATAGCTTCTTCTTATCCATCTTTAGATGGGAGTCATAATGGCATGGGACTTATGAATTGCTGTCTTTGAAAAGCTCTTTGAAGATAAGGGAATTCTTTTAATTAAAATGAAGATATTATCATCTTCAATTATGCTTCTTTGATCTTTGTGGACCACTGCATGCTGGGACTTGTAGTTTCTGGCTGATGTGTCTGTTCTTCCTCAGTGAACCTGGGCCCTTCAGCTTCTGGCCAATGCGGAAGGGAATGATAACCTGCTCCTGTGTGTGTTCAGGTTTTCAAAAGCTTTTTTTTGTTGTTGTTGTTGTTGCTTATTTGTTTTCATGCTGTGTGGAGTGGGTGGTTGGGTGGGTGCTAAAGGAACTTGAAACTTAAGACTGTCATCAACAAAATTATTTACACTGGCATAGGTGACAATTAGTCCCTGAACCTGACCTTCCATTCTATCCTCTGCCAAAGTGTGGCTCCCTGAAAGCAACCTTATTTTGGCTTAGGCCTGAATTCACAGGAATGTGTGAAGAAGTTGCTTCCAAATGTCTAGAATGATGAAAAGAAGAGTATTCTCATGAAAAGGGAAGCACTGAGGTGCAAAGACCTGCCTGTGCGTTCCAGTTCCGTGTTTCACTCATCAAGAGAAAGAAAAGGAAAGAACTCTGTCCCGGGGCAGGCTGGGGCACCCTGAGTGGGTGAGACCTGGCGGACAGGCACTCTCCACTGAACTTTCTTTCTATTTAAGATGGCATCTGGGGCTTCCTCTTGTTTAAGAATTTGGCTTCTTATTTAAAGGAAAAGTAAATCAATAAACAATACAGAAATGAAGATAAATTCTTTACTTCTGTATGCATTACATTTCTTGATTCGTAAGAAAGAATGAAGTTGGAGATTCTGAAATGTGTGTAAGGAAGGGTGAATTCTTACTCATGAAGGAGGCCTGGGATGGTATCAGAACCAAGCAGAGGAGAGCTGGAATTTGTTTCCAATGTCACTTCATGTTTGATTCTGCGCCTTAACTTTATCAGTGGTTTTAAGTCATTAAAAGTGACTCCCCCCCACCCATGGTACCATTGTGGTACCATGGTTTGAGACTCTTTCCATGGAAGTGATAAACTCTCAAGGAGACTTTCAAGGCCATAACTGAGTCACTTCGTAGAGAAGACAACAATGAAAGCACTCTACGTTGGCACCATCTGATGTGCTGACCAGTAGCTGTTTTAAGACAAGCTTATGGACGATGGCTGGTGCTCCTGAGGAGCTGGGTTATTTTGTTCTGTGGCTGAAATCCCTGCACTTGAGTTGAGGCAGATGAGCCATGAGTGAAAGATATCTTTGCCTACATAGTGAGATTCTGTCTCATAAAAGAAAAAAAACCAAAAAAAAAAAAACCCAAAAAAAATCATTTGAAATTTGTTTGATATTACAGCATATTTTAATTTCTTGGAGAGAACTAAACTTAATCTGAAATAAATGCCCCATGTCTCATTTATGACTCTTTTGTTCTGTATAAACTTGGTTTGTAGCTTTCAGACTGTCTGAGATCTGGAAAAGTCACTTGTGGCCATTCACTTTAGCTATTATCCGTAAGGAAGGGAAAGGCCAGAGAAATCAAGTGACTCGCCTGAGGTGGTTCAGTTTTCTGATGGTGGCGCACCTCAAGGCTAGTATTTTCTGGGATTCTTGGGACAATCTTTGAATTCTGGTTTTGATGGCCCCATATCGAGAGTTTCATTATAATTATCCTATGGAGCCTTTCTGGAACTCTGACCAGCCATTGCCCACATAGCTGACATTCTTTTCCTTGTCTCTGTCCTTCTTGTTTTCTTGCTCAACCTGAGCTTTGATAAGCCCAAGACAAAAAGGGAAATACCATCATTAGGATGAAATCAAGTTTTCTAAAATCTGTGAGCAGAGTTTGGGCAAAAGCAGCTCTTTTTGCAGTCTTCAGACTCAAGAGACAACAGAAACAAACTTTTCTGAGGTGGCATCTTGCACTAACTTTGGCTGTCATTGAGACTACTTGAGGACAGGAATAAACTTCCTCTAGAAACTTGTTTTGAGGGGAAAAAAAAAAAGCAGAAGAGGAGTCCTTCAACACTTACTTAAATGGAAACTACTTGTGTGGGGGGAAGACCCTTGCTGCTGGTGGGACTTACTATAACAAGTTCTAGAAACCAGAAAGCACTGTGGAGAAATGTAAAATAAGAGTAATTTAAGGAGATTAAAAAGAAAACTCAGGAATTATATAACTTAAAGATCTTAAACTGTTTTAAGAACATAACCTAATTAGTCTGCAAACTTCTCTTTGAGAACTATCTCCAACCTGCTTGTGTGGTGAAATGAGGACTATTTGGGTTGGAAGGGAAGCATCAGAGAAAACAAGGCTGATCTTTTATGATTGTTGGGTTGGGTTTGGGGCACTGCAGTGAGCACAAGTGGAGGATGTTTGATTCAGTGACGTTTTGATGGTGAATTAAAAGGACTAAGCAGAGGCACTGGAACATGAACTGTAGCTCTTTAAGAGCCAGGAAGCTCAGATGTGCTGTTCTCCTAAAATCCAGAGTGACTTCTTTTTTTTCTTCTTTTTATGGTTTTTTGAGGCAGGGTTTCATTCTAGCTCAGGCTGACCTAGAATTCACTATGGAGTCTCAGGGTGGCCTCAATCTCACAGTGATCCTCCTACCTCTGCCTCCCAAGTGCTGGGATTAAAGACGTGCGCCACCACGCCCGGCCACACTGACTTTTTTACTGATGTCTGCAGTTGAAGTCCTCAAGGACCCCAGCTTGGTCTCCTGTGCTTCTCTCATTCCCTTCAGCACAAGCCCCAGATGACACAAGAATTGTTGCGTGACTGTGCTGTTGAGAAAGTGGAATTAGAAGACAATTCTGCATTGTGATTTACCAAGGACATATGAATTTTTAGATGAAAACAGAAGTTCCAAAGAATTAAGAGAGAGAGAGAGAGAGAGAGAGAGAGAGAGAAAATAATAAAATAAAGGACAGAGGTCAGAGAGTAACTATGTGAAAAGTCTATGGGGATTATGGTCCGGAGACAAGAGCATTCAAATTTCAAAATAAAGGGTATCAAAGCTTAGATTAATAATAAGCCTATAATAAATCCAGAGCCAAAGCCAGACATTGTGGCATGAGAGACATTGGCAGATCTGGTAACATCTGGCTTGGGGACTGAGACCCTGGGGGAGGTAGGCCTTGGCGGAGCGTCCAGGGAGCAGAGAGTAAGTGACCTTAGGTAGGCCCCACAGAGGCAGCGTGCTCTCCTCCTCCAGCGCTGTGTGGCAGGCCCCTGCTGTGCTCACCTTGACCCCGGCCCTCACTTTTGGCTTGGGCGCTCACCTCAGAGCCTTTATCCTGGTCTTTAACTCTCCCCTTACTTCTCACTTTCTTTTGGCCCTGGATTACATTCATACTCGCATACTCTATCTTCCTTTTTGCTACTATCAGCTTTCTGTGTATCAGTTCTCTAGAGATCACCATATTTCCTGGTTTATATATAGCCTTAAACTCACAGAACTACATGTATCAATAAATTATTATTTTCGGGCCGGGTGCGGTGGCACAGGCCTTTAATCCCAGCACTAGGGAGGCAGACAAAGGAGGATCGCCATGAGTTCAAGGCCACCCTGAGATGACAGAGTAAATTCCAGGTCAGCCTGAGCTACAGTGAAACCCTACCTCGAAAAACAAAACAAAATTATTGTTTTCTTCTTCTTTCATGAAATTTTAATTTGTGCAGAAATGCTTCCTAACACGAGAATGCTAAGATTAGACTTTATGGAATGATGAGATTGGTTTAAGGAAGCTTGAGTTCATATCCTGACTCCCCAACTTCCCAGTCTCAGTCTCCTGGGTTTTAGTGTATGACTGTAATAGGCTTGTCTATCTCTTTGGATAGTTTTAGTGGTTGAATGAGACACGACACATAATACAGTGTCCACAATATTATTATTATATTTTGCCAGAACCGTGGGCTGAGCAGTATGGCAAGGCTGTTTTAGTCTCAGACCTTCCCAGGGGTGATTATCTTAATAGTATTTTGTGTGTGTGTGTGTGTGTGTGTGTGTGTGTGTGCATGTGTTCTGGGTGCATGTGTATTCACATGTGTGTGTTGTGAGTATAGATGTATGCATACATTTGTGTAAGGCAAAGGTTGACATGCATTTTCTGTGATATCTCTCATTTGATTTATCATGACAGGGTTTCTCACTTGAACCCAGAGCTCACAAATTTGGCTACTGCAGCTAACCAGCTTGTCCCTCTTGTCTCTCTAGCATTGGGACTAGTGGTGACCACCAGGCCCACTTCCTGTTTATAGGGCAGGGGTGATGGACATCCAAACTCAGGTTCTCACACTTGTGAGGCAAGTGCTTTATTGATCGATCCATCTTTCCAGCTTGTCTCATAATATTTTTAAATGTAATTGTTTTTATTTCTAGAATAGAAATAAGACCACTCATTTCTTCTCTACTTTGCAGGGTTGTTCTAACAATCCTTGATACTAGGAGTTGGCAGTTTGGAAGGTATCCTGAAATTAATTTTGGTGTCTGATGTCTTTGAGATTGTCCAGTTCAAAGCACCTTTACATGACAAGGAGGGACCCCTTCAGTGACATTTTAGTTGGCACAGAGGAAATGTGACCCTTGCTATCATACAGCTAAAGGGACGGTCCTCAGTGACGCAGAGTCCGGATCAAGGCTCCCAGTTCCCGCCCTTTCATGCCTGGACATGTCTGCCCATCCCGGTCAATTCAGGCAGAAGGAATTCAGGGACACAATCAGGGGAGCAGGACAAAGACTTTCCAGCTCCTTAGATAAGAAAAGCAAGAGGTTCAAAGAGACAAGCATATTACACTAATTGGAATAATTTAGTTATCACTGAATATGAAAGATAGAACTTCTCTGTTTGAGAGTCTTATTAAATTTTCAGCCAGGAGCTGGAGAGATTGCTTAGTGGTTAAGGCACTTATCTGCAAAGCCTAAGGACCCAGGTTTGATTCCCCAGTACCCACATAAAGCCAGATGCACAAAGTGACACATGGGTCTGGAATTCATTTGCAGTGGCTGGAGGCTCTGGTGTGCCCAGCCTCTCTCTCTCTCCCTCTCTCTCTCTCTGTCTCTTTTTCTTTCTCATAAATAAATTAAATAAATCAATAAATAAAATATTTTTTAAAATGTTTTTAACCAATCCACATCAATGGCACTTGCTGCAGTGTAATGGCCACACCGACCATGGAGAATGAAGTGATGTCGTGGGATGTTGGTATGCATTGATAAAAAAAGGAAAACTTGGTAGGAATTCATGGAATATTGGTGTGTTTTCAGCCCTGGATTCCTCTCCATTCTCTCTTTGAGAGATTTATGTTCTTTTCTCATTTGTATTTTAGTTCATTTTTTAGGCAGTGTCTCTCTTTGCAGCTCTGGCTGCCCTGGTGTATATAGTCCAACTGGCCTTGAACTCATGGTGATCCTCTTGTATCAGCCTCCCGAGTGCTGGATTTTAGGTATAAGCCACCATTCTGGGTTCCAAATTTCTGTTCTTTCCTGCCTAAACAAAACAGACTCACTTTCATTGATAATCCCACCCTCATCAACTGGGTCCCCTTTGGGAAGGACTCCATTTTCTTTTCTGTCTTCCTATAAAGCCTGACTTTGTTTTTTTTTTTTTTTAGGTAGGGTCTCAGTTTAGTCCAGAATGACCTGGAATTCACTATGCAGTTTCAGGGTGGCCTCGAACTCATGGCAATCCTCCTACCTCTGCTTCCCAAGTGCTGGGATTAAAGGTGTGAGCTACCACGCCTGGCTCTGAAAATTTTTTTTGAGAACCTTTATTTATGACCACCCTTTTACTTCCCTGTTCTCAGACAGCCAGGCAAATGACTGGGATTTAGCGGGAGAAATGTCAGTAGCAATTCTTAGAGCAGGTTCATGATTCAGACATTTAGAAAGCAAAGATAATGTCTCAGCTCTCCAAGTTGGATAATCAGTTTCCTGGGTTCCCTTTGACCTGATCCTGGGATTCCAGGTCATTCTTTGCTTATCAACCTCTTCCCCACCCTCCCAGTCAAGCTTCAGATAGGAACAGTCACCTGACCCAGGAATTAGTGATTGTATCTTCCCTAGGATACTTGCCTAACAACTCTTTATCGGGTCTTTCCTGTGCAGAAATTCTTTATGGTGGTTGGAAAAAAATCCCCTTCAGGTGAAGTGCCCCTTTGCTTCCTTCAGTCAACCTGCTTTCTGTCATCTGCACATGCCTTTGCTGTTCTAACCACGCAGCCTCCATGAGGTCATCTGCTATCTCCTTGTATTGTTTCTTCTTCATTGCTTTTAGCTGATTTAAAAATTTTAAATTATTTACCTATTAACTTATTTGCTTGTTTATTTATTTGCCTGTTTGCACTGGGGACTGGGGATGATTGTATCACATGATAAGCAGGTGCTACCACTGAGCTCTTTGGACCTGACTCTTAGTGGTTTGACTGAAACATCAATATTGATCACATATATTCCAGACTTCTCTGAAAGGAGACCAATTCTGAAGGTCTCTGACCATTTTGCATTCCAGAATAAGAATTATTTCATTCTACCCTTCCTTGTCCTCAATTATATATTTATGTCTGAGAGCAGGGATTTCTTTCTTTCCTCCTCCTCCTGCTCGTCCTCCTCCTCCTTTTTTTTTTTTTTTTTTTTTTTTTTTTTTTTTTTTTTTTGTGCTCTCTGCCATTACCAGGGCTCAGGTCAGTATATGCTACACTCTAGGCATGTTTATTGTCCTGGCACTGGTCCCTGAAGATAGCATGCCTTGTTTCTCAATCCTCTTAGTAGAAATATTAGAACCAGAGCCAGAGAGATGGCTCAAAAGTTAAGCTGCTTGCCTAAAAAGCCTAGCAATGTGAGTTTGATTCCCCAGTATCTAGATACATAAAGTGGTGCATGTGTCTGGAGTTTGTTTGTAGTGGTTAGAGGTCCTGGCATGCTCATTCTCTCTCTCCCTCCCTCTTTCTCTCTTCCCCCTCCCTCCCTCTCTCATTGAAAATGAATAAATAAACTATTGAAAAGAAATAATACTAGCACCGGTGAGACCCACACTTGCATGTTAATACATTGATCTTTAAGGAAGATCGTCGTGGGGAGATTGGAAACATTGCATTCTCAACATGCCCACGAGTGCTCACATCTGTTCATAAAAGTTTTCAGACTCGGCCTTCTTGTGATCACGGTCCATCTCCCAGGGGATGTTGAAGATAAATGGGAATGGGTACTTTGGGAGGGTAGGTGGCCAGACAGAGGCTATTTGGTACAGATTTACTATGATGAATTTGTATTGGTTTCTGGAAAGCAAGCGATTGCAGTCTTGCCATGGTGTCATGGGATCACTCTGCTCTAAAGGGTTTCATGGTTCCTATATAAGCCCTTTGTGCCTGGGAGAGGCTCCTCTTTTCTTCTAGTAGCTGCTTGCCGAGGTGGAAGAAGGGAGACCATGTTCTGTGAATCTCCAGACCAGTTGCTTTCTATTCTGATTTCACGGCTCTGATTCTGTGAGGCTTTATTTATTTTCCTTTTTGCATATCCATGTGTACGTGGTATATGAACACATATGTGTGTGCACGTTGTGTGTGTTACTTGATTGTTCTTCACGTTACCTTTTGAGCAAGCTCTCACGGAACCCAGAGCTCATGAAGTGAGAAGTACAAGCTGGTTGGCTAATTCTGGGGATCCTTTTATCTCTGCCTCCCCAGTGCAGGGATGATTGGAGTGTGCCACCATGCATTGTTTTTTTTAAAAAACTTTTGGTTTATTTTTATTTATTTATTTGACAGCGACAGACAGACAGAGAAAGAGGCAGAGAGAGACAGAGAGAATGGGCACGCCAGGGCCTCCAGCCACTGCAAACGAACTCCAGACGCGTGTGCCCCCTTGTGCATCTGGCTAACATGGGTCCTGGGAATCGAGCCTCAAACCAGGGTCCTTAGGCTTCACAGGCAAGCGCTTAACCACTAAGCCATCTCTCCAGCCCAATGCGTGGCATTTTTACATGGGTGCTATGGATCCAAAACCAGCTCCTCAAGCTTGCACAGAAAGTGCTTTTCTATGCTATTTCCTCAACTGCTATTGTTTTCTTTTTCTTACATGTGAGTGAGTTAGACTTTCATTCTTCACCTCAAGAGGATGATGCCTCATCACTGGAGTGATGGGCTCTGACCTATAATTTAATAATGGTGTGTATGAAATTTATAATAGCTTTTTGGTATCCTTTAGGATGAAAGGTGCTTCATAAATGTAAGCCATGATTATTTCTTAACAGCTAAATATAAAATTTCCACTAAATACTACTTAACAATGTTGCTTTAAGGATATTAATTGGGCCTTTCAACTATACAATGCAATTATCAGTCTAATTGAAAATAATTGGTCAACACTGAAGGAAGAAAAGTACTGAAAACAATTGGGCAAGCAAAACATTCAGTTAAAAGTCCACTAAGTTAAAAGTTGACTTGAGTTGAGAAAGCCAATCAGCTGGCTTTGTTTTGGTGGGTAAACATGCTGGTGAGGTGTGAGGTTCAGGCAGACCTATAATTAATGCTGCAAACAACGGCTGATAAGGGTGAGAAACTTCTAGAGAGCACTTACACATCCCCACTGGAGCTTTACACCAAAAATCTTTTTGCCAGCTTTGCAAATGTTATTTTTGACATTATTTGCACAGAATAAATCAAATGTGTCAACCATCGGGTCTCCTTGTATTTGGGGTGAAAGGGTTTTCAGTTTTAGAAAACAGTTTTTGTTGTTATTGTTGTTGTTATTGTCACTGTAAGCTCTTGGACTAACAAAGCTTAGTGAATTCTGTCTCTCTTTTTTTTTAAAGAAAGAAGGAAAAGGGGGGAAACACAGGCTGCAGATTGAGGCAAGCTTTACAAATTGGCACAGACTTATCCACAGCATTTCATGGTTTTCTGGCATGCTTTCAAAAGAGAATTTCTTTTGTAAGAGATGGTTTAAGCTTTATGTTGTTTCAAGCTATGTTTGAGAGTTTATGGAAATTGCTTTTTTGGTTTTTCAGACACTGAGAGCATCCATGCTGATGTTTACTCCTTGCGAAATTGCCTCCTTGCTGACGTGACCAGCTATGGGGGTCAGCTGCTCCTTTCCCTTGCCACACCTGAGCTCTCCTTCCCACTTCCTGCTGCGTTTGAGGGTTCTTGGGTGTTATCACTCAAGGCTCCTGCGAAAGTGCTCCCTTTGTTTCAAGGAAACCAGTGTCAACCTTTATTGGCCAGGGCAGAGTTCTGTGTGGTACGGTGACTGTCAGTTTTCCTCATCAGAGGCAGAAGATTCAAGCTCCTTTTGGGTCTCCCAATTGCTCCGCAAAGCCTCCCTCACTTCTGTTCTCTCCTATATCCCTCTGGGAGATTAACGGCCAAGTCTCTTGGACATTGTTGTCAGCCCTGGGCACCCTGGTACTCATGCTATTATTTGAACACCCACATGAACAATCCTGTTAAAGAATGTAATTAAAATGAACAGTCTAATTAAACAAAACAAAATGTCTGAAGCTCGAACCAATCCAACCAGTGAGTCATTTATTGACATGATACTTGACACTGCAGAATTCTTTGATTAAGAACTTTAGATGCCTTTAGAGTTTGTGGTGGATTTGATTTTATTTGGTTTTGCCTGTAATAGTCATGAGTTACATATTCTTGTTTCTAAAGATAAAAAGTTATTTTAAGAAAACTAAATTTTGAAGCATTTGTTTGTTATCAAGACTAAATGGGTTACAAAGTGTAAATAAAAGTTGTTTTTACTGGTATTGATTGATCCAGACAGCATCTTGCTGTGTTCCCTTGGCTGGCGTGATACTACGTAGCCAAGGCTGACCTCAAATTCGTGACAATTCTAATGCCCCAGCTTCCTGGGTGCTGAGATTACAAGTGTGTGTCATTGCACAGGGTAGGGACTAAAGAATGGGGTTGGGACTTAAGGATCGCGGTGTTTCTGCTATGAATAAGTGAAGAGTCTTTGGATAAGTGAGGGGATCATGATATTTAATTTTCTCTAATCTTTAAAATATTATCCCGCATGAGTTATAACGCTAGCATCATGTGTGTTATTGTACTGTTTATCAGTCAGTCAGTCATCTATCCACGTATCTAAATTTATCAAGGTGATATATGTTTGGGGTGCTAGTACAATAACATTGTGGCTACAAAGTAATGTGAAAGGAAGTCTATTTTAGGATTAATTGAAAGGTAGTGACAAAGACAGAATGGCAAGTTCAGTTCAGAACCAAAGTGGAGAAATGTCTTCCATAAACTGGGGCAATTCTTTTCTTGCTAGGAGGAAGTGTGGTGTGCTGGATGTGGAATTTTAAAAAAATGAAAGGATTTGCTGAATATGGCATTAGGATGGATGTGTGTGCCAATGAACAAACTTTTTTAATTATGAGAGAAATTAGTTACTGCTTTAATTACTTAGAAAGCGATTATACTGAAGTGCTGCCCTCCTCCCCTTGCCTCCTGGGTTGCCTGAGCGATTTCCTGTGCTCAAGAACAGTTAGAGAACTGCTCCGCTCAAAACAAAACCCAGGTTGGGAAGCCAGAAGTCCTGCCCCTCTTGCATGACAAACAACCATTTCCATCAAGGACAGTCTTGCCTGCTCTTCATCCTAAGTGGGATGGAAGGTGAATTTCAATATTTGGGGAAGGCTGTGACGAAAGCCAGAGAAACATCAGTAATAGCTGTGGTTTGTTTTGCCTGTTGTTAGAAGTTCTAAGCTGGTCCATTTGAGACATTGACTGACTTAAAGAAATCTCGAGGTGCAAGAAACATGTGCTATCCATTGTGGAAATGCAGAATGTACTTGGTAAAGCATTGTTCCTGTGACTTTCAAACAAAGACAGGACAGTCTTGTGGATAAATATGTATGCACTGCCTGGTTAGATTATCCCAAAAGCCTGGTAAGGTACACTGTTTGACTCCCGTTAACGTGGTTAACACGAATTGTCGTTCATGTGTCTCTTGTGACTTTTTTATTATTCCTTCTTCTCATTCCCCCAAATTAGCTGTCATATATGTGACTTAAAATAGCCTTACAATCCACATCCACCCATTGCACCCAATTGCCTCTGAGGCCTTGGCTGTAAGATAGATAATGGGGGGTAACCCCCAGGACACCTCCCCAGTTTGCATGAGATGGGAAAGTAAACCTGAGCAAGGGAGCAGAAATCACCCAATGAGCTTGTCAACTATCTGGGAGGGGGGCTGAGCCGTGGACCCCGGTTAGAGGCGCCAACCACAATGGAGGTATTTTGGCCATTTGATATTCACGAGACGGGAAGGTTTAAGATGAGCTAAAGGCTAAATGCAAGGGGTTTGGTTTTCTAATGTAAACACCATTATCATTTGGAAATCAATTAGCTCCTTGCGTGGAGGGGCTGAGAGGACCGGGGTTCTCTGAAGGACTATTGTGAGCTGGGCTATTTGCTTTAATTAAGAGGAGACAGAGTGGATTATTGTCTCCAACTAAGGGTTTGGGAAGAGTCAGAAAATTACACTTTAGCCTGGTGAAAACAAAGCCCAGGGAAGAGGCATGGCCTGCATCAGATGGGTCTAAGGAAAATCAGCTTTTAATCTTGAAACTTCCTGAATAAGAAGGCCGGCACTAAATGATTAGAACAATACAGAGCAGTGACTGTTTGAAGGCTTCAGGCTCACCTTGATGATTTTCCTACCAGGAAAATCTGTGTGTTAATGTTCTTTTCTCATTTATTTGTCACACCAGTTCCTCAGTAGCATTAGTGTGAGTCACTGCACTAAAACGTGAATTAAAATTAGTTCATTGATTGGTTAAAAAATGTTTGGGGGCTGGAGAGATGGCTTAGCGGTTAAGCGCTTGCCTGTGAAGCTTAAAGACCCCGGTTCAAGGCTCAATTCTCCAGGACCCACGTTAGCCAGATGTACAAGTGGGCGCACGCATCTGGAGTTCGTTTACAGAGGCTGGAAGCTCTGGCTTGCCCATTCTCTCTCTTTCTCTCTCTCTCTCTCTCTCTACCTCCTTCTCTCTGTTGCTCTCAAATAAATAAATAAACAAAAAAATTAAAAAAAAATGTTTGGTTAGGCTGGGAGGTGCTCAGTGGGTGAAACTGCGTGTCTCTACAAGCATGAGGACTTGAATTCGAATTGCCAGCACCCATATACAAGCCAGGTGTGGAGGGATGTGCCTGTAATCCCCGTGTTGGGGAGACAGACAAGAGGATCCCTGGGGCTTGCTAATTAGCTACTCTAGCTGAATTGGTGAGCTTGAGGTTCAGTGCAAGACCCTGTCTAAAAAAATAAGGCGGAGCCGGGCGTGGTGGCGCACGCCTTTAATCCCAGCACTTGGGAGGCAGAGGTAGGAGGATCGCCGTGAGTTCGAGGCCACCCTGAGACTCCATAGTGAATTCCAGGTCAGCCTGAGCTAGAATGAAACCCTACCTCAAAAACAACAAAAACAAAAAAAATAATAAGGTGGAGAACAGGCAAGGAAGACATCTAACGTTGATCTCCAGCCTCACATGTATGTGCGTGCGTGCGCATGCGCACACACACACGCACACACACATGCGCGCGCATGTGCCTACATACATATCAACACACATACTTGTACACCACACACGCATGCATATGGGCAAAAGGAAAGTTTTGGTGTAAAGTAGCAATCTACAGTTGACAGCTAACTTGGTGTCCAATCCTTTCTCTTGCTGGGATTCACCCATGTTAACCCAAGACATTGAGAAGAGTTATAATTGCCTTCTGTGTTCATCCATCCATCCATTTAATGAATGAACATGGCACTCAACTAAGTTGTATGGTCCCAGGTTCTAGGCCCCTGGGAGAGAGATGAAGCATTTCCTTTGGGAGGGCGAGAAGGAGCCGGGGGCTGCCCAGAGCATGCAGCCGAAGTGCCTGGTTGCATCTTCGACCAAATGTGACAGAAATATTTCAGAAAATTATGAAACTTTAAAAACCTCGTTTCCATCAGCACTTAGGAGCCTGAGCTAGGAGGATTGTCATGAGTTTAAGGCCAACCTGGGCTACCCAGTGAGGTCAAGTTCATCCTGGGATAGTGTGAGACCCTGCTTCAAAACAAACAAACAAACAAACAAACAAACAAACAAATAAACAAACAAACAAACAGTGTTTACTAGTTAAGTATTGGGACTTGGAGGGCCTGAGATTGAGTTGGAGTCAAGTTTGACTCCCAAGAACCTCCATAAAATGCCAGGCACAACTGTAACGTCAGTCCACAGGGTGTGCCAGTGGAGACCGCCCCCAAGACACCCCAAACAGTGTCCCCCGAACAAAACAGAAAAACAAAATAAAATAAAAACAGCAACCAAACAACCAAAAGCCAGTAAGAAACATCTTGTTTCCATTGTCCCTTAATTGTTTATGGGAAGAACTATGAATTGAAACTGTAACTTGGTAATCTTTACATGGGACAAAAGTGTTAATAAAAGCAAATATTCAGAAAATTCAGAAAAGACTGGAAAATCAGGCTTGGTGGTGCATGACTATAATCTCAGACCTCTGGAGGTTGAATCAGAAAGATTGTTGAATCCCAGGCTAGTGTGGGCAACAGAGATCTTTCCTGAAAAAAAAAAAAAAAAAAAAATCTCATGGAGCAACTCAAAATGCAGTGTGGAGGATGAGGAGAAGTAGATTAGTTTAGTTCTGTCACGGTTTTGCTTTTATTATTTATTTATTTAATGTGTTTTCGTAGCCCAGGCTTCCCTTGGACTGTGTAGCCAGGGGTAATCTGGAAGTTCTGCACTCCTTGGCTCTACCTCCCGAGTGCTGGGATTACGGTTGTGCACCAGCACACCCAGTTTAGGCTGAAGATTGATCCCGGGGCTTGTATGCGCCGGCCAGCACTCTACCAACGGATCCACCTCCCCAGCCTTTCTTGCTGTGTTAACTCAGCCTCCTCACTTTTATGAAGAGGTTGTTGCTCACTGGAAACTGTCTGCTAGCCGATTTTATTAGGGTAGATCCATTACAGGACACATGGGGCTTGCATCTTTGCTGGTAGCTGTAGATCCACAATGCACTCGGCCCTAGTCTCCCCGTCCTGCTATGCAGACTCTCTGCGCCGTGTGCTTCTCTCCTCGTTTATCATGTGGTTTTGCTCCTTTCAACACATCATAATCTGCGGAGATGTGCAAGCCCAGGCGATCCTTCACCTCCTCATACATCTGCACAGCCGCCCCGGTATGTAACCTCCAAGGCCAAAGTAATGCTAACGCTGGACCCACGCCCCCGTGACTTCGCCAGGTCAGGTGCCTTCTGGGTTTGTGAGATGGGAGCCTTACACTGTTTGAACTGTCAGCATCTAATCGTGTTTCTGCTCTATGAGGCTGTAATTCTTCATTTTCTAAAAAGCTTATTTTTATTTATTCATTTTATAAATGTTTGTAAAATATTTTATGTAAACTTTTCTGTTTTTAAATATTTCACATTTAGCTGTACTAACCTTATAACTGTGAGCTAACATGTTCAGTTTGCCATTATTTTTAGACATAAAATTTATTTTTGTTTATTTATTTATTTGAGAGCAACAGACAGACAGAGAGAGAAAGAGGCAAAGAGAGAGAGACAGAATGGGCCCGCCAGGGCCTCTAGTCACTGCAAACAAACTCCAGATGCATACACCACCTCTTGCATCTGGCTCACATGAATACTGGGGAGTGGAGCCTTGAACCGGGGTCCTTCGGCTCCACGGGCAGGCGCTTAACCGCTAAGCCATCTCTCCAGCCCCCAGTTTGCCATTTTTATGTTGATATATCCTCCTGCTTATGACTACTTTAAAAGCAGGGATTAGGCCACCTGAGTTTCTCCTAATAATTTCCAAATACCATTTTTTTGGGTGTATGCATGTTCATATGTGTTTGGCCACATGTGAGGATGGGGATCGTACATGCTAATATAGAGGCCAGAGGTGGATGTCACATGTCTTCCTGATCTACTCTTCATCTTTATTTTATTTTATTTATTTTTGAGCTTGGGTCTTTCATTGGCTTGGAGCTCACTGATTAGGCTAGATTGACTGGGTAGTGAACTCCAGGGATCCTGTCTCTGCCTCCTCTGGGATTAGAGGTACGCATATGCAAGCCTGGCTTTTATATGGGAGCCTGGTGTGTGAACGCAGGTCCTCATGCTTGTGTGCCAAGCCCTGTCGCTTTTGCCTTCTCTTTTTGTTTTTCA
This sequence comes from Dipus sagitta, assembly GCA_036346955.1. Lineage (NCBI taxonomy): Eukaryota > Metazoa > Chordata > Mammalia > Rodentia > Dipodidae > Dipus > Dipus sagitta. The sequence goes on along the minus strand of CM070785.1, from coordinate 18,061,686 downwards.
AGTGAGTTTTACTACATATAGCTCAGGTTAGCTTACAATTCATGATCCTCCTGCCCCAGCCTCCCAAAGGCAAGAATCACCTGCATGTGTCACGGTACCCAACCTTCAGATTCCCTTATGCTCACAAAATGTGGCAAAATCTTCAAGCCCTGCAGACATTTACTTTTAGACACAATCAAGGGATTGGGGCAATATCAAATTGCTACGAAGTTTTAAAGCATTCTTCTGAATTTTTTTCTTCCCTTGATACCCTCTGGTGACAAACAGTTCATGCAAGGGCTATATTTTGAAAATCCCTGCCTGTAAGATCTCTTTAATTCATGCATGAGGTCCTTGGCTATTAAATTGTAATAGAGTGAAAGACCTCAGTATTATTTTCAGACCTGGATATTCCGAGACAGTCTAAGGATTAGCATAGTCAAAAATGGGGCACAGACTGCTGCAAGGCCCATGTCACCTCAAATTTGCTTCAGGCTCTTTATTGTTTCCAAGAAATAAGGGTGAGGTTTCATTTTCCTTTGACAAACACGAGACTAAAAATTATTCTAGTCATATCCAAGAGAGATCAGTCATCCTCTGCAAAGTTAATCACAGCCTCCTCCAGGGTCTCCCCGCGCTCAGGAAAGGCTTGGCCACTGCTTTTGCTGCTGTGTCAAAATACAGATTTTATCAATGCCTTGAGATTTCTCTTGTTCTTAGAAATGTGGGCTCAAGTCCTTATGTGTCTCCATGTTTTTCCTTCATTTTGTATTCCTAATTGGGAGGGGTGAAGGTTAGCAACAGAGTCAGGATGTTAGTTTAAAGGCAGCTTAAATACCCCCAAATGTGTATCAGCTTGCATAAAAATATGGATATTTTTCACCTAAAAGTGATCATATCAGTAATGTTTCTATGAATGTTAACTTACCCTAAAAATTTTTCTAAGAAAAAAGCTAAATAATACAGATATTTGTTGAGTTGATATTTGGAAATAATAATAATTAAAAAATAGAAACACTAGCTGAGGAGATGGCTCAGTTGCTAAAAGTTCTTGCCAGAAACCTGAATTTAGATCTTCAGCACCCATGTGAAATGCCAGATGTGGTGGTGGGCACCTGTAATCCCAGCTCTGGGGAGGTGATGTCTGGCTTGCTGGCCCAACAGACTCAGTGGGATTTCCTGTCTCCCCTGTGTCAAAAAGCAAGGTAGAAGCCGGGCGTGGTGGCGCACGCCTTTAATCCCAGCACTTGGGAGGCAGAGGTGGGAGGATTGCCTTGAGTGAGTTCGAGGCCACCCTGAGACTACATAATGAATTCCAGGTCAGCCTGGACTAGAGTGAGACTCTACCTCAAAAAAACAAAACAAAACAAAACAAAACAAAAAAAAAAAAACCCAAGTTGGAGAGTGTTGGAGGAAGACACCCCGTACCAACCCGGGTCTTCACATACATACAAAGCACATCACGCACGCCTTTAATCCCAGCACTCGGGAGTCAGAGGTAGGGAGATCGCTGTGAGTTCGAAGCCACCCTGAGACAACATAGTGAATTCCAGGTCAGCCTGGCCTAGAGTGAGACCCTACCTTGGAAAACAAAACAACTACAACAACAACAAAATAACGACGCTAGAAACGACGTAGACTATGAACGTGTTTCTATGAACACTGAGTGAAAAGATTTAGCAGAATGACTTTGTCTAAAGTGGAGTGGATGTATAGGTCCCCCTTGTTATTTTGCCTTTTCCCCTGCTGTGCTTGGAATGGCCATGGTACATGACTGCCCCCACTTCCCAACCTCTTTCCCTGGCAACCAGTTTCCTAGTGAAGTCCATCGTGGGAGATGTGCCAGCTAAAACGGGATTTCTCTTCCTCTTTCTCCTTCCTGCGGTCTCCTTGGTTCTTGCTCCCACTCATGGTACACTCTTATACGCTGTTGGGGGGCCCAGCTTTGGCTATAGACCTCTGGGCACATTGCTTCCTTGCCAGTCAATCTAAGAACAGAATCAGTTGTACCCCATTCTTTTGTCTTTTGCCATATATTTATTTGCATGACCCTGTTTTGATTTTTGATGTAGGAGAAAATACCTTTCTTCTCTTGCTCTTTCTTTCCCTTTGCCCTTCTCTTTTCCATCCCCTTTTATCTTTCCTTTTTTTTTTATCCCTTCCTTCTTTCCCTCTGTCATGTTTGGATTTTTTATTTTACTTTATTTATTTTTACTTATTTATTTGAGAGAGAGAGGCAGAGAGAGGATGGGCATGCCAAGGCCTCAGGCACTGCAAACAAATTCCAGATGCATGCGCCACCTTGTGCATCTGGCTTAAGTGGGTTCTGGAGAGTTGAACCAGGACCCTTTGGCTTTGCAGGCAAGTGCCTTAAAGGCTCAACCATCTATCCAGCCCCTGGATTTTTTAAAATGTACAAATGGATTTTGGTAGGGCTATCTAGGACAGTTTTCTTTCTATGTTTTTTTTTTTTTTCTGAATGATGAAGTGGTCCAGTGAAGAGCCGTAGCCTCGGTTGGCCTTGAACTTGTTATGTATTTGAGGATGGTCTTGAACTTCTCATCCTCTGACCTGGTGCTGTAGTTCATGCTCAGGGTTTCATGCACACTAGGCAAGGCCATTACCTCCCCAACCTAGAAGAAACGTTGAAAGACCTGTGTCCCCTCTATTCCAACATGGGAGAGGCTGAGGGCAAGCTAGAGCCCTCTGTAAGACCTTTCAACCCAGGAGCCTGGGGAAGCTGAATGACTTCATGGTGTCGTTGTGTGGTGGGTGGCCCCCAGACAACTGCTGTTTGTGTCCTCTTGTGGTCCCGTCCACATCAGATAGGGTCCACCTGGGTCGTGTGCAAATGTCAGCGTATGACTTGGAGGTGAGGCCTTAACAAGGTTCAGTGGCTTCCACCTTGCATCGCACACTCTGGGTGAGGGCAGCTGCGTGGCCATGAGGATTTTCTGTAAGCAGCCCTGTGGCCATATCCACACGGGGACACTGCGACCTCCCGCTAACACTTAACCAGCCTCCCCTGGCCAGGCGTGCACGGGAGCTGCCGTGGGAGCGACTCCTGCGGGCCCAGTGGGACCTTCAGATGCCCGCGGCCGCCTGACAGCAGCGTTGTGAGGTCAGAGCTGGACCCGCCCCGCTCAGCTGTGCCTGGATTCCTAACCCGAGGCGCCGTGTGACCGAAATAACTAATTGACCATCGTCTTAAGCTGCTCACTTTTGGGGCAAGTTTGACAGCACAGTCATTCAGACATTGCAGTTCAGGTACCACGTAAACAGTAAGTCTTGCGCTCCCGTTCCCATGTAACTCGTGATGCTTTAACCGACGTTTTGCTCTGCGATTTAGGCTCCACAACCTCACAGAGGAGTTCTTGCTTCTCAGTTTCCTCCCCTCCAAAACAAACTGTGCAATGAGCAACAATCGCAGTTGTTCCAAGAAAAGGTCTGTTCAGACCGTCCTGGCATTTCACCTTTTCAAGGCTTCCCCTAGCAGAAGGATGAACTGACTAGGCGCGGTCCTTTGCAAAGCTGTGAGGGATTCGCTCTGGCCACCCAGCGCTGTCAGTTCCATCAGGACGTCACCGTCACCGGGACCCCAGCAAAGCCGCGCTGATCCGGATGCAGGAAACAGCTGACGTGCACAAAGGCCACCGAGAGCCATGGGAAAGGCTCCCCGGGCCGGCCGGCAGCGTCTCCCGGTGCCCGCCACAGCCGGCCTCCTTTTGATTGACTGCGTGCTTTAGCTCCTCTTGCTCCCAGAGCAGCCTCCCTGCCCGGAGGCCCTGCTGTCCCCATCGGAAAATGCATAGCTGCAGCCTTTTCCAGCCTCGAATCTGTCCCTGGAGGCTCAGGGAAGCCACCACCCTGACCATTGTTCCATGGGCAACTGCGCTGTCTCTCAGGGTCGAGAGGCTGGCTGGGCGTCCTTGGCTGCAGGAACCCGGGGCAGGGAAGCCCCAGGTATTGTGTCTGGTGCCAAAGGTTAGCGGCTGCCCCTCCCTGGGGGAAGCTTAGGGCTGGGATCTTCTCTGTGTGCAGAACCATGTGTAACCTTGGCATGCAATCAGCACAGAAAATGTTCATTATTGCCTGAACGCCGAAGACAATTTCAATTATTCTGGCATTTGAGTGGATGAAGAAACCCTTTAGGCTGGCCCAGGAGATTAGCCTTAAAGGTTCTGTAAATTAGGAAAGTTACAATCGCTATGTTATCTGGCAGGCAGCTGTGGGCTACACCGGCAGGCAAAACGAGACAAATTGCTATATGCCGGTTGTGGTTTTGATATATCAATTTACAAGTTTAACATACACAGTTGTGAAAAAAAATGATTTTGCCTTTCTTAAATCACTTTTAACTGCCCGTGCTCGAAGTTTCTGAACCTGTAGCTTGGATAGTTTGGTTTGCCTTGCTGACGTTTTGTTTTAAAGCCCAATTTCAGCCAGGAAAAAATATTGCTGGGGACAGAGCTTGGGAATTAATCTTTCCTACCATTATTCAAATAATATAATATATGGTAGTTAATCAGAAAATTCCATTTGCAGAAATGTGACTAGTGCCTCACTCATATAAAGGTTTTTCCTTTAATAGGATGTTTTTTTCATGTCTTTTTTCCATTGTAGATTCATTTCATAGTGATAATTATATCTATGTACTTAAAATATATTTAGCCAAACTTGCCTGATGTGATAAGTATGAAAAGAAATCTACTCACGGTAATAACATATCCTGATATTTTACAAACAGTTGCATAAATTAGGTCTATACATCAAATTATTATGATTTTTTTTCAAGTTTTTCTGAGTATTTCTGGTATTTTAGAACTTAGGGACATTTAACAAACAGATATCTTTCTTTCTTTCTTTTCTTTTTTTTTTAGTGCTGGGGATGGACTCAGGTCCTAGTGGTACATGCTAGGCAAACACTACAACTGATCTATAGTCCCAGCCTGAACAATAGACTCAGACTTTAAAAATTACTTAAAAAATATTTTATTTTAATTTATTCATTTATTTGTTTGACAGAGAAAGAGGGTGAGAGATAGAGATAGATAGATAGAGAGAGAGAGAGAGAGAGAGAGAGAGGGAGAATGGGTGCGCCAGGGCCTTCAGCCACTGCAAATGAACTCCAAACTCGTGTGCCCCCTTGTGCATCTGACTAACCTGGGTCCTGGGGAATCGAACCTGGGTCCTTTGGCTTTGCAGGCAAACGTTGTAGCTGCTAAGCCATTCCTCCAGTTCTAAAAACTATTTTTTATGCTGATTAATATTTTTCTTGAGGCAAGCCCAAGCCTGGCCTTTTCTTTTTTAATGTGTGGGCATGAGATACAGAGAGAACTGGTGTGCCAGCACTTCAGCCGCTGCAGTGGAACTCCAGATGTGTGGGCCCCCTTGCGAGCATGAGTGACCTTGCATTGCATGCTTGTGGCACTGTGTGTCTGGCTTATGTGGAATCTGGAGAGGAGAACCTTAGTCCTTAGGCTTTACAGACAAGTGCTGTAACCACTAACCCATCTCTCCAGCCCTCAGCTTTTGATTAATATGAAAAGTGTTTTGTTTTTATGTTAGATGGTTCCAATGGAAAAACAAAGCTTAAAGTTTTTAATTGGCTTATGTGCTTTAGCAAATGTCACGAGGCATCAATAAATATTAAAATATAGATTATTTTTAAGAAAGGCTTTCAAATAGTACATGGCTTGTTCTTCCTTGACTATTTAAGATGACTTTCCACTGCTTATCTCTGAAATTTAAAACATGTATATGAAACTCCAGAGGAGTGTCTTTGCTTTGAAAATACTTACATTTATTAGAAAAATCAGGTGGCCTGGATTGGATTTAACTTTATTCTCGGTTTTTTTTAAAGGTTTTTAGAATCTTAAAACATTCTATTGGGGGCTAGGGAGATGGCTCAGACAGTCAAGCATGCATGGGGACCTGAGTTCAGATCCCCAACACCCACATGCTAATGCTAGGTGTGACAGCGGGCAGCTCAGTGCTGGGCAGGTGGAGAGAGGGCATCTCTGGGGCTCACTGGTTGGCTAGACTAGATGAATTGATGAGCTCTAGGTCCAGTGAGAGATCCTGTCTCAAAACATAAGGTTGAGAGTGGCTGGGGCAGACCCCTACTACTGACCTTTGGCCTCCTCCACATGTATATGTGTACACATGTGTGTAAGTACCAGCACACACATGTATGCCCACACACATACAATTATGCATGCACACCGCACACACATACATGTTTAAAAATTCTAGTAAGTATCCATTTGATGGTCAAGGGTTCTGTTCAAGTAAGTTGTGTCTACATAGCACTGACTGGGGCTTTTGCTCTGAGTGTTGAATCTATAATACCTTCTATCACACTGTCCCCATAGACCTTGTCAGAAAGGTGTTTATCAATCAATAACATGGAATTCATTTTTTCTTTCTTGTTTACAGAGCTGGATTACCCACAAGGGACAGTTTCTTGTCGCTCACAATACCCAGGAAGTGCCCTTCATCCCGACCGTGGCCTCACACTGTTCATCGTGCTGACATATTTTCTCATGGGAACTGTTGGGCGAGTTCAGGCAAGCATCTGCAATTTTTAAAAGGACAGTTTCAGACTAGAGAATTTAAGAGACAACCAAATAGAGTTTTAATGCCCTGTAAGATAATAATGAAAGACATTTATGAAAAAAAGAATCCAGTTTGTTTGAAAGCGGAGGCCCACACTCCGCGTTGTGACAGCAGATGGATGACTAGCTCGACTAATCCTGGTTCACTTTCCAACCTGGACTTGTATCAGTGGCCCAGAGAGATGGAGAGGGCTCCCTCCAATCTGGTTAATGTTCGGAACCAGTGTTTGAGCGTTAGACTAATTATGGGCCAAGCACTGACATTTTTTCTATAATGTGAAGACTGGTGCCGGCCGTAACTCAGTGAGATTTAACATAAAAGCAAGATAAAACAATTAGACTGGAAGAATATTTGATTAAGGGGATTGCTGATTTATAGTGAGGTAAATTGACATTGAAAGGAGAGTGAACTTTTTATGGCGATCATATATTACGTTCATTATCAGAGACTCTGGGCCCTTTGTGCTTTTGTGATTGAAAAAGAAAGAAACTGGTTTAAGGAGAGTCGTCCTGGCAGACATCAGTTTCATCTTCTCTTGAGTTATAGTTTCTTTTCATTGCAAAGGTTAAGTCAATCATATTCAAGAAAACTCATTGCAAAATATGTAATCAACATTTGAATAGACAAAAGAAAAAACAACCCTGTAGTGATAAGGCGGCGCTTGGCAAACCCAAGCACAAACACGTTTGTTTTGGTGAGAGTCTGACATACACTTCACTCATTTATTTGGCATTTGCAGAAATTGTTACTGCGGCAACATCCCTTAAGGGGTCTTGGGCCTGTTGTCTACAGGTGCCATGGGATGTGGCATCGGGCTTTGGGAGGTTGTGCAACAGCTGTGTTCTGCATGCCTCCTCTTGCTTTTGAACCTGGAGTCAGAGCGGTTCCAGAGCTGGCGTGAGCAGCGGTTAGAGTGAGGATGGCCACATGCTCCTGGGAGCCCACCCACAAGATATTCGACTCCTTCTTTCCTGCCTCTCTTTTCTTTTCATTTCATTTCATTTGTTTTCTTTTTGCTTCTTTTCTTTTCATTTCATTTTTTTCTTTTCGTCCTTTTCTTTTCCTTCCTTCCTTCCCCCTTTGTTTATTTGTTTGTTTGTTTCTTTTTTAAAAAAATTTATTCTATTTATTTGCAAGCACAGAGAGAGAGATAGAGAAAAGAGACAGAGAAAGAATGGGTGTGCCAGGGCCTCCAGCCACTGCAAATGTACTCCAGACACATGCACCCCCTTGTGCATCTGGCTAATGTGGGTCCTGGGGAATTGAGCCTCTAACCGGGGTCCTTCGGCTTCACAGGCAAGTGCTTAACCACTAAGCCATCTCTCCAGCCCATCTTCTTTCTTTCCTTGTAATAAGTGTGTGTGGAGTGCACATGTGTGCATGCATGTTCATGGCATGTGAGTGCATGTATGTAGAGTGCACCCATATACAGGCTCCAGGTTGTCACTGGGTATCTTCCTCAGGCTCTTTCCAGCTTATTCCTTGGGACAGTTTCTCTCACTAAACTCGGCGCTCACCAATCAGGCTAGATCAGCTGGTCAGCAAGTCCCATGCTCCTCCTGTGTCTGCCTCGTCAGCACCGGGATTTCTAGCAGCCGTCACCTTGCCTCCCACATTTCACGTGGGTTCCAGGGATGGAGCTGAACTCCAATCCCCATGCACGCAATTGTGAGCAAGTGCTTTACCACTGAGCCTTCTCCCAGCCCTGGCACTTTCTTTAGGCAACAGTGGTGCCAGCTCAATCTAACAGCAACATAGAAAGGCAAGGTTGGCAGAGCCTAGAGACAGATGAGTTAGGAAATGCAAAGTGTTGTCTAAAGAGAAAATGGTCAATAACTTTTTACTTCTGTTTTCCTTCTGTGAGCTGTCATGGGAAAGGACTTGGGAGCTGCAGCAATAGAAGATCGTCTTTGGGGGCAGAGACCGGCTATTTGAGGTCCCTGTGCCCTGCTGCCCCGTGGGGCTCCCTTGCAGAGCTAGAAGGGACAGGGGAGCTGGAGGAAGGGCAGGAACTGCTGTCTCCACCCAGAGTAAATGCAGCTCCCAGATGGTCTGTGATAGCCCCGAGTCTTTGATGGCTCCTGTAAGTGGTATCATTAATTTTCACTCAAGTCTTATTTTACTGCTATGTTTAATATTTTTAATAGTTTTTAAAAAGTTAGTTTTTACTTATTTGCAACCAGACAGAGACTGAGAGAAGACACACACACATACACACACACACACACACACAGAGAGAGAGAGAGAGAGAGAGAGAGAGAGAGAGAAAGAGGGAGAGAGAGAGAGAGAGAGAGAGAGAGAGAGAGAGAGAGAATGGGCATGCCAGGGCCTCCTGCCACTGCAAATGAACTCAAGATACATGAGTTACTTTGTGCATCTGGCTCTATGTGTGTATTCAGGAATCAAGTCTGGGTTATTAGTCTTTGCAGGTAAGCACCTTAACTGATGAGCCATCTCTCCAGCCCCTTTTTTTCAAGGTAGAGTCTCACCCTCTAGCCCAGGCTGACATGGAATTCACTATGTACTCTCAGGCTGGCCTCGAACTCACAGCAATCCTCCTACCTCTGCCTCCTGAGTGCTGGGATTACAGGCATGCACTACAATGCCTGGGTGCCATTTAATATTTTTAATAGGCAGGAGCCACCCAAATGACTCAAAGAAACAACTATACCCTGAGTTCTGACCATCATGTCACCTTTTCCTGGTGTGCGGCCATGGTCAGTCCTGAGGTCTTGAATTCTCTCTGGCTCCTGGCTTTGTTAAGTGCATGGGGTGGGCTCCTGCAGGGTGCTCCCTGAGGTCCCTGAGGGCTCTGTTAGACTCTGCTTCTGTGATTGTTATTCAAACCAGGGCAAAGTGGGCTAGGCTGGTAGCTCTACCCTCCCTCCGAGTTAGACTACTGCGAGTGCTGGGTACCAGTGGGCGCTCAGTGAAGTCAGGGAGGGCCTCCCCTTCTCAAGGAAAGCAGTCGTCGTAATTCCTGCAGCCAAGGCACAGCTTCGCGATGCAGACTGCTGCTGCTGTCAGAGGCACCGGCTCTGCTGCGGCCGGCAGGCTTCTCACTGTCAAGAGGCCTCACCATAGAACCGAGGGGCACTCGTGCCATCTGTTCACCCTTGCGGGGCTGACATTTCTTTCCTTTGGTACCTTGGCTCAGGATACCTGCCTTAAAGTCTTGCTAAACCAAAGCAGCAATTATGAGGTGAAAGACTGAAAGGGATGGGTGCAGATGGGAAGGGGTGTGAGAGGTTGGAAGGACGGCGGGGGGAAGGGACTGGCGTGTGTGATTTATGACACGGATCGCGTCATCATGTGCTCCTGAAATTGCCTTTTTGTTTTGTTTTGCTTTCGAACAATATCTCTTTCTGTAGCCTAGACTGGCCTGAAATTTACTATGCAGCTCAGACTGGCCGGAGACTGCTGACGGCCCTTCTGCCTTAGACTCCTAAGTGCTGGGACTGAACAGATGAACCACCACACCCAGCCAAAACCGCGATAGTTCTGGAAACAGTCTTGCCTCCTTGTGGTTGTGTCTTGAGCCTCTTTAGTTAGACCTTTAAGATCCAGTCCTTACTAGCAACCTCAGCTTGTGGGAAGGTCTTCTAAAGCCACGCAGCACGTGTTCATGAGCAGACGCCTGCTTAAGGGGTTCTGTCAGCTCAGAGGCTCCACCTGCACACCCAGGCTGTTCTTCCTGCCACCTCTTGAGGTTCTCTGTGCACTCGGCCGAGGTAGGGGCAGAGACAATTCACTCCAAGTCCTGTGAGGCGTGAGGACTTGAGCAAGTCCCTTCACTTCCCATAGGAGGTAGAGTTGGGTGGTAAAGCCACAGTGAGGATGAAGTAAGACTTGCTACATTAGAAGCTGTCATGTGCAAATGGTCCAGAGATACTGTTCAAACAACAAATTCTCGAAACTGCTACTTCTCATGGAGCTGCTGTGAGGTATCCCACCAAACACGGTAAGTCAGAAATCACACCTAGGAACCAGGAAGACACAGGGACAGATTCAAGAGAGAAAAGCAGAATCTTTCTATCATTATCAGACCAGGAGAACAGATTGCCTAGAGGGAAGGTCTTGGGCTAACGAGATATCAGAACAGGAAGATAAAACAGAGGACTATAACAGAATTATAAACTTTTAAGTGACTGAGTGCAAGGAGTAGAATCCTTCTAGAGCTGGGTGTGTTGGTGCACACCCTTAATCCCGGCACTCAAGAGGCAGTGGAAGAAGGATAGTTGCGAGTTCAACACCAGCCTAAAACTACATAGTGAATTTCAGGCCAGCCTGGGTTAGACTGAGACCCTATCCCAAAAAACACAAACAGGGGCTGGAAAGATGGCTTAGTGGTTAAGGTACTTGCCTGCAAAGCCTAGGGCCCCAGGTTCAACTCCTCAGAACCCACATAAGCCAGACGCAGAGGTGATGCATGTGCATAAGGTGGCACACACGTCTGGAGTTTGATTGCAGTGTCTATGGCCCTGGTAGACCAATTGTCTCTCATAAAAAATAAAAAAAACCCACAAACAAACAAACAAACAAAAAAAGAATCCATTTATCTAAAAGTTTGGATTAGGTCTGCTGTTAGTTTTCCTGGGTTTTTAGTAGTATCTACCTTTTGAAACAATATGTACATAGTATTTTTTAATAGTTTATTTTTATTTATTTGAGAGAGAAAGAGGAAGAGAGAGAGAGAGAGAGAGAGAGAGAGAGAGAGAGAGAGAGAGGACTAGAGAATGGGTGCATGGGTGCACCAGGGCCTCCAGTTGCTGCAAACAAACTCCAGATGCACATGCCACATTGTGCTTTTGGCTTACATGGGTCCTGGGGAATCAAACCTGGGTCCTTTGGCTTTGCAGGCAAGTGCCTTTACCAGTAAGCCGTCTCTCCAACCCCACAAAGTTGTTTTGAAATTTACTGGTTGGGAAGCTGATTCCCAAGGGAATGACTATTTGGTTTTGGAAACTGAGCACATAGTGCCCCGGGACCTAACTCCTCACACAGTCCAGAAGCCTAAGGACATTTGTTCTCTTTTCACATGACAAGGTGCATCTCTCAGAGGGCAACGCAGGATGTCGATGGCATATGTAGGGTCCGTTCCTGGAAGTTTGCCTCTAGTTTGTTTCCCAACTGAAGTCACACTAGTCTTTTGCACAGTCTTTATAAAGTCAGTTTGGATCCAGGACCCCGCCCAACTCTTCCTTCTTCTGCTTAGAAACAGAAATAAGGACGGGTCTGGGAGGCTGGTTCAGCACTTAAACATGCTTGGATATCGAGGCCAAATTCTGTCTGGACAGTTGTATGTAAGGAGTGGTACCCTTCCTTTGGCTCTTACATTCTTTCTGCCACCTCTTCCACAATGGACCCTGAGCTTTGGAGGGTATGATAGAGATGTTTCGGTGCTGGACACTCCTCTGTCCCTTCTCAGCAGTATGTTGCCTTTTGGGTCATCCCAGTAGTCATCACCATCTGAAAATAGAAGCTTCTCTAACCAAAAGTCAACTTTATTTTTTAAATTTATTTTATTTGCAAGCAGAGAGAGACAGAGAGAAGACAGATGGATGGATAGATAGATAGGTAGGTAGGTAGGTAGGCAGATAGATGGATGGATGGATAGATAGATAGATAGATAGATAGATAGATAGATAATAGAATGGGCACACCAGGGCCTCTAGCCACTGCAAATGAATTCAGATGTATGTGCCACTTTGTGCGTCTGGCTTCACGTGGGTCCTGGAAAGTCGAACCCCGGTCAGTAGGCTTTGCTGGCAAGTGCCTTAACTGCTGAGCCATCTCTCCAGGCCCACCTTATTATTTGTGAGACTGAGTTTTGCCCTGAACCCAGAGCTCACCGATTGGGCTAGACTAGCTAGCTGGCAAGCTCCAGGGATCCTTCTGTCTCTGCCTCCCCAGCACAGGGGTTCCAGGCCTGTACCACCCTGCTTGGCATTTGTGTGGATGCTGCAGACCCTAACTGAGGACCTCGAGCTTTGGCAGCAAACATTTTATTCACTGAGCTGTCTCCCGGCCTCAAATGGAAGAGTCTTTGAAGTGCAACTCCATTAGGCTGAGCTTGTGCTCGATTTATTCACAGGCGAGGTCCAATGTCTGGCACGCACTGAGTGCTCAGTGACAATACGCAGAAGGAATAAAGGAATCCAGGCACACAGGCAGAGGAGTGCTCAGCCCTCCTTTCAATGGACGCATCGCTCTAGTTTTCCTTCCACCTTTTCTTTAGTCTCGGTGAGGATAATGTTCAGGCAGTTTTGCTTAGCATGCGGGTGACTTCGCACTGCCGCCACACAAAGGCCCGGCTGCTCTGTGTATCTCCCACTGGGCAAGGCCTGCATGTGCCTCTCCATGCCCATCCTGCGTCACTTCCCCCCTTTCCGTTGTGGCTCTTCCCACACCACGCTCCAGTCTTTGCAGCAGGCTTCTCTGAGCTTGAAGCCATCCTTCCTTCTTCCTCACTTAGCTCTTACTCCGCCTTCAGGCGGCTATCACACCTTTAGGGAACCCTCAGCTGGCTTCTTTAACTGAAGACTGCTCTCAGTTTCCATAGCAACATCTCCTTCTGCTGTGCTTTGTCACCATGGTGGCGGTGCCACCCGTATTTGTGCGGGAATGTGATGAATGTCTGCCTTTCTTAGCAGGACGGAAGCACCTTGAAGGCAGGGACCACGTTCAGAAAGCACAGTCAGCCTTCCTCCTAAGGCAGCTGCCCAGTGAAGGAAAGACAGGTGAAGTAAGAGGGCGATGCGCTGCCTTAGCGACGGGGCATCATCGCTCACTGCAAGCAGCTCAGGGCGTGCGCGTGCTCACGCGTGCACACGTGCACACACACAGGTGCATCTACACACCCTGAAGCTCCAGGCTCCAGCAGGTCCGTCACGGTGCTGGTGCTGGGGCACCTTTTTAAGCGTTCTTGTCAAACACAGTTTTCTGTGAATGCCGACACCAGAAGTATGCTAGGGCGGCAGTTGGTGGGAGTTCAGTGTGGGTGGGAACGAAGGGAAGAGGTGACTCAGAGGCCCAGAAGCATCTTGCATGTTCAAGTAGTTAACTACATAGTACGGATTCTTGAGGCAAACACCACATGCTTCCAAAGGTGGTCCACCTTGAAAGTTTGGGTGCTAGACTGTTCGACTCCTGACTGCTTCTTAGAAACTGCAGGCTTGTTTTGCGATGTGGCTATTGTGAGTGAAATGCGGACCCACACTTTTAACACGACGAGAAGCCATTCTGTCCTTTCCAAGCAAAAGCTGACCTCTTCCTAAGAGGGAATGCATCAGTCCATGAAAAATCAAGTTGTTGAATAGGTGTGTCTACAAATATAGAGCTTTCCAATTCCTCGCTATAGGGCAGAGTCCCCCACCCTCTTCCTCTAGGTTCCAAGTGAAATTATTTTCTTTGGCGTCACTTCTGGAACTGTTTGCAGATAAGATACATGATTAAATGTTAACTAGCTCAGTGTGATTAATACAGAAACTGAGTAACTCATTCCTATTGAAAATGGGTGATTATAGTTTTTTCAAAGTTATAGATTTAAATCCAGAGATTTGAGTGGTCTGAAAGTTTGATATAGAAGGACATGGAACAAGAGATTATTAACCTTGTGCCCACTTTGCTCCCAGTGCACATCTGTGAGTTCCTGGTATTTGTTTTGGTGGTGGTGGTGGTATGTGTGTGTATGTGGTAGTGGTGTGTGTGTGCACGTAGATGCATGTGGAGGCCAGAGGAGGATGTTGGTGTCATCCTCTATCAGTCTCTCACATATGTTTTTGCCTAAGTTGACCCCCTTGCAAAGCTCAGAAATCCTCCTGTTTCTGTCCCCTCAGCACTGGGGTTACAGATGCACACGACCACACTCAGCTTTACACTTACGTGCTGGGGATTGAACTCAGGTCCTCATGTTTGCACAGCAAGTGCTCATCCCCGTTGGGCCATTTCCTCGGCTTTGAACCCTTTATCTAAGGAGGATTTTGAAGCCGGATTCATTTGATTGCTTCTTTAGGAGGCTGCAACCCCCGTGCAACAGAGAAGTGATCAATTCTCTGTTGTCAAACCATGAGCCTAACAGATTCTCTTTTACCATTAGCCATTCTGTGTATTTCCTTTGGGTAGACTGGAATTCAGATCTTCCCTTCTGCACCTTTCTATAATCATAATGATATTGATCATGACATTGTAAATGATAATAATAAACGTGGCCTAAGAAGACAAAGTTATTTAAAGTTCTAATAAACAAATATTGAGAGGTTTTGGTTGATTTGTTTTGTGACAATTGCATACATGTATGTAATTTATTTTAATCATATTTTCACTATTGCTGTTTCAGATTCTTTTCACTCTTACTGAACTCCTTTTTCTTTCCAACTAGTCCCCCCTCCTACTTTTTGATGACCTATTGATTTTATTTTAATTAGGGCTGCTTGCATGAGCATGAGGGGGATGTTATTTACTGGAGCACAGACAACTTCCTAGTGTCTATACTACTAGTCTTATGTCTCAGGCTAGTTCAGAACTCAGTATATAAACAAGGCTGGCCTTTAACTCCTCACCCTTTTGCTTCTCCCTCCCAAGAGCTGTACTTACAGGCATGTGCCACCACACCTGGTGCACTAGGTGCTACAGATAGAACACAGGGCCTCGTGCATTAGGCAAGCCCTTCTACGCACCTAGTGCAAAATCCTTGGCTTTCCATACAAAGAAAAATAGGAGCCATGTGTTGTGGTATATATAGTACTTAGCACTGGGGAGGCTGAGGCAGGATTGTAAACAAAAGGCTGGCTGTAACTGCACAGCAAGACAATGTCTATGCTAGATATGCTAGAAACAGAGGAAAGAAGGAAGGAAGGAAGGAGGAGGGAGGGAGGGAGGGAGGGAGGGAGGGAGGGAGGGAGGAAGGAAGGAAGGAAGGAAAGAGGAGAAAGAGCAAGGAAAGGTAGGAGGGAGAGATTGTTCAAACCTTTCCTACTTTCAAAGAAACACACAGAAGCGGTTTCCACAAGGTCATGGACCTCAGCAGCTGTGAAATTTGACAGCCCTGCTCCATGTCCTCTATTCTGCCTTGCTCTGCTCCGTAACGTGTTGCCACTGCTTCCCTTCTTTGTCCCTTGCATCCCGCGTTCTGTACCCGGCTCATTACTCCATTGCTCACACTTCAGCTGCCACGGAGTCTAGAACTTTCATGATCTCCTCGTCAAATGCATGTTTCCATTTCCCATCTGATTCAGGACCAGAGAGGCTCAGTGACTTGCTCAAAGCCACAGAGTGAGGAAGTAGCGGGGCCAAGGTTAAGACTCAGGTCAAACGCAAGTCATTAATCCTTTTACTACTGAACCTACTGCACTCACGACCAAGTCCCCCTTCCACTTTATTTTATATTTGCAGTCTGTCTGAACTCGTAATGCAAGTACAAAGTAGAGAATTTCCTATGAATTTAAATCCTTAACTATAATAATTACATAAATAAGAATTTGCCACAACCTAACATATCCAACGTGTTATGACTTTAGAATCAATCACTGACTTAGAATGACAAAGCACTGGAGGATGCATCAGCAAACTAGTTTTTTTTTAATAGGTGGGGAAATTGATCCACCAAAAGGTGAGAATTTGACTTTATTAGAAATTTCAACCAGATTATTTAGTGCTTCTACATGCTATCTAAAAAAATAAACCAACCAACCAAACAAAGCAGACAAGAATTGAATTACACAATAGCATTTGGAATGAGCAGGAGGCAAAATGTTTCAACTGAAAAGTAGAAAGGATTTTTATTTGCTTTGTTTTCAGCTTATTTTCCTAGGAAAATGGCTATTAGAGGAAGCAAAAGTTATGCTTGGGTCCTTGCATCTGTGTTAGGAGATTAAAAAAAAATATTCTTGGTTGTTTTCTTTTGTTAGTTTGTGATAAGTTCTCATTAGACTGGCCTCAAACCTGTTGTTCTCCTGCCTCAGCCTCGTAGGTATTAGGATTGCAGGCAGAAACTACCAACTCCAGTACTATGGAGTTTGGGTTAACATTGGAGCTGTAGATTTTAACAGAGAGTAAAAGAGGGCACTTATATAATGGAGTCTATGATAACACTGCTATGGTAACATAACAATCCACAGCCAATATCTTTATGTAACTAACAGCTAGTTAGAGAGCGACATTAATGTTTGTATGTTCTAACCAAATTCCTGTCTCAATTATTTTCCATACCACATTTTGCTTCTTTATGTTAACAGTGCTTTAGACATTGCAAGCAGGGATAAAAGCCGAAGACCTCAGTGTCTCCTCATGTGACTCCTGAGCCATGAAAATTCTACGCCCCAGCATCAAATCTTGAAGACACCATGACACTTTGAGGACCATCTCTAGAAAACTGTGGCACTTGCTCGGGTAGAACCCTTTGGTTGCACCCATGAAATCAACCTAATTGTGTTGTACTGAGGCAATGAAAGTGGGTCTTATGCAATGAGGGTAATAGTATTCCTGTAGTCTTGTGTAAGATCACGGAATCTTGCAGAATCTACCTGCAAGGCAGACCTGGAGGCAGTGGGCTCTCCTGAGCAGATCAAGCGAGCGCAGGGAACCTGAAGGGTGACGACAGATCCCCTCCAGTGACCAGGGGCCTCATGCAGCCACTTCGCCCCTTACACGGGGCGTGGCAGTGACTGTACATCCTCTCTCCTTGTGTACATTAACTTCTAAGCAAGTCCCACTTCACTGGACTGGTGGCTTAGCTTTCCACGTTTCCTTTTTTAATATATGAGTTGTTGAGAAGGCTGTTGGGAACTGTGAGTTGGTGTTGTGAACAAATCAATTAGGTCATTTCTCTGACTGACCTGTTCCTCGACTCTGCATGGGGTGTGGATGTGTGTGCTCATGTATGTGTACATACTCTTGAATGAGAACTATAGAACCTTGAAACTTTAAAAAATGAAATAAGAGGAAAAAGATGGAAATGATTTGCTAACTTTTCTTGTTATTTTCTTTCAAGGTAGTGTCTTGCTGTAGCCCAGGCTGACCTGGAAGTCACTCTGTAGTTTAGGCTGGCCTTGAACTCACAGCGATCCTTCTGTCTCTGCCTGCAGAGTGCTGTGATTAAAGACGCGCATCACCATGCCCCGCCCTTTGTATTTTTCAACCAAAACATTTTGTCTTCTGCTCGTTTCTTGTTAACTTTTGACTTTTGGCTTGTTACCTCTTACTATCAAAGGTCTGCTTTTTTTTTTTTTTTGTAGATCTCATTAGAAGGACATTGACCCTACAGGTGACATGGAAATTCACTTCCGTCTCTGGATTGGCTTGAGTAGTTTAAGTTGAATTGACCTCAGAGTCAAGGTAAAAAGCTTCCTTCCTGGCTTATCAAAATGGAAAACAATCTGGTTTTCTGGAAAAATTTCATGAAGCATATGATCCCTACCCACATGTTCAAATGCCCTTTAGAGTTTACAGGGAAAGAATAGAAAAGAGATGTTTTTCTAAATGCTTTACAGTTTCCCAACTCTTCCAAGCAGGGAAAAAACCAAACTAGTAAATGTGCTTCAGTTTGATGCACTGTATTGTTTTAACACTTGCCGTGTTCTGTTTCAGAGGCGACACCATGAGGCATTAAAAAGAATCAATTCCTGTATCAGGAATACTCATTGCCCAACAATTGAGGCTCCCGTCATGGGCCACACCTTTTGGAGAACCTTCCCGAACTGGAGGGGTATAGCACTTCACCTGTTACAATTAAGCCTAGGTGCTGGGGCAGCCAGAGGCACCAGCTTTTCCCAAACAAATTCTTCGGACTCATTTCTTGACTATTTACAACACTTTAAACTATTTTTGTGGAAGGGTTATAAAGATTGATATCTATGGCATTCTTCTTTATTTTCAGTTTCCCCCAATTCCCTTGATTCAAAGATCAGATATGTTCAATAGGGTTGCCAGCTGGCCAAAATAGCAGCAAGAGGTACCCCAAAGAGAACAATGCTCCCACCAGGCTCTGATCAGTCCTGAGCAGCTGTGACTGAGTGGACCCAGTCTCATTTATTCTCTGGGGGGCACGGGGAGGACGTCTGTTTATTTTCCTTGTCTCCACAGCAAAGGGCAGCCTTGTAATGTGCTGGTGATTGGACCACACTGGTCAGTCCTGTGAATGGGATTTCACGTGAGGGCAAGGGCCTTCCAGTGGGTGAATCGTCAGCTGCCCTCTCCCGTCCAGTGTCTTGAGGCTGGCAGCCAGGCACCAGGGAGCTTTCTACGTTGTTGCTAGGGGTGCTCTATTAAATATCCCGTGCCCTGTGCTCAGGGTGAGGAAAAAGTGACATCCTGACTGGCCATGCGACAGTGGAATAGTGATTCACAGGCCTTCTGTGGCATTAATCAGGTCTTGTTTACATGGATGGGAGCCAAAAGCGCGAGAGCCAAGGAGGCGAGTTAGGAAGGCCAAGCGGTGATGTCATCCGTGGGGAGCAGCCCTGCGAGCCTCTCACTGCCCCGATGCCCCGATGCCCGGCTGAGCCTGGTGCCAACCCGGGTAAAAGCTGCTGGAGCGCCGCCGCGCCGCTCGGCCCCGCGCTGGGGACTGACGTGCTCTGCCTGTGGTTCGTTTGTTAAGCTGTGGAACATCATCGTCCGCTTCTGTCCCAAGCGACAAACCACCTCGCCCACTGGCACAAGGACAGTGAGAGTCTTCAAACCCGTGCTGGGAGAAAGCGATCCCATGGGCGCACACGCGCGTACTCCAGCACCTGAGAGAAGAGGCCACCCAGCCAGCCACAGCCGTGCAGACGCTCTGCATGGGAATTCAGACGTCATGAGCAGACCCCTGCCCCTGCCCCTGCTTCTGAACCAGCTCTTGAAGCAGAATCCTTGTGCTTTTTGTTACAGCCTTCATTGTTCAAAACAACACAGAAATGCTCTCTTCCCTTCCACTGCAGAGTTAATGCCTATGAAGACAAGCCAGGAGAGCTTTGGGCGTAGAACCCAGCAAGTATTTCTGCTTTCGAAGGTCTGGTGTGTTGCCTTGGCCTACGTAGCTTTCGGTTATTCCCTGGTTATTACCAGGAACCCACTCTTCGCTTGGCCCTGTAAACTCTGTCCTCTGTCAGGTTCGTGTGTCAAGCCTTGGATTATGTTAGGTGTTGAGGTCAACATAGTGGATGGATTGACATTTTGCCTCATCATAATGGGTTTTATTCACATAAATCAGTCACTATACTAGAGAGGCAAAGTGAAATGTGGGTATTTTAGTATACTCATGTCAATGCCTAAAATTGTAGACTTTTTTTTTTTTTTTTTTTTTTTTTTTGCGGGGGAGATTTCTCACATTAACTTTTCTGACTGAAAATCAAATCCTTCTGAGTTAGAGGTTTTGCTCATTTTGAAGAAATCTTATGATCAAAATGAAAGCGGTTGTAAATGAAAATGGGTAAACTACAGAGGTTTGCAATATAGCTTAGTGGTAGAGCTTTTGCTTAGCTATGATATAGGGACTGAGGTTCTATTCTCAGTGCTAAAAATCAAACAAGCAAACAAAAAACATAACAAATCAAATGGAAACACGCCACTAAGACAAAGGGTCAGACTCATGTAGATTCTGACAAGTCCTTCTTGAGTAGCCTATTCTTGTCCTATTTCCCAGACAGATCTGCAGTGTTTTATGGAAAATGAACAAAGGGGAGGGTTTAACTTTGTTTGTCTGAAGGAGAAACGGCACTGCGTTTCCCGTGAGTGTGGTGGACGCAGGCCAGCAGCCTCCTCTTCAAGGTGCTATTGAGCTGGGCAGGGTGGCCGGAGGGGGGACTTCAGTACAGTAACCCCGCGGCCTGCTGGGAGCAACAGGAGAGCAGGGTCCTTGAAGAGAGCTCTTGGGGAAAGTTAGCTCCCAGGGTCAGACAAATGACAAGGCAGAGGCAGTAGGCGGGAAATTACCTGACTTCTTGGAGGAGAGATTCCACTTTCTGATAGGAGCTGACACAACACTTAATCTTCGGAGACTGAAACGGTGACGTCTCAAGCCCTATCAGGAGATTTCCAGAGCAGCTCTTTAAAACTAAGGCACTCTTGCTTCTGCTTGGGCACTGTATGTTCCTACCTGGCATCTCATGGCTTTTCTGCTTCCAAGGGACAGAGCCCTGGAATGTAGCCCCCTCCCTTTAATAGGAAAGTGAGCAAGTCTCTTGTATCTTGAAAGATAATTTGTCAGCTACCTGCCCAAGTAATGGTGGGCTTTTTTTTTTTTTTTTGTTTGTTTTGTTTTGTTTTTCGAGGCAGGGTTTTGCTCTAGCCCAAGCTGACCTGGAATTCCCTATGTAGTCTCAGGGTGGCCTCGAACTCACGGTGATCCTCTTATGTCTGCCTCCTGAGTGCTGGGATTAAAGGCAGGCGCCACCACGCCCAGCTAGGTGGTTGGTGTTGGACAGGGAAAGAGGTGGCTGGTTGTCGGGTGTTACTGAAGAGCTGGCTTCCTCATAGTGGCATCATGGGGAACATGCCTTATGCCTTCTCTTGACAGACACTGACTATTGTAGACTAGTATAGAGAGAACAAAAGTCATTAACTGTGGTTGCTAACCACTCAAGCCTCAGACACATGTTTTGGTTGTTGTTTCAAGTACCACATACTTCGTTCTTCCCTTCCTGATGTTAACAATGAGTCTACATTGCCCAAATGAAGTGGAGACGTAGTTATGAGCCGCAGAACTGTGCTGGGGGCTATAGCTCAGTTGGTAGAGCTCCTAGTTTGGAGTGTGTGAGGCCCTGGGTTCAGTTCCTAGGGCCACAAACAAAACAAAACCCTGAAGTGTAACTAAAGGAAATTAGTGTTACATTAATAAAGGTAGTAAAACTATCAGCTATTAAATGCAAGAAGAAGCTTTTTGGTATCTATATGTATAAAATGAAAAAAGCTAGGGGAAATTGGTAAGTATTTATCATTTTGGGCTATACTAGGCATGAGCATATAAAATTCTCTTAAGAAAGTATTGATTTTATTTTTTTTTAAACAGTCAGAGGGAGAGAAAGAGAGAGAGAGAGAGAGAGAGAGAGAGAGAGAGAGAGAGAGAGAGAATGGGAACGCGCCAGGGCTTCCAGCCATTGTAAACGAACTCCAGATGCATGCCCCCCCCGCCTTGTGCATCTGCCTTACATGGCAAACACCTTAACTGCTAAGCCATCTCACCAGCCCAAAGAAAGTATTGTTTTTCATTTATAGAACAACTGATAATATTAGGAGTACAATCAGGAGCCAGGAGGGTCAAATTTATTTGTATAATTTTAAATAAGGGAAAAATGTGTCTTTCTTAGACATAATTATAGAGTAGATGGCCTACTTAACTTGTAAATCCTTTCAATGTCACTAGGGATATGTCTGAATGACTGTTAGATTCTTTCAAGTTGTACAGTGTGATTTCTTCAAAGAACTATATGAATAGTACATGCTTTCAGCTGCACACCCTTAAAATGCCACTCTCTATAGTAGGGAAATTGGCATTAATATGGTTTTTTTTCCAGGTAGGGTTTCACTCTAACCCAGGCTGACATGGAATTAATATGTAGTCTCAGGGTGGCCTCGAACTCACGGCAATCCTCCTACCTCTGCCTCCCAAGTGCTGGGATTAAAGGGGTGCACCACCAAGCCTGGCTATTAGTATGTTTTTTAAAAAAGAATTTTATTTTTTGACAATATCATAAGGCAATATATCTATATTTACACCTATATCTATATATGAAATAACATATCCTATGCAGCCCGTTCTTCCTAACTAGTTCCCTTCTTTTCATTTCTTTTTCTCCATCCCTCCTTCCTTCTGTTCCTCCTTTTCCTGTTCTTCTTCTTCCTCCTCCTTATGGTGCTTCTCTTTGTGACCCGCAGAATTTCGTTAGGGCTGCTTGCATGAGCATAGGCTGGGGGGTGATGTCCTGGAGCCTGGCCAACTACCAGTGACTGTACCGCTGGAGCACGTGACTTCTCCTCCTTAGCAACCGTTGCCTGCCAATAGCTTCTCGGGGAGGAGTGGGCTCTCTTGAGCTTCTCACTGTCCACAATGACAAGTCATTCCTAGTTTTGTGCAGAAAACCGCAGGTGTTTTAAGGCCATGAATGCAATGTTCTATAGCATTTCTCCCCATCGTCTGTCTCTTCATTGATTGTGTTTGTGATGGCTTATGAGTTGTTCACTTCAGAACTTATGAAAGACTTGAAGATTCAAAATAATACTGAACTGAATTACTTTACCAAGTCTCTCTCACCTATGGTGGTGATTTTCAGTCCTACCCTTTTATTGCCCCAGAAACCATATCCCCTCTGATTGCTTCTTTTTCTGCAGAGGCAGAAGGACCTGCAGGTAGCAAAGAGGAGTTGCCACCCCAACCCCAAACTGATATGACAACTTAACCCAAAGCTTCCTCTATTCACAGTCTTAAAAAAACATCTCTCTAGCTAGGTTCTTAATAGCTCTCTTGGGTTAGTTTACAAGTGCCAGTGTGGGAGATGCAAGACTGTGAAGGTTTGGGATAACTCTTCCCAGCCTACTGTTCTGCAAGGTGAGCGTGGTGACGTTATTAACTTACGGGGAGTCTGAAATTTACAGACAACCAACCACAGGTTATTCAGCGGTGCCATGTCTAGGCATAACAAATACTTGTGCCCTGAGTAGCTAAAGGAAAAGTCGTCCTTCTTGTGAGCTCTGGATTTGTTCAGGGAGAGTGCATATTGCCTCTAGAAGAATTTGCAAGAAGTTGCAAGTCCAGTTCTGTTCTCTTCTCCTTGTGGGTGGCGGTGGCAGGAACAGGCTGGTGTGAGTTGTGTAGTAAGTTGTGTCTTACTATTTACATCTGGGTCCTTTTTGAGGCCCTTATCTTAAGAGATAGGGGGAGGACATCACACCTCCATGTCTACTCAAGGACAACATTTGAAGGCAAATCTGGCCTTGGCATTGCCAGACTCTGAAGGCTTAGGGACAGGTTGAGGAAAGAGACTTTTGTGGAGGGCAGGAGCCCTTCCAGAACAGCCAACTCCAGTACCTCCAAGGAGCAGCATTGCTCACATACAGAGACTTTCCCAGGAGAGCGCTCATTTGAAAGTCACAGATCAAGATGCCTGTTTCTTGGGATTTTTGTATCTTTGGAGTCCTCCAAATTTCAACTTGTGAAATGGTTGGGATGTTGCTTCCATATCAAGCACAATCTCCTTAATTTGTGTGAAATTCTGGGAATACCTCAAAGAAAAAAGAAAGAAAGGAAGGGAAGGAAAACAAAACTTAAGAATGGCCACCTTTTGAGCAATGTCATCTAAAATGTGTATGTGATATAACTGAGGACATAGCGTTTCTTGTACGGCTTTTATTTTAAATTACTACCATTTAGAACTTATGGACTCATTGGTATGAGGTAAAATGAAACTGTTTTAATACCAAATCTTCCAATTCTTGAGTATATTCTACATATCTATTATGTAATCTTTTTTCCATATTGGTTTACATACATATGGTTTATTGCTAAGTATCTTATGTTTTAGTGTTTATTAAAATATAATCTTTAAAAAATGTAATTTCCCCATTGTTTGCTGTTGGTGTAAAGAAATGTTCCTATTGATTTTGGTACCAATGTTGCTCTGTGCTTATAAAATAAGTTTAAAACAGTTGCTGCTTGTATTTTCTTGCAAAATTTTAAGTAGACTAGAGTGTTACTGCCTCCCCATTGTGATATCTGGGCTTGGTATCTCTCTCTCTCTCTTTTTCTCTCTCTCACTTTTTTTTTTTTTGTGAGACAGGTCTCTCTCTTTAAACTACTCTGTCCTGGAACTCATTATGCAGCCCAAACTGACCTTAAACTTATAATGCTTCTGCCTCAGCTTTCTTAGTCCTGGGATCATAGGTATAATCTGCTGATATTTCTCTGTGGAGATATTATCTATGGGTTCTGCTCTTATAGTAAACTGTTCTGTTTAAGTTTTGCTTCATTAGGAATTTGTTCATTTGACCTATATTTTCAAATTTATCTCTATGATGCTGTCCACCTTCTTTTTCCTTCTTCTTTCTTCTCCTTCTACTCCTCTTCCTCCTCCTTGTTTTTGTTTTGAGGTAGGCTCTCACTCTGGCCTTGAGCTGAACTGGAACTCACTCTATAGCCCAGGGTGGCCTCAGACTCACATCAGTCCTTCTACCTCAGCCTCCAGAGTGCTGGGATTAAAAGCATGTGAAACAAAACAAAACAGCAACAAAAATGTGTGATACCACGTGCAGCTCTCCAGTTCTTCCAATGTGCAGAGTTTGTAGAGGCTCCTGTTTCTGTGGGTTATCTTTTTGTTTTTAAAATATTATTTATTTGCAAGTGGAGAGAAATAGAAGAGAGATAGACAGAGAGAATGGGCACACAGGGCCTCTAGCCACTGTAAAGGGACTCCAGACACATGCTCCACTTTGTGCATCTGGCTTTGTGTGGGCACTGGGGAATGCAGCTCGGGTAGTTAGGCTTTCCACGCAAGCACCCTGGCCGCTGAGCCATCTGTCCAGCCCTGTGGATTCTCCTTTTAATGCTTTGCCAGTTTTCCCAGAACTTATCAAATGTGTTGGTCTTTTCAAAGGATTTACTCTTGGTTCTCCTCCCTGTGGGAAGAATGCAGGAGCCTCTAGGTGGGAAGGAGTCTCCCTCCCTCCCTCTCTGTCTCCCCCTCCCAACTCTCTTGATGTATAATTGACAAATAATAAAATATTTATTTGTATTTAAAATTTTAATTTCTAGATTCAGGGTATACAGTGTGATTATTTCACAAATATACATATATATGTATATATATATAAAACAATGATTACAATAATCAAATTAGTTAACATAGCCATAATCTTACATAGTTACTATTTTTTTGTATATGCGTGAATTGAGAACATGTCACTTAGAGTTCAAGTGGTGTGTGTGTGTGTGCGTGTGTGTATGAGTGTGATGTATGTGTATATGTTATGTTTGTGTGTGGGGAGTACATGTGGAGGTCAGAGGATTTTGTGAGGTGGTCCTTATTTTGGGCAGGGTTTCCTCATTATTTTCTGTTGTATTTGTGATCTGCAAGCTTCTAGCAGATTCTCTTGTCTTTGCTTTCCTTCCCACCCCTTACCACGCTGGATCACAGATGCTCTACTATCCAGCTTTTTATGTGGGTTCGGGGATCTGAACTAGGGTACTCATGCTTGTGGAGGACTTTATTTACGGAGCCATTTCCCCAGCTCCTGCGTGCACTGTTATTAACTGAAGTCACCGAGCTATGTGTCAGATCCCCAGAATTCATTCAACGTACAGCTGAAAGTCTGCAGCCCTTGACAAACATCTTTCTGCTTCTCTCATGTTCCACGCTCAGCTCTCGGTATCGCCCTCTATTCCATGTCTGGATTCTGCAAGTTTCATTGTTTTGATCATGCTGTATGGGAACAGTACTGTGCTCATAACAATGTTTTGGTTGACAGTGACCATATATAGGACTGTGGTCCTATGAAGTACTAAATGGAGCCAAAAAAGTTCTATTGTCTACTGATGTCATAGTTGTGGTGTAATGCATTAAATATTGATGGGATCTGGGATGCACGAACTTACTGTGCTTGGTTCTATAGCATATGTACTTAGGCACAATGCATCATACTAGCTAATGATAATAAATTACTGTTACTGGCTCATATATTTACATTTGATCATGTTAGCATGTGCATCTACTACTGAAAAAGGGTCTATCGTAGAGGTGTAAGGTCGTAACTCAGTTGGTACGTTACTTTCCTTGCAAGCATGAGGACCTGAGTTCAATCCCCACTAAAATGCAGGGCACGTGGCATATCTGAGAGTCCAGCACTGGGGAAGTGGAGACAGGGAACCTCTGGGTCTCACTGGGTAGACAGTCACTCAGCCTAACTGGACACTCCACAGCAGTGAGAGAACGTCCCAAAGGAGGAGGACAGCGTTCCTGAAGACAACACCTCAGGTTGTCCTCTAGCTTCCATATGTGCCTGCATGTGTGTGCTCACAGACACATACACACATCAACAAGTTCACTGTAAAGCAGTGCTCCACGTTATGACAACAGAGGACTCACAGAACGTGTCTCTTGCTTGTATCTAGACCTCAAGTGAAGTGACGGGCCCACACCACCGTCACTGTGATGAGCACGTCATGACGAAATCACCTCGGAAGTCTTTCCTAAGCTATGCTATGGGCATTTGTTTTTCTCTTTCTGTGCCGTGTTTACTTCAACAAGCACAGTGTCCTCTGGGTTGATTCATGGCTTTGCACATGGTCTTTCATCTTCAGATGGACATGTCAGTTGTTTCCACATATTGACTGTTGTAAGTAATTCTGCCATTAGCATAGGAGAGCAAATATTGCTGCAAACCATTGACTTCATTTTGTTTGCATATATAACCAGACACTGGGTTGCTGGATCACTAGGTAGAAGTTACTTTTAGCTTTGAGACTCTCCTCAGGGTCTCCCACAGTGGCTGTGGTGTTTCACATTCCCACTAACAATGTGTGGCGGTTTCCTTTGTGGCCTCATCTTCATTAAACTTGGTATCTTTCATATTTTTCATAATAGCCGTCCAAACAGGTAGGAGATGGCATATCATGCTACTGATTTGTATTTCAGTAATTATTAGCAGTTGCAAACACTTCTCATGCATCTGTCGATCATTTTGTGTAGTCTTTAAAAAATGTCTTTCTTTTCCCATTATCAGGCCAGATTTATTATTATTTTGTTATTGAATGATATGTGTTTCTTATATTTTATATATCAACCCCTTATCAGATACACCCTTGCTAGTATTTTCTTACATTACACAAGTTATCTTTGCTTCTGGTATCTGTGCTACTTTGAAATCATATATATAAAAAAGTCATTGCTGAAGTCAATAAGCATTTTTCTCTCAGAGGTCTTATAGCTGTATGTTTTACCATTAATCTTTTTTAATTTTAAATTTATACATGTTAACTTGCATAAGGTGAGGGCTTCATCATGACATGCTCAGGCCTGTAGCGGCTGTACCTGGATCCTATTCTCTCCTCCCCATCACTCTCTTTGATCTCCCCTCTCACTGGTCATCGTCCTCCTGAATTTGGGGTTATTTTTGTAAGTGGTAAAAAACAAGAGTCTAACTTGTTCCTCTTGCATGTGGACCTGCATTTTTCCTAACTGGTTATTGAAGAAACTATCTGTCTCATGGTGTGCTCATTATGCCCTTGTACATGTTAGTGCTGAATATATAATAAAAGGTTATTTCTGGGCTGTTTATGTCTAGTTGATTTATGTGTATTTTCCTGCCAGCATCGCACTTTTTTTTGATTACTATAGCTTATAATACAGTTTGCAGTTGAGAAATGTGATGGCTTCAGCTTTGTGTTTTTCTTAAGATTACTCAGGCTTCATCTGAATTTTAGAATTAAAAATATTGTGAAGATGCCATTGAACTTAAATTTTTTTGTTTATTTTTATGTATTTATTTGAGAGCAATAGACAGAGAGAGAAAAAGGGAGAGAGAGAGAGAGAGAGAGAGAGAGAGAGAGAGAGAGAGAATGGGTGTGCCAGGGCCTCCAGCCACTGCAAATGAACTCCAGATGCGTGTGCCCCCTTGTGCATCTGGCTTACATGGGTCCTAGGGAATCTAGCCTTGAACTGGAGTCCTTAGGCTTCATAGTCAAGTGCTTAACCACTAAGCCATCTCTCCAGCCCCCCCATTGGTTTTCTTAAAAGATAGGTTGAAATTATTATGTAGCCAGGATGACCTTGAACTCCTGATCCTCTTGCCTCCATTTGCCAAGTGCTGAGATTACAGGCATGTGCCACCATACCTGGCTGGCACTGGAATTTTGACAGGGATTACACTGAATATATAGATTGATTTGGGCAATATGGTAGGTATATCAATTTAAATTTATAAACATGGGATATCTTTCCATTTATTTGTGTCTTTTTTACCTTTTTTAATCAGTGTTTTATTGTTTTTGGTGAACAGATAATTCATCTCCTTGATGAAATGTATTTCTAGGTATTTTATTGCTTTTTATTGTAAGTGGAGTTGCTTTGTTAATTTATTTTCACCTTTTAGAATTTCGCTGGTAGTATATAAAAATGCAACTCAACAGTAGTATTCCATTTATAGTGAATTCACTGAATATTTGTTTATTGAATGAGTGTATCCACAAAGATAAGTGATTTTATTTTTTACTTTAACTGATCGGTCTTCATGTGTTTAACTGATACCTGCCATGAAAGCTGTGTGTGTTTAAGCAAGTGGATGTTTGAAAGTAATGTCTTTCTAAATCAATTCCTGGTACCTATACCACTTATTTTTAGAGAAATTAAAAAACCTACAGTTAGCCGGTTTAACTTTGCTGAGCTCTACACGCGTGTCTCTGCTGAGCACATCGCTCAGATTCACTGCGTGCGAGCCTCTTACGCGGGTGAGACCCAAGAGCTCGGTGTAGTTCCCAGCTGTTCTCTCTCCCCTTTGCCATGTGAGGACTTCCCTTTGGTTTGTGGTTATAACCTAAGAGCTCGGAGACTGTTTGTGGTGCTTTACCTTATGGACTTTGTAGATACAGGGGCTCTAAATAGCTACTACCATTTCTCCAGTTGCTACTTGGTAATGTGATCAGCAGTTGCTTGCATTATTTCCTAGCATTTTAAGGAGCAGAGTATGGTTTACACTCAACCTTGACCTCTCTTCAAAGATGTTTAGACTCAACTACATTTAGTGGATTCCCTTGGAACGCTAGATAACTTTGTAAAATATATTACCCATTTTACAGGTGAGAAAATTGAGACAACAAGGAGTCTAGCTAACTTATAACATGGAGGAAGCCAGGATCATATGTACTCTTAGTGACTCCCCTGTTCTGTGATCTCTCTGCCAGACAAGACTGACAGTGTTAGTTGTGTTTCTTACCTCCACTTAAATCAGTTAAAAAAGCCCACATTATTTATTTGTTATTTTTGCACGCATGCATATGCTTATATTTATGTGGATACATGTGCATTTGTGTGTGTGTAGGGAAGAAGTCAATGTCAGGCATCTTAATTACTTTCCACCTTAGTTCTTAAAAAATATATTTTATTTATTTATTTGAGAGAGAGAGAAAGGGGCAGAGGGAATGTACATGCCAGGGCTTTCAGTCACTGCAGACAAACTCCAGATGCATGCGCCCCCTTTGCATCTGGCTTACGTGGGTCCTGGAGAATCGAACTGGGATCCTTTGGCTCTGCAGGCAAATGCCTTAACCACTAAGCCATCTCTTCTGCCCTCCACCTTAGTTTTTTGAGGAAGAGTCTCTCACTGAATTTAGTGCTCACTGATTCTGCTAGCCTAGTTATCTAGCAATCCCAGGCATTGTTCCATTTTTACTTCCCAGAGCTGGGATTATAGACATGTGCCACCATGTAGTTACTGGGGATTCAAACTCTGATCCTCATGCCTGTGTGGTTCTTTACTGACTGAACCTTCACCCTCGTGGCACATAATTTATCCATCTGACTTTTCTTTGATGACATCCACTTAGGGACCAAATCTGAAATTACAGTGTGACCTCTTTATTTCACTCAGGCTCTCATTACTTGTTACCTGGACCACTGCAAGAGTCTCACACACAGCCTACCATGACATCTGTGGGATTCTCCAACTTAAAGATGGTAATGACTCTCCACTGGCTACTGGGGAGGCTTCATAGTGAAGCTGACCAGGCCTTTTGTAATCCTTATAGATTTACCTCCCCCCCCCCCCATGGCCTCTTCAAACTACAAGCTACAAGCAGATTCACTATGTAATTTCCCAAGTCTGGGTTTTCATCCACCCATTCCTATTCAGCCCTCAAGATCCACCTGGTGTTTTCACTTTGAACTGTATTTCTAATTCTCCTCTGAAAAGTAACTCTTCTTTTTGGCTATACTCTTTCCTTTTCAGGATCTTGTTATAGTACCTGTGATATTCAGGGACACTTTATTTATGTACTTTTTTTTTGTAGATTTCTAAGAATTTCTATCCTTGTTTCTTGGACATTAAATCTCTAAGAGCATAGTTGCAGCTAAGTGTCTTTGTGTGATTGGTGCATAGCAGAAAACATATACATTAAAATTTAATAAACGTTGGCTGGAATATTTAATTAACTTCCTCAGAAGATGTTACAAAGACAGAAAACAATTCTTTATATCTCAGAGAACATGCTTTTTGGTGCAGTAAAGAAAGCCAAAGCAAAAATAACATAACACATTTGGCATTTTAAAATTTGGACTTTTTAATGCACTATGGGTTAGATGAGAAAAGGTAGAGAGAATGGAGTCTGGTTGAAGTTTAATCACTGAGGGATGGTAAGCTAAGTTTTCAAAATAGGGAAGGAGAATGTTGGAAATGAAGAGATCACATGTGGTAACCATATTATCCTGGGTCATGTTGTTGATAAGTAATTATTTTATTTTTGGTTATTTCTACTTTACAAACAAAACGTGCAAAATTATCAATGTTTACCTTATATTGGAAGTCTAAGGGAATGGCTTGGTAAGAACACGAGGCTGTTTGTTGAGGAGACTAAGAGTAAGAGAAGGATATAGAATTAGTGAAACCATCTTAAGACTAACTCTGGAATGTCCTAGAATATCAAGATTATGTGGATGACCTTCTATATTTCTTCACAGATGTTTCAACAAATAAGATTAAAAACAATTATTTCCATCCCCTACTTTTCTGATCCAATTAATGATTTAGTCAATTTACTAATTATGTACTTCGTAGGAAATCCAGCAACATCTCCATTGCCTTCTAGTCTTTCATGTGCTGCATTTGGCTTTCGTGAAATATTTGATGAATTCACTACAATTAACTTAATTAATTGTATTTTATGACTTTGGGTCAGAATGCCAGAATTTCTGGTGCCAACCGCATTGTACTGGTTGGAACCTCCAGAGTGTATTTCAGATATTGGCTTTCAGACTTTCTTTTTGAATACATTGCTATTTACTTACTATGTGCCAAAGCCGCCATGTCAGTGTAATTGAAAACAAGCAAGAAGGAGACTGGATGGCTCAGATGAATGGAAATGTGATCCCGACCCTTCCACCCACAACCCACTGGCTGGAGTCCAGGCGAGGCTGCTGGGGACTGAAAGTAATTACCATCTGATGGCTGGACAATGGCCTGTGCGAAACGAGCTGGTTATCTCTAGTCAAGTTCCTCATGGGCAGGTGTTCGTATTGCAGCTTCCTCCTCCAGTGACACCAGCCCAGGAACTGAATGAGTCAGAGAGACCAAAGCTGCCTTCTCTCTTATTCGAGATTGATGCCCGTCTGTGATACAAGGGAACTCAGGCGTCTGCTCAAAACTTAAAAATAGGTGAGCAGGGAATGTGAGTATGAATGTCTCATCAAGCTTTATATTTTATACTTCCCTGAGTGCTAAGATTAAATGTAAAACAACAAATGTTAGATATCTCCATTTGCCTAATTGAAATTTATTCTAAGATTAACCAAAGGAAAAAGGCAATAACAGACAAATGAGAACAATATGACTATTTTTAGCACTGTAATAATCTACCCCAAGGTCTTAAAATTCTAGTCTTAGATTTAAAAAAAAAAACCCATTGAAGAATAATAATGAGAACTCTCCACATCTGTTATAAAAATCATAGGAAACAACCAAATTCAGTATCAATATTATTATCCCTTCTGCCAAAGTTGAAGATTATTTCCCCTATTCATTTAGCAAAAGATTTTTCCAAACTTTATAAATATTGTTATGTCTCTCCAATGCATTACCTCACAGGTCTCTTCTGAAAGGTATCCAAATTCTACATTAAGGCACTTGTGGGAAAAGTAGAAAAAATAAATGGTTTACTTTAAGTGGGATTTGGAAAGGGTATGATTACGGTCTGAAATGTATCGCACTGACATAGTAAAACTGAACTTCCTAATGGATTCTTAAGTTTTGAGTAAGCATTAAATCCATTTATTGAACTCCTTTCTGTATGTCTAAAAGTTACAATAAATACATATATTTTTTTTTTCCCCTGATGGACTTTCTACAGGAAAGGATGTCATGCATTAGTTGCACAGGCTGTGCTTGAAAAATGCTGAGAACACATAGCTGGAGACTCAACCCCAGTGTAAGGAGAGAGTCAAAAAAATTTCCTGAGTAACAACGAAGTGTGTGAACAGAGAGATTTGGTAGCAGCTTACAGAAGAATTGCTAAGATGCACAGAGCCAAACTGTCCTTCGATTGCCTTCCAAGTGGACGGCGCCTCACCTCTGGTTCCATATGACCGTGGAGCTGGAGCTGCGCTGCAGCCAGAGACACACGGCTTCTTGCATTTTGGTGGTGCCAGGGAGACAAGTGTACAGAAGGGTAAACAATGGCAAAATTCAAACATGATTACAGAGCTGGGCTTTCATTGTTTGCTCACAATACCTCCTGGGGTGGAAGGAAGGAAACAGGCTGTAATGCCTAATAACTCCAAATGCCCCCAGAGAAAGAAAAACAGGCAGATTCCCATTCTGGTGGCATACCAGCCGGGGTGGCCAGCCGTTCCTGGCGATAAGTTTGTCAAGGGCAATTTTGCAAACGGTGCTCAAAGTTTCAAGCCATAAGCCATCTGCATCGTCAGTAGGTCTGTCTAGCTGTGATGTATCCAAGGCCAAGATTTACAGTCTTGGCCAGAAAGACATCTCCATGGGAAAGTTTGCTAATAAGCTGTGCACGGAAGAGACCAAGGATGGGAGACTGGTGACAAGCTACTGTTTCTCCGCTTGATGAGTTAAATAGGAAAAAAAAAACCAAACCTGTATTTTTGAGCTTGTGAAAGTTTGGTTTGTGCTCTTGGCACAAATTTTAATGGGTATAAATTTACGTTTTGGCATTTGTTCAGTAAGAGCAATAAAACCAGAGCTTTAAGATAAAGGAGAGTAGAAGTCATGTAACCTAAAAGCACACAGGCACACAGATAAATGCTAACTGATACTAAGAAAGCAAAACGCCGCCTTAGAAGGCTTCTCCCTGAGCTTGGCCAGCTGAAACAGGACCAGGTATGAAGATCTTTCAGTAGTTGTTGTAAATGCCTTAAATTCCACTGTCCTAGTTGGTCTTATTTTTATCTGGACAACTTAATGATTTGATGTTGAAATAATTGCATTGATTTGTATTTTCATAGTGTTTAATTTGGGCCTTCCCTTCCTGCTCTTGTAACCATGGCACTGTGTGACCTCTACCAGGTTTCATTGCTCTTGATGACAGCCTTGCAGCATACCCAAGAACGCTGGGGTTTCCCCGAGCCATCCTTCAACTAGCCATCTGAAAAGAGGAGTTAGTTGATCATACTGTTTCTGGCTTCTTCTTTTAAAATATATTTTTATTTATTTACTTATTTGAGAGAGAGAGAGAATGGGTGCGCCAGGGCCTCCAGCCACCGCAAACGAACTGCAGGTGCGTGCGCCCCCTTGTGCATCTGGCTAACGTGGGTCCTGGGGAATTGAACCATGGTCCTTAGGCTTCACAGGCAAATGCCTTAGCCGCTAAACCATTTCCCCAGCCCCTATTTCTAGATTCTTTTGAACATCATAAGTTTGGGTGGTTAAACTACTTAATAATGTGGCAGGAGAAACACATGCACAACACATACAACACAGATGCAAAGTATGCAACACGTGCATGCGCAGCAAATATGCCGGGCCCGCTGTAGAATCCTTGACCAGATTTTTTTAATTTTTAATTTTATTTTATTTATCTTATTATTTTTTACAGAGAGAGAGGGAATTGGCACCCCAGGGCCTCAGCTACTGAAATTGTACTCCAGATTCTTTCCCCACCTAGTGGGCATGTGCGACCTTGCCCTTGCCTCACCTTTGTGCGTCTGGCTAATGTGGGATCTGGAGAGTAGAACATGGGTCCTTAAGCTTCGCAGGCAAACGCCTTAACTGCTAAGCCATCTCTCCAGCACCCTTGATCAGATTCTAATGTTACTTTTTGTTTTGTTTCGTTTTGTTGTTTTGGAGGTAGGGTCTCCCTCTAGCCCAGGCTCACCTTTAATGCTACTTTTTAAAAAGTAGGGAAAAAGAAATAAAGGATCCTTGGATATCATCTTGCCATATCATTTTTTTAGTAATGTGTTCTGAATTATACTTTTAATTAGTACTATTTTTGAGACAAGATTTCACTATGTAGCCCAGATTGGCCTTAAAACTCCTCATGTTCCGGCCTCAACCTCCTGAATGCCGGGATTATAGATGTGCATCACTATGCCTGGCCCTGAATTCTGTTTTTCTTTTACTTTTTTAAAAATAATTGACATAGGTGTTAGTTGGTTAACTGTATGGTAGAACTTTTCCTTCTCATTCTCCTTTTCCTTCTCCTCTTTCTTCCTATTGTTTTGTTGTTGTAGCAGAGTTTCACTCTAGCCCAGGCTGACCTGGAACTCTGTCACCCCAATTGGCCTCAAACTCATAGTGATCCTCCTCTGTGAGCACCCTAAGTGCTGTAATTACAGGTGTGAGCCACCATCCTGGCTTAAGTGTGTGATGTTACATTTATCCGCAAGTCAAATGTTAAGCAGTATTTTGTGTACACTTTTGTCAGAAGTCACCTAGAAAAATCACTAAAGTCATTTGTGCACTTTGTATCTCTCAGACAATTTCCAAGTGTTCAAGTGCTATACAGAGATTACTTATGTCAATGTCTCTATTTCTATATCTAATACTGATGTGGGACTAGTAGCTTACAGATAAGTAAGTAGCATGTGTCCTGTGTATGTGCATACACCAGATACCAATTTATGGTCATTGAAAGAAGCATCATTAATTTGTTAGTAAACCTCCCAAAATCAATTGGGTCAACTGTTTTACCTACTAAAACAATCATATTTGATTTGCCCACTTTCTATCATTCCATCCACATAAAACAATCCTGCTTAAACATTTCTATTTTCTGACATGTGGTTGAATAGTTTAAATGGGGAAAATGAGTGATTCTGATCATATCTTTATTTGAGTGACTTCAGCATATCTAACTGCTTTGGGAGGAACCATTACATTGATGTAAAATAAAGAAAACAGGGCAAAGTCTGTGGCCATGCCACACTGAACACACCTGGTCTTGTTTGACTTCAGAAGCAGAGCAGGTTTGGGCCTGGTGAGTACTTGGATGGGGGAAAATGGGGCAAAGCCATCCACATGCCATCAAATACCATTGACTCATGCTTGATATTTCAATCAGACTTCTAATAGTGCATGCCTTAGAAGAAACCCAGCTCTTCTGTGGAATCAGGAAAAGAGTCACAAGACCATCAGAAATACTCACCTTGGGCTGGAGGGATGGTCTGGTGGTTAAGGCATTTGCCTGCAAAGCCAAAGGACCCAGGTTTGATTCCCCAGGACCCATATAAGCCAGATGCACAAGGAAACGTATGTGTCTGGAATTCACTTGCAGTGGCTGGAGGCCCTGGTGAACCCATTCTGTCTCTCTCTCTTTCTGTCAGATAAATAAATAAAAATAAAAAATATTTTAGAAAAGAAAAAAATACTCACCTTTTCATCACCTCACAAAACTAGTGGTCTGTTTTTGACTGAAAGTAGAAGTTATAATGTAAGCCCATTGTGGTGGGCCACCCCTGTCATCCCACCACTGGGGAGGCAGAGACAGGAGGATTAGAAGCTCACAATCATAGTCTCAAACACAGCAAGTTTGAGGCCAGTATGGGTTACATGAGACTTGCAGACAAACAAGGAAGTTATTATAATGGTATAGCTTCCATATGCCTTAAAAATATCCTCTGTTTTGGGGAGAGACTAGTGAGATGGCTGAGTGAGTACTACGCAAGCATGAGAACCTGAATTTGTATCTCCTGAACCCATATCAAATTCTGGGAGTGGTGATATGTGCATGTAATACCAGAACCAGGGAAGCACAGACAGCCAGATCTCCAGGGCTTGCTTCTTGAGCCAAACTGGTCAGTTCCAAGTCCATTGACAGATTCTATCTGAAATAATAAAGAAAAAAACGTTGAGAAAGACACCCAGTATTGACATCTGGTTTCCACACGCCGTGTGCATATGAACATGCATATTTGCGTGCATGCACACCATGCACACATACACATCCAAAAATTATCTTCTATTTTAAGGTTTTACCCATGACCTAGATTCTTTCTCATGCAACCACTTTGTGACCTCTACTCACTGTCTACTGGGACCTCATGGCTCATGCATGAGCAAGAACAGGTTTGGTTTAAACTGCAGATCTGAGGGGTGCTTCGTGGATGATGGTGGCGGGGGGCAGAGCAGTGTAGGTCTGATGGCCATTCAAGGGCGTGGTGGGGCATGTGTCCTAGTGTTGTTGAGGCAGTGAATGATTCCCAGTCATTTCCCATACACAGAAGCACTGTGGATGGGTCGCTGGTACCCGCCCAGAGGTGGGGAGTGTGGCTTTAAGGGACGCCCAAATCATTCTCAAGTGTGAACAGCTATAAAGAAGACCACAGCAGAATAAAAGTAATGACCTACAGGGCAAGCGCACTGCTTTCCCCCGCCCCCCAGCCCAGACAGGACCAAGAGCCTGTATACTCCACTTCCTCATGATTCTGACTTAATTGCTGTTGAGATTCTGTTGTAAATTACTTTTGATTGACTCACTGGCTCCACCTTCTCCAGCTCCTCCTGTCTCCTCCCTGCCTTACGTTTCCCTGCCACTACTTTCAGAGGAAACCCACAGATGATAAGCATCTAGCCTGGTGTTCATAAGCTCTTGTTCTAGTGGTGCCAATCTTGAAAAATGAGAATGAGAAAGGGCTAGATGAGAACCCCGGGTGGAGAGAGAGGAGGGAGAGGGGGGGAGCCAGGTGAAATGAACCCTGCTCAGATATCTTCCCCTTTTTCCACATTCAGAAAGGAGCTGTGGGCAGCATTGAAAGACATGGTATTATGATTATAAAAACCAAGCAGATAATACCTCGATGAAAGCATCTTTGTTCTTTGTTGTCATTTTTTTTTTCAAAAAAGCAATCAAACAAATGACTCTACAATGGGATTTTTCCACCTTTCACAATGTTTGGACAGATACAAGGGATGTAAAGTGACCAGCAAGTTGCAGTGAGTGCCACATTGCAATGAGAGGCTGTCGTGAGGTTGAATAAAATTATAAAGGAAGCCAGAAAAAAATGTAATCACTGGCTTTATTAAAGCTAATAAATGAACAGGAAGTGACTGAGGGCAATGTCACCAAAGGACATCCTTTAAATACTGTCTCTTACAAAAAAAAAAAAAAACCAAACAACCCAACAACACAGTCATACTATAAAAAGTTATATGGTTTATAATTATAATGATTTATTATAAAGTAATATGTAGCTCTGCCCATACTGTCTAATGCTTTGCCACCACAAGCCTTTTATAAGCCAGCATCTCTACCAACTAGCAACTTTTCCTTTTTTTTTGGTTAGAGGGCTACGTAGCTCCGGCTGGTCTTGAAATCATGATTCTCGTGCCACAGCCTTCTCAGTGTTGGGACGGCCAGCAGCACTCCTTCATTCTCGTCGATTCCATGTGCTCTGACAGCACACACCACAGGGACGGTTGCCCATGAAACTGAAGGGTTTGGAACCCAATTAGATGGCACTGACGAGCCCTGTCAGCTACTCTGACCTGGTTTCTATGCATCCGCGACATCGTCCGCAATGGTCAGCACGGAGACCAGTGGAATCAGGAACATTAAACTTAAGCAATGAGGATATGGCTTCGTAAGTAACGTGTCTGCCTTGTAAGCATGGGCCCCGAGCTTGCTCCGCAGCACCAGTGTGAAGTGTTAGGCATGGCAGACGGCAGTGTGTGCCTGTCATTTCCGCACTGGGGAGGCAGACAGGAGGCTCGCCCACTTCGTCTAGCCTAAGTGGTGAGCTGCAGACTAGGCTAGACTCAGAGAGACCCTGCCTTACACAGGGGTGGGATCCATTCCTGAGGATGATGCCCCAGGTTGTCCTCTGGACTCTACATGCACATGTACAAGCACTTCCCATGTGTACCATCTTATCATGCTTGACCTGAAAATTCAAATTGTTTGATTTCCTATTTCTTTTTCTAAATATATTTTTTATTTATTTTCAAGAAGAGAGAGAGAGAGAGAGAGAGAGAGAGGGAGAGAATGAGTATGCCATGGCCTCTTAGCAACTGCAAAAGAACTCCAGATGCACGTGCCCCTTTGTACCTCTGGCTTTATGTGGGTACTGGGGAATCAAATCCTGGTTGTTAGGCTTTGTAGGCAAGTGCCTTAACTATTGAGCCATCTCTCCAAGCCTGATCTTCTGAGGAAAAGGGAGAGAGGGGCGGGGGAGAGAATGGGTGTATCAGGGCTGTCAGCTACTGCAAACAAACTCCAGATGCATGCCCAGTTTGTGCATCTACCTTACATGGGTCCTGGGGAATTGAACTTGCGTCCTTAGGCTTTGCTGGCAAGTACCTTAACCACTAAGCCATCTCTTTATCCCTTGATGACCTATTTCTAAATGATTACCAAACAATAAAAAGTTAGGAAATCAAAGTATCAAAGAGGATTTTGAAAATTTTGTGATTGGTTTGGACCTTCCGCGATCCATCAGGCTCATAGACTAGATTTAATTTCGCAGCGTTCTCTGTGTACTTCCATGGAGTTGCACAAGGCCCTGTCATATTTACAGCCTCTACTGGTGCCGGGAAAGCTGTGACCCTTCTACATCTAGGTGGACTCGTACTTATTTTCTTGCACACTGACAATTAAAATCATGCCTTATCTTCCGGTACCGGTGAGATGCACATTGCAATATGACTTCGTGGGCATGTGCTGGTGACAAATGACTTCTGGAAAAAAAAAAACCAAACTCATCTACAAAATTTTAAAGACTATGTGAAGCACAGTTTCAAGTAATGTCAGAAAATAGTGCCGTGGCCTCATGGGCAATTGTGCATTCTGCTTGTGTCGAGGTGGTCAACTGAGCTCTTCGCCTTGTCTCTCCGTTTGAAGGACGTTTATACGTCAGACGATGAGTATAATGTTGACAAGTGACATTGCTCACTGTGGCTAAGCACATTCACCAGGCACACATAGATGAACAATGCGGCCTTTCACTGGGCAGGTATCTTTCGAGATTGTATTAAGCAATAATTTGTTCCGTTATTGTTTCCTGAGAGCAATTACTTCCTATGGCAACTATATTGTACCAAAAGAGGCATTTGGAATGGGTCTGTACTTTAGCATTGTGTAAGGAATGCAGGATAAGCACAACTGGAGAAAAATACGGGAAGAGACAGAAAACGGAATGCAAAATACAAAAGGACAGGAAGCCATACATCATTGCACGAAGTTCCATTGTGCCGTGTGGCGGCATTAGCAGGGACTTCTGTGGAGCTGTGAGCTCCCACCGAAAGTACGTCAAGAGCCTAAACTTAGCAGGTGGCTTTCTCCTGTGCTGGAGAGCCTCCGCGCCGGGCCCTGCCTTTGTTCCCTGACAGCACCAGGAACAGAACTCTACTCAGTATATTTCTGAATGCAGGTGACCTGCAGCCCCAGCTTGTGTTGAGTGAAAGATTCTTTATTGACCATCTTCCCTGTCCTTTTTCTCAGCCTATACAGTTGAATTCAATTCTATTTTATTATTTTAGTTTTGTTCTGGCCAACTCTGTGCAAGACCTCTGCCTCTAGGGAGTCGGCGAAGTGAGCTTGGCCTGGGCGAGGAGACTGGACTTTGCGGCGAGTCAGGCACGTTGGCATAAGACAGAGCTCCTTGACAGTAACCCCAGCCCTGCAGGAAGCGTGCTGTGTGACTTTCGAGTAAGTCATAACCTTTCTGTTTTTAGTTTCCTGGCAAATGGAGATAAAGCCACAGTGCTTTTCATCCATCTGACTCTGAGGAGCTCTGTGAAGGCTAGTTAATTAATTGTCAGGCCTGCTGCCCATGGGGTGTGTGAAGGAAATGTCAAAAAAAAAAAAAAAAAAGACGTATTGGGTAAAGGAGAGAAAGGAAGGCACTGAGGACTAACTGCTGATGTCTACACGTTCACATTTTCTAGGGCAGTTGTCAGGTAAGCTTTCCTAATTTGATGATTCTAAAATTATTTTGATGTCATGTCGGTTATTTTTAGCTGTATTTTTTCTATAGGGCTTTATATAGGAGTGTTTTGTTTCATAATTGTATCTTAACTTCTGTCAAATGAGCAAAATTTGGAGGGACTTTTGCCTATAACTATGACATTTATTTTTCTATATTTTCATTGTTTAATTTTATTTTGAAATAGAGCCTTACTCTGGAGCCCAGGATGGCCTTGAACTCACCTCAGTTACTCTGTTTCCCACTCCCACGGGCTGAGATTAGGTGTGAGCATAAAATCTTTAAGCACATATTTAATCAATGTTCATACAAAGAGAACTACTCAATTATTTCCTTTGGAAGTCTGGTTACCTCTAGCCAGGTTAGCAAAAGTTAGCTGAAAATTCTAGAAGTTGGAACTAATTCATATATATATATATATATATATATATATATATATATATATATATATATATATATATATATAATTTATTTATTTGTTTGCAGGGAGAAAGAGAAAGGGGTGGGGAGAGAGAGAGAGAACGGGTACTGGCTAGGGCCTCCAGCCACTGTAAACAAGCTCCAGATGCATGCACCCTTTGTGCATCTGGCTTTCTGTGGTTACTGGGGAATCAAACTCAGGTCTTTAGACATTGCAGGTGAGCACCTGAACTGCTGAGCCATCTCTCCAGACCTAGACATCATAACTATAGAAACACCTACTGCTTTGACAGTCGACATTGTTCTTCGACTATACTTTTACTATCTCATGTATTTTAAAAAAACAAAAATGTAAAAACATCATCCCCCACAACCTTCCACCCCCCCCCCCATTACAAAAGCAATAAAGCAGCTAGTGGGAAGGATGGTTTCTCCCCTAACTCCTATTTTGTAGTTCCTTGGCAATGAGCTTAGACCTCTCCAAGAGCATGGTTGGTGACCCGGTGTGACCATGGGCACAGCAGACATGAACTGGCTCTCAGGGACCCAGACCTGTGAACAGTTCCCACTTTGAACAATGACATTAACTGATGAAGGACCTGTGAGACCTAACACAGCACTCAAGGTCAACACGAAGGGCTGAAGCTTGAGCTGACCTGCTGATTCTGGAGTCTCATTATTAGAAGATAGTATGTGTTAGTTGGCCTGTATAATTTTGTCTTGGACATGAAAATATTCAACAGAGGGCTGGAGAGATGGCTTAGCAGTTAAGGCATTTGCCTACACAGCCCAAGGATCCAGGTTCGATTCTCCAGGTCCCATGTAAGCCAGATGCACAAGGTGGCACATGCATCTGGAGTTCATTTGCAGTGGCTGGAGGCCCTGGTGTGCCCATTCTCTCCCTCTCTCTCTTTCTGCCACAATTAAATAAAAATAAATATAAAAAAGAAAAGAAAATATTCAGCTGAGACATACTGGGAACCTAGAGAAGAGTATGGGATTATAATACTGTGAGGACAACTACATTTTTACTTCTAGATAGATGTGATAGAACTAGAATACTCAGATATGGTAAAAATGTGCGTGTGTGTGTGTGTGTGTGTGTGTGTGTGCATGTTAGTGTGCACATATAGGCTTGTTTTTCTGCATGTTTAATTTGCTCATGCTTGGAAAAATTGGAGGGGAGGAGGGATAAGAACATTTTCTACCTTCTAATGTGTAAAAGAACTAAATGTTGGGGTACAGCGATGGCTCAGGGGTAAAAGCATCCATAAGCCCAATGACATGAGTGTGAATCCCCAGAGCTTAGGTAGTGCTTACACAGTAGCAAGTATCTGTGATCTCAGCCTCTGAGAGTGAACGGAAAGGCGCAGACAAGAGAATCCCTTAAACTCGAAGGCCAGCCAGCCAGGCACACATAGCAGGAAGCAACCAGAGATCCTGCCTCACATGAGCTGGAAGACAAAGATTGATACCTAAAGTTGACCTCTTACCTCCCCATGGTCATCTTCTCTCTCTCATCATAACAAAGATATATTTTTTTTAATAAAAAGAACTAAAAGTTGGGTTGTGGCAGTACATACCTTAATCTCAACACTCAGAAGGAGAATCTTGAGTTAAAGATGAGCCTGGGCTACGTAGGGAGACAGTATTTCAATCAATCAACCAATCAATCAATTAATCAATCAATCAACCAATCAATCAAAGGACTAACGTGTTTATGTAGCTTATAGTTGCTGATTTGGTCAACACTGAAAACTTGGGAGATGTTGGATCCCAGGGAACTCTTTCTACACAGTAGGCTGCTGGCTTAGTTACAAAAAGAACCCTCTTTCTCTGTCTCTTGATTCCAGAGTGTGATCCGTTAAAAGTGTTAACAGTATTCTTTACCAAATGGTTGGAGAGGTTAGAGGCAGTTTGTACAAATATTGTGCCCTAGAGAGGTGCCACATGGCATATCATGTTTGTAGACTACTAGTGAGTAGTCATAAAACATAGAAGTTGTGCACTGGTATACAGATGTATGGGGGCTAGGGTTCAAATCCCCAGGACCCAGGTAAAGCCAGATGCACAAAGCGGCTCATGCACCTTGAGTTCCTTTGCAGTGGCAAGGAGCCCTAACCTGCCCGTGCTTATTCTCTCTCTCTCTCTAAGTAAATAACAAGGTAAAAGAAAAGTTAGTGCATTTTTGGACACATGGGAGTAAAAATAGCAGCGGAAGAATGTTTTCTTCCTTCCTTTCTTCCTTTTGCAAATACCTACTCTCTCTTCGAGGCAAAGAGACCGTCTCTTATCCTAGGCTGAGAAGGTTGAGAGTGTGGGCGGCTTACATGTAGAACTCAGAACTCAAAGTTAAAACAAAAATAACAACACACACACGCACACACACACACACACACGCACGCACACACACACACACACACCCCTTCTTGTCTCAGGCATGCTGTGGAAAATGTCTGCGGGGGTAGCAGATCTGCGAATGTTGACGTGGGCGTCACAGCGGACTGCAAGGCGCGGGCAGGCAGGCCTAGGTGAGAGCAGCCTGTCGCCCCACACGCTGGGCTATTTATAGTTCCTCGTGGTGAAAAGGAGCAAAACCAAAGAGCAGATTCTACCTGCTGTCCCCAACCGAAGCTCACAGCAAACGGATAAGCCCTCTTTTCGTTTGCGTTTGTAGTTCTAACCGACACCCTCTCTTGAGTTCTGGCTTTGCTGTTCCCCTCCCTGGGCCTGGCCCCGGAGCAGGTGGGAAGCCATGGCAAGCTCCCTTCTCTCTCTGCTTGTGCAGCCCGAGACCATTTCTTCCAAGAACACCCATGCCCGGTGTGGCCGCCCAGGCCTCCCTGCGCTCCCCCAGCCACTGCGGGCCGGGGCAGGAGGACTGCAGGCTCAAGGGCAAGGCAGTCAGACCCCCTCTCAAAATCAGAAGTGAAATGAGGGTTTGGGACTGGATGTCGGAGTCAGGGCTAGAGTGCTTGCTGTTCCTAGAGCCACAAGCAAAATAAGCTTTTTTTTTTTTTTTAATGCTCCCTTTTGGGTGAAAGTTCCTGAGTTATGTTTAAGAGCT
This sequence comes from Dipus sagitta, assembly GCA_036346955.1. Classification (NCBI taxonomy): domain Eukaryota; kingdom Metazoa; phylum Chordata; class Mammalia; order Rodentia; family Dipodidae; genus Dipus; species Dipus sagitta. The sequence continues at coordinate 18,017,544 of CM070785.1, read as the reverse complement.
TTCTCTTTCAAAATCTTCTCAGCAACAAAGTACCATGAAAAACATTTATCTTTCAGATCTGTTTTTCCTCCTCCAGCTTATGTGCAACACACACACACACACACACACACACTCCACAAACAAAACAACACAAGCACCAGGGCAGAACCCTAACTCTTATAGCAAGGCGAAGTCCGTCTTTTTCTGAGGTTCACGTGCTACGTGCGTGTGTGGCTCCTGTGTGTGTGTTACAGCCTTCCTGGGTCCAGGACTTAAGACCTAAATGCGCTCATTAGAATTACAGCATCTGAGGCTGTGTTTTCTTAAGGATGTCTGAGACGAAAGCTTGTTGCTGCTACAAACTCTTCCACTCCTGCTGACAAGAGCTTATGATCTCCATGGAGGAAAATCTCTTAAGAGTCAGGACCTTAGGTGGCAGAGGTGGAGGGCGGGGTACACCCTGCGCGGCCCCCCGCGGCCGGGGCTGGCAGTGCCCCAGGCTGCAGGCAGGGGAAGCAGGAAGCTGTGGCTGGGCTGAGCCGCTGAAAAGCTACGGGAGCTAATAGATTGTGGTCACGAGGAGAGGAGGCATCTCCGTAGTGATGGGAACGCTCAAAAGCATCGTCAAAACAGTTGCAGAAACGCGCTGAGCTCTGCACTCCTGAGCCCTGGCGGCCTGCACACCGCTTGGAGTCTGTGGGAAGTGACTGCAGCCCCTGGCTGTGCCCGCAGCCCCCCAAGTACAGCTTTATCCACCTTCACCCAGCTGCAGGTTGCCATGAGCCATGCAAGCGGGATGCAGAAGATTGCATGCTGCGTGGAGAAGTGCAAACTTGGTCCTAATTCCCTTGCCCCTCTCGTGTGCCCAACACATTGAAATGCTTTCTTCTATATAAAGGATTGAGTGGTAGAAGGAAAGTCGCTTAAGAATCAGGACCTAGGGTGCTGGAGGGTGGGGATCGAGGTCCACATCAGGCTTCAGAAAGCATCACATGTAAAGTCTCCTGGGGACATGGCCCCTGCCAAATGACATTCAAGCAGGTGCCACTGGGCATTCAGACTTAACAGGGTCAGTCTTGTTTCTAACCCTTAGTATTTGTTTCCAGCTCACTCAGTATTTCTGCTTTTCTCTCTCCATTCTTCATTATAGGAAGTCCCAGAATGACTCCACAGCTAAGGGTTCTAAAAGAGCACCCCACCAAGGAACAGAGATGTGATGTTTGCAAATGTGACTGAGGTGCTTCTTGGCAGACCCTGACACTATATTTATACCTGGGAATGCCTCATCCTCTTGCAAATGGGGAAAGACTTCAAAGTAGGGGTGATGATGTCCTTCTGAATTCCTAACACTACAGAGGTAGTTGCATCAGGATCAGGAGTTCAAGGTCATTTTTTACTACATACTGAGAACGAGGTCAGTCTGGGGTATTTGAGAGTCTCTCTCTCTCTCTCTCTCTCTCTCTCTCTCTCTCTCTCTCTCTATATATATATATATATATATATATATATATATGTTTCAACTTTAGTATATTTTTTGTCCAATTCATTGTATCATTTTATCTTTTAATTGTGCTAAAATAGATTAAGCATACAACCCAATTAAATGTGCACATTTCAGTGGTATTGACTACATTCTCAGAGTATAGAAGTTTCTTTGTTTTATGTTCTATTGAAAGAGGATCTCATGTAGCCCAGGGTGGACTTGAATTCCTGACTCTCCTTCCTTCACCTTCTAAGTGCTGGAATTACAGTCATTGGTCACCATACCTAGCTATAGAACTTTAAATAGTTTACCAAAGTGTTCAGTTTTATTTGAAAGCTCATAATCCTGCCCTCAAATAACTATTGTGCAGAGTATGTGGCTTTTTGTTGTGTATTTCTCAAGCCTGGTTCTGTCCCTCCTCCCCATTCAAATTGAGTCCTTTTACTTTTGCAATATGCTATCCCTCTATGGCTTAAATTCAAATTTGACAGTCTGTCCCAGAAGCTCACACTTTTAAAGGCTATTTCTTAACTCTGCATCAAGTTAGGACCATAGGTCTATTTATTCTAGCTGTCATGCTTAAACACAGACCTCCTACTTTTTTTTTTTTTTTTAGTCAGAGTCTTACTATAGACTCAAAGCTAGCCTTGAACTTACTATGTAGCTTAGGCTGGCCCAAACTCATGATCTTCCTGCCCTGGCCCCTTAAATGCTGGACTTACAGCTATGTCATTATGATGCCTGACTCTAAACGTTTCATATTCTGTCATACCAGCTCATTTGCCATGAAAACGTAGTCATCCTGGCTTACGATAGACATCTCCCAGTAGCCGCTTCTTACTAGAAATCCACTTCCTGAAGCCCACACCTCTCCCCAAACAAGTGTGCTCTAGCCTTCAAGTGTGTTGTTGGAGTGCTACAGAGTACTTCCGTATACTGTGCTTGAGCCTCAGGATGGGCCTTTGAAGTCAACATTATCTCGCTTCTCACACGTTCATGCGGATGTGCAGACAAGTTCAGTGACATCCCCGATGCCACTCAGCACACTGGGGACCCAGGACCAGCCTTGAAGTCTGAAAGCTCATCTCCTGATGGCCAAGGCTCAGTTAATTTCAGGAGAAATGAAACAGCCTTTTCAGGGTGCAGGCAGATTCTTACTGACTGACCTGGATGGAGTTAGTCAGATGTTTAACTGGAGAACAACAATGTTCCCTTATGCCAGTTAAGAGGGTGATGGCCAAAGCTTGTGTGTGTGTTGCTGTGTGTGTGGGTACACATGCATGGTGGTAATGTTGTTGTCTAATGTCTTCCTCAGTTGCTGTGCACTTTATTCTTTGAGACAAGCTCTTTGCTTCACCTGAGCTCCCTGGTTCATTCACTACACTGGATTGTCAAAGAGCCCCAGGGGCGCCTCGTCTCTGCCTCCTCAGCAACTGGGATTACAGGCCTTAATGCCAGTCCTTTCATGTGGGTGCCCGAGACAAACGCTAGGTGCCCCTGTCCTTCAGCCATGAAGCCATCTCCCCAGCCCTGCTTGCTCTTATTTTCACTAAGATAAATACATCCAACTGAAGAGGCAGAATATTTTCTTGACTTATACTAGTGACGTGCATTATGAAACATGAAAAAAAAAAAAAAGAAGAGCAGTTTTCTCAGGGCGTGTGTGGTTCTTTTTTAAAAAATTCATGCAGAATAAAAGATCTTGTGCCAGTGTGTGCTTTCTCGCATTAAGCAGATGTGTGGGGACTCTGTGGTAGAAAGTAATGAGTCTGGGGCTGGGTAAAACTGCCATGAACTTCCTGGAAACACAGTTGGTAACTTCTGAGCAGATGTGCTGTGACCTTTCTTTTCTCTCCCTTTCTTTCTTTCTTTTTAACTATTTGTTTCTTATTTATAAGGAAGTGGGGGGGGAGAGAGAGAGAGAGAGAGAGAGAGAGAGAATAGGCATGCCAGGGTCTCTTGCCACTGCTATTGAATTCCAGATACACGTGCCAATTTATGTGTCTGGCTTCATGTGGGTCCTGGGCCATCAAGCTTTGCAAGCAAGTGTCTTAAACCAATGAGCCATCTTTCCAGCCCCTCTTCTCTCTTTCCTTCCAGTTACTTCCCCTACAAGGCCTGTGTCAGAAAAATAAATGATGTTGTTTCCCTTTTTTTTCCATTCAAACTAAGAACAGCTTTATTAAGTCTTGGGAAAAATATGTATTTTATTTCTTTTCTTTTCTTTCTTTTTTTTTTTTTTTTTGGTTTTTCGAGGTAGGGTCTCACTCTAGCCCAGGCTGACCTGGAATTCACTATGGAGTCTCAGGGTGGCCTCGAACTCATGGCGATCCTCCTACCTCTGCCTCCCGAGTGCTGGGATTAAAGGCGTGCACCACCACGCCCGGCTTGTATTTTATTTCTTAATGAAGAGCATACTTAGGGAGGCGAGGCTGGAGAATCAGGAGTGTAAGGCTAGCCTCAGCTACATAGTGAGTTCCAGGCTAGTCTGGGCTACATAAGACCCTATCTCAAAATAAACACCCAAAACATATATATAGCTTTGTACTGCTCTTATTAAATAGAAAAACATTAGTGAGAAATTTGAACAGATGCTTTGGCCACTGAACTATTTGTATCCAGGCATGGAAAAGAAATAACAAAACAGAGTTAGAGACTTCTGAAATGAGAGCCCAGGCTGTTTGGGGCAGTTTGCAGCCTGTGAGCACTTCATGCCAGCAAGGAGATGGAGAGGCGTGGAAGGGAAGCTGGCCTGCGCTGAGGGGCGGCTCCAGCCAGGTCCTCTCATTCTGCAGGCGTTACCAGTGTTGACTTTTGGTTATAGTGCATGTATAGAAATAGTTCCACTTGTTACCTCATGGCAGACAAGCATACCTCGTTGAGAACCATCTAGAACACTTCACGACAATAAGAGCTCTGGCCTTTGACATTAAGTAAACAAGAGCTAAGCAAACCTCTCCTGGAGCGCTAGGACCTCAGATTGCTTTGTGGGCTCTTCACATTCACCTGCGCTCAGGCCCCAGAGCACAAATGCCACAAGGAGACTTATAGATGTCTAACATTGTTTAGTTTATTCCACTTATCACTGGTTTCTGCCATTCACTTTTTAAAATTTTATTTATTTATTGAGAGAGAGAGAATGGGCATGCCAGGGCCTCTAGCCACTTCAAAAGAACTCCAGATGCATCTGCCACCTTGTGCATCCGGCTTTATGTGGGTACTAGGGAGCAGAACCTGGGTCCTTTGGCTTTGCTGACAAATGCCTAAACTGCTAAGCCATCTCTCCAGCCTATAATTCACTTTTTAACTTAAATTATCAGAAAGTTGTGTGTGGTGGCTCGTGCTTCTAATCTGGGGCTTGAGAGGCTGAGGCAGTAGGATAGGCATGAATTTGAGGCTGGCCTGGATTATACAGCGAGTTCCAGATCAGCTTGGACTATAGAGTGGTACCCTGTCAGAGGAAACAACAAGCAAAATAAAATTAATAAAATTTAAAAAAAAATCGAGAAGCTGTCCACATCACATGAGACTTATCTTCCTAACAGAACTTTAGGTTTGCAGTATTGTTTCTTATAGGTGTGTAAACAGATTTCTAGCACTTTCTGCATCTTGCCTTCTCTGAAATTGTCCATCGAAGAACAGCTCCCTCTCCCCAGCCCAAGTCACCCACCGTCTCTCTACTGCTTGCTCCTGTGGGCTGATTGCTTGAGATATTTTATAGGAAACAATAAGGAGGTGCCTCGAGAAAATAAAAGTACAAGGAGAAAATCCTGTAGCCGTCCCACCGTGGGCATTTATCCTGTCGGAGTGACCTCACCTCGGGATGATGACCTGCACTCTATGACCCTCTTCACTTGTGGTGGGTTTGAAGCGGCCTGTGGGGAGGGCTGAGGGGCTCACTTTCAGGGAGGTAAACAATTTCACAGCTTGGAATTCCATTTTCATCTATTTTCCAAGAATTTTCTCTTCATGGAAAGAGGGGGCACTGCTTCAACATGATCATATTTAAACTCATTGAACTAGGGAACGAGACGCTGAGTCAAGGGCTGGGACACGTATTCTCACTGAGGAAAATTGTGTGGAAATCAAATGTTCTAAATACCTAATGTTTTTAGTATTGTTCCAAAGACCATTTATGGGTTTGTGAGAGATGTGTTGTCATTATTTCAACATGCTGAAAATAATAGCCATCAGATATACTAAAATTGTATTAAAAATAGAGTAGATGGTCCAAAGCAAGGTTTCTCTGCATTAGCTCTCAAAATTTATCTTAAGAGGAAGACTTGTTCTCTCTCTTTGAAGAGAACACAAAGGTATGAACTCCATTTGTAAAACTATGAAAGGCATTTTGTTTTCATTTGCTTCTGATGAAAATGGAGTCACAGCCTAAGCAGCTTGCTACTGTGACCATGGTAACACCAAAATCATGGTGACACCTTTTCTTCTTAGGCATGTTGTGTCAGAAAGAGATGCTTGGCTCTAACTGCTGTTTTCCACTGGTGAGTTTTCACTTTAATTTCCTTAGAGTCATTTTCAGAGTCACAGATCCCCATTTGATCCTTTCATGTTTACCTGCCACCCCCCGTTTGGAACAACCACCTTCTCAGTAGCATGCAGAAGTTTCTAGTGCACATTTGCTGCTAGCTGGCTGTGTGGCTTCGGACAAAGCGCTCCAGCTTTCTGGGCCTCTTTTTTTCTCATCTCTGAACTATAGGTGGTAGTGAGAAGACCATGTACAAGTTCTTAGGAAATCTCCAAATTATTATGATGTTGTGGGACCAGGTATTCCTTAGGGCTGACTGGCAATTTGCATCTAATACCAAGGATGCAAGCATTACAAGAAGTGCCTGACACTACCTACACAAGACCATCATAATAGGAGGAAAAGATGATGACATCAAAATAAAAGAGACTGATCGAGAGGGGGAGGGGATGTGATGGAGAGTGGAGTTTCAAAGGAGAAAGTGGGTGGAGGGAAGAAATTACCATGGGATATTGTTTACAATTATGGAAGTTGTCAATAAAAAATTTTTAAATAAATAAATAAATAAATAAATAAATAAAAGATGTTATCTTAACATCTGGATCTCACATGTAAGTCTGTAAGAGAAAAATCATAGTGCCTGGGAGAGATGGATGGATTTCTTGAGTGAGTTCCACCCCAACTCTTATTATCGTTGAAAGTGATTTTGTTTTGATATTTCTTTGGGATCATTAGGTGCAATTGGCTTCATACATATTTTAGTTCTGCTTTGAGTGGAGAAGAAACATGCTTAGTGGAACACATGTAGGGTCTGACTCTGACAATAACTAACAAAATTTATCTTGTGTTCTCTCTTTGTAAGATAAAAATACCACATAAGGCATGGTGAGAATGAAATTATTAGTCTATGTATTATTGCTCAAAATACATTATATTCCTCAATCTTTTTTAGTAGGAAAGATGAATTGGTAAAAAAAAAGAAAAAAATTATGGGGGACAGGGAGGTGGCTCAGAGCATAAGAGCACTTTGCTGTGTAAACATGAGGACTATGGTGGTTTGAGTATAAAGTGTCCCCCACAGCCTCATGTAGTTGAATTCTAAATCCCCAGTTGGTGGAACTCTTTGTGAAGTTGTGCAGCCTTTGGGAGATGGCGATGGATCCTTGCAGGAGGAACTTTGTTAACTAGGGTGGGCTTTGGGGTGTGAGAGCCCTACCCTTCAATCTCCTTTGAGCTTGCTTTTGCTACTTGCTCCTTGCTGATGTGAAGGTGTGATACCTGGTTGTCTGCTCCTGCCACGCTCTCCCTGTAAGATGGTGAGCTGAAATAAAGCCTTTCCTTCCACCAGCTGCTTCTGGTCAGGTGTTTCATCACAGCATGAGAAAGTAGTTGTTATAGGACCTGGGCTCAGTTCCCTGGCACTCATATTAAAAAAAAAAAGTCAGGTGTGGCCATGCATACCTGCAACCTTAGTGCTGAGGTGGGCAGAGGTACCAGGGTCACAGGGGCTTGCTGGTTAGCCAGTCTAACCAAAACTAGTGAGCTACAGGTTCAGTGAAGTGCTCTGTCTCGAGAAAATAGGTGGCAGAGTGACAGAGGAGGACACTCCATATCTCGCTCTGGCTCCATACATATCTGCATCTGCACACACATGTATACCCACCACTCACGCACATGCCACACAAACCACACCCCCCACATATACTTCGAAAATAAAATATTAAAAAATTGTGCTTGGGCTGGAGAGATTACTTAGTGGTTCAGGCTCTGGTCTGCAAAGCCAAAGGATCTAGGTTCAATTCCTCATGACCCATCGTAAACCAGGTGCACAAAGTGGTGCATTGTGTCTGGAGTTCATTTGCAGCAGCTAGAGGTCCTGCCACACCTATTCTCTCTCTCTCAATAAATAAATAAATATTAAAAAAACTTGTGGTCTATAAATCTAACACTCAATATTCTGAGTTGCTGATGAGTTTATTTGAAACTTTGTTCTCAGTGCAGCATCAGGAGTCAAATGAGGCACATTAGGACCACTGTAAATCCTATCACTGGCGCCAAATGAGGTGCTGAAGCTCTGTCATTCTATTGTGTTGCCTGGGTCAGCCAGGCCTCCTGCTTTTCACAATGACTGTTTTAAATGCCCTCCACCCTTCAAACCTCTAATCTCTTTCCTCCTCCTTGCCCCATCCCTTCTTGCTTCTATCTCAGCTAATGATCTTGGCTCCTGTGTCATAAATAAAAAGAATCAGATGGGAACATTTTCAACTTCCTGGTACCAAAACATCCAAACTTTTTTTTTTTTTGCATATGTGTTTTGTTTCCTCCTTCTCTTTGTTACAGTGGAACCATCCCTTCTAGCTAAAGTCAATCTCTCCATCACTATTTTGTATCCAATCATTTCCTATTCTCCTGGGAAGCTTGCATTATTGTTGACTACTTCTTTTATCTTGTCTTGTGCTCAACATCCCCCTCTCTCAAAGGATCTTTCTGTTGGCATTTAATATAGTCCCTTCTTTCAAGCTTTCAAAATCCCTCTCTTGAATTTCTTTCCATTTCTCTCCAACCCCAGCTTTTTTTTTTAAAGGACTGCTTATGCTTAATGTCACCACTTCTTCACCTCGCCGTTACCCAGTAAAGTCTCATTGCTTCACTGGATTAGTTTTCCTTAAAGTTATCAAACTTTCCATGTTGTGGAAGTCAAGGACTATTATTATTTTTATGCTTTGGGTTGTGTCTACCTGAATATCTCAGAGGCGCTTTCAATTCAACATGTCTACAGTTACAACACTGATCATTCTTCTTCTTCTTTTTTTTTCCTTTTGGTTTTTCAAGGTAGGGTCTCACTCTAGCACAGGCTGACCAGGAATTCACTATGTAGTCTCAGGGTGGCCTCGAACTCAAGGCAATTCTCCTACCTCTGCCTTCTGAGTGCTGGGATTAAAGGCAAGAACCACCATGTCTGGCTTGTTTTTTTTTTAAATATTTTATTTATTGATTTGCAAGCAGAGAGAGAGAGAAAAAACAACAGAGAGAGAGAGAGAGAGAGAGAGAGAGAGAGAGAGAATGGGTGTACCAGGCCCTCTAGCTGCTTCAAATGAACTCCAGATGCACGCACCACTTTGTGTATCTGGCTTCACGTGGGTACTGAGAAGTCAATCCTAGGTCATTAGGCCTTGCAGGCAAGAGCCTTGACTGCTGAGCCATCTCTCCAGCTCACTCCTCTTGTCTTGACTTTTCACAGTCCTGCATTGTCACATGTTTTGGATTTCACCTTTTGTATGTCCCTTGGGTCTACCTCCTACTTTCCATGTAGATAAGTATGCTGTCATCCCTGCCACACACTCTGGCACTGTCCTCCTAAGTGGCTATCTACACTCTCTAAGCCGTTCTCACCAGTAGAACTAAAGTGATCTTTCTGAAAGAATTCATCATGGTATCTCTTGCCTAAGACACGGCAGCTTTTCACTGCTCTTGGATGACGCGAACATGCTATTTATCTGAGTTGCTCTTATTCCTTCACGTTTCTTTAAATTTCTTTCAGTCCTCACTTCCTATATGACTTAGCTGAACCTTTCTGGACTCCCTGAACCCAAGTTGTACTAACTCTGTCATCACTGTGATGATTTCGCATTTGTAGGACTATTGGATTTATCTCGACAGACGTTCTCCTTTGAGAGATAGTCCATGCCTTTGACTCACCACAAGAGAATGAATGAATGAGTAATGTATCTCATGCAAACCGTACATATGCTTAGGACAGAGGCAGAAGGGAGAGGGAAGAAACATCTGCTGAGGTCTGTTTGCATTAAAGCTTCGAGATTTCCCTTCTGCAGTGACGCCCCGGCAGTCTGTGGAAAATCCACGCTCTTCTGAGGAACACCAAGAGGCTCTTTCTTTCCTCGCCAGTTCTCTCCCACCTGTGTGCGCACGTGGAGGCTGCACGTTAATCTGGGTCCTTTTCCCTAATATGAACTAGAACTAGAGAATTCTGACTTTGATTCTAGGAAAGGCAGAGCAAAACCTGGAAGAAATATGAAACTCCAGACTCCTATAAGAAGGAAAGATGCCACCTCATCTGGATAAGAATTAATCAACAATTTTGCAGTAAGAGAGAAATCTAGCCCTCCTTTTCTTTTCTTTTCTTTTCTTTTTTTTTTTTTTTTTTTGAGGTAGGGTCTCACTCTAGCCCAGGCTTACCTGGAATTCACTATGTAGCCTCAGAGTGGCCTCATATGCACAATGATCCTCCTACTTCTGCCTTCCAAGTACTGGAATTAAAGGTGTGTGCCACCATGCTCCATTAACTTTTTTTTTTTTTTTTTGAGGTAGGGTCTCACTCTGGCCCAGGCTGATCTTGAATTCACTATGTATTCTCAGGGTGGCCTCGAACTCATGGTGATCCTCCTCCCTCTGCCTCCCGGGTGCTGGGATTAAAGGCATGTGCCACCATGCCCAGCTCCATTTACTTTTGTGAATAAAGTTTTATTGGGATACAGCAATGCTTGTTTGTTTATATCTCACTAATTTCTCAATGCAGCAGCTGAATTGAGTAGTTCCAACAGGTTGTGTGACCCTTGGTAATTAAAATATTTATCTTGTCCTTTGCTGAAAAGGTTGCTGGTATTTGGCTTGGGGTTTGTTATAGCAAAAAAGATGATTACTCAGAGAAATTTGCCTGTATATAAATAGCATATCCCCTTGCACCCTCTCATGAGCTGATACATTCTTTCAACAAATAGTTATTGAACAACTAACATACTTTTTATTTTAATTTTTAATATATGTTATTTATTTATTTATTTGAGAGAGAGAAAGAGGGAGAGGGAGAGAGGGAAAAGAGAGAGAGAGAGAGACAGAGAGAGAGACAGACAGAGAGACAGAGAGACAGAGAGAGAGCCAGAGAATGAGCGTGCCAGGGCCTCTAGCCACTGCAAATGAACTCCAGAGACATGTGCCCCCGTTGTGCATCTGGCTTACGTGGGTCCTGGAGAGTCAAACCAGCATCCTTTGGCTTTGTAGGCAAACGCCTTAACAGCTAAGCCATCTCTCCTGCCCCTAACATGTTTTTTATATTGACATAGTCAAATCCATTGCTGCTCTCAGGAAGCTTATTGTTCTGAGTGGAGATCAACAAATGAATGGGCAATCAAATTCTCAGAAAAGTGCTCAGAACACAGGTAAAATAAGACTACTCCTGTCAGACATGGGAAAGATAGGGGCTGCAGCCCAAGTGGTTCCAGAAGACTTGGAAAGGGGGTCAGCATGTGAGAAGTTGCTCATTGCGTACTCTCAGGAAAAATGCACGTCAGAGGAGGGAAGAGAGCAGGGACAGACAGAGGGCGACACAACAAAGTTCTCAGTCAAATCCCTACAAAGCTCTGAACCTGAGGTGCCCGTCAAAGTTGGGTGAGGAGCTGCGACGTCCCTGTACCAACAATGGATCCAGGCTGTCCGCAGGGAGGAAGGAGTAAAGCTGTGTGAGGTGGTTCTCTTCAGCACAGTGCTATTCTGGGGAGAAGCTTTACAACAGCCCTCTCAGCAGCTGGGGAACGATTCCTCTAGCTCACGGTGGCCATTTGGATGCTGTACATTCAACTAGCCTAACGAAGGCTCTGTAATAACAAGTCAGACAAAGTTAAATATAACCTTAAATATATGGTTATCTCCACCTTCTTTTTTTTTTTTTCTAAGACAGGATCTCTCACTCACTCTACAACTCATCAATTCAGCTAGACAAGCTTGCCAACAAATATTAGGGTCCTGCCTGTCTCCACCTCCCCAGCACTGAGATTATAGGCACACAGTTTCCAGTCACATGACAGCACAGCCTGACATGTTAATGTGAGTGCTGGGGTCTGAACTCAGGTCCTCGTGCTTGTGTGGTAGTACTTTATCCACAGAACTATATCCACAACTGCTTAAACGGAAGCTCTGTGCAGTGATTCCTCACTGCAAGAGCAGGTTGCACAGAGCGGCAGAGGCACAGGGCAGAATATGTTGAAATCCCCGAAGATAGGAGAGATCCCAGAAAGTTTAAAAATAGAACTTCCAGGCCAGCCTCGGGAGGCAGAAATAGGAGGATCACAGTAAGTTCAAGGCCACCCTGAGACTCCATAGTGAATTCCAGGTCAATGTCAGCCTGAGCTAGAGTGAAACCCTACCTCGAAAAACAAAATCAAACAAACAAACAAAAAAATAGAACTTCCCCTCTGATTTACCAATCTGGCTTTCCATATGAGTATTTTCTGCTTCAGAAAGACAGACAAGGGACAAGGAAGTTATCCATGGGCATCACTGCTGCCTAGCAAATGAAGAACAGACAAAATTCCAAGTCCCAGGTCAAAATTAAAATGATCTCACATTAAAAAATATTTTTATTTATTTATTTGAGAAAGAGTCAGAGAGAAAGAGGCAGAGAGTGAGAGAGAGAGAAAGAGTGAATGGATGTGCCAGGCCCTCCAGCCACTGCAAATGAACTCCAGATGTATGTACCACCTTGTGCATCTGGGCAATGGTGAGTTGAACCTTGGTCCTTAGGCTTCACAGGCGAAGCGCCTTAACCGCTAAGCCACCTCTCCAGTCATATCTTATATGTTTTAAATGAAGTCTGCTCTTCACAGGTACCATTTAATGCAGTCTGGCGTCTGGGTGCAGGTTTATTAGATCTGCATTAGGAATGTGATATCTTATTCCTCCATCGTTTGAGTTAATTATCTCAACACAGTGGCTCCACATCCAAATCATGATTTCTTTATTCCCTGGAAGTCTCTATTCTGTTCAGAAACCCATTTGTTACTTACCAAGTTCCTTTGATTGACTAGTGCAGATGTGAGCAGAATTGTCAAATCTTTACGCCAGTGGAAAACAGCCATTATTTGATTTATAAACACAAACATAGGACATGTTTGAACCATTAGGCAGGGTAAATGGCAAAATGATTGGGCTCACAGTTCAAAACAAGTAAATGTTGTTCTAAAACCCAAAACAGATGAGGAAATAAACAATATGATAGAAATGCTTCACAAAATGTGTTTGTTGTAAATACCCAGAGAAGATCTGAATGCATTTTACATCCATTTTTAAAGCTCTGCATTCCTAAGTTTATTGCTTATCAGACAGATTCCCTGACTTGATAAATTGGGACTCTATTTCTAAACAACTGGCCATTATTTTTATTGAGTTATTGTATATATTCTGTTAGATAATATTATGTTGTGCTACATTGTAATCTAAATATAATGTTAGTGCATTATTTCCTTGCCTTCAACTAGAATATTGGAAATTGACATCACCCCTTTATGCCCCTATCTCCTCTAGTTGTATTCTAAGAAGAGTCATGGCCATCTTATACTATTTGCATGTCATTAGTTTGTTTATTTCACTGTGTCTCTTTTTGGTAAAAATGGGCACTAACATTAAAAATATTTAGTGCCTCCCTAAATTATATAAATTGTTAGAACCACAACCAGAAAGGAAGCCAAAATTTCTGATTTTGCTCTGTTCATTGAAACCAAATCAAGCCAAACAAACAAAAACGATACTTTGTTTCCAGTCTGTGTCACGTATCTGAAATACAGTCTGGAGGGCTAAAAAGAAATGAGAGCTCATTCAGTTGCTGAATATGATAAAACTAAAAACAGTGTGTGGTAATTTGAATAGATGGCCCCCAATATACTTAGTGTTTTACTATAGTTTGTAATTTAGATCTGGCTGGAGGAGGTGTCACTGAGCAGACTAAAGGTCCAGGCCTAAGGTGTGATGGGTTTGAAATTCCAATCTGACGATGTGCAGAGTGCCTGGAGTTCCTGAAGAGCTCGTGCTGCGTGGTGTGGTTTTCGGGATTTGGCTTGTGTCTTCTCTCTCTGCATGGACCTGTTGAAAACATGCCAGCTTCTTCTGCCATTATGGAGCTTCTTCTGGATCTGTAAGCTTCAAATAGATCCCTCCCTTCCATAACTGTTCCTGGTCTGGAAGCTCATCTCAGTGACCTGAAGCTGTCTGCTATACAGTGTTTCACAGACTTCGGTTTGTTCTCCCACACTTCCTTCCTCCACTGCATTCCGCTTCTTTCCTAAGTATGAGCTCATTGCCTTGAATTTCCTTCGTTCTCCAATGAGGAGTGCTCACCACTCTCTATCTTACAGCTCTTCGTTTTTTTAATAATTGTTTTTAAAAGTTTATTTATTTATTTATTTATTTATTTATTTATGAGAGAAAGAAGGAGGAGAGAGAGAGAGAGAGGGAGAATAGATGCATGAGGGCCTGTAGCCTCTGCAAATGACCTCCAGACGGATGGACCACCTTGTGCATCTGGCTTATGTGGGTCCTGGGGAATCAAACCTTGGTCCTTTGGCTTTTCAGGCAAACACCTTAACCACTAAGCCGTCTCTCCAGACCTTGTTTTCTTTCTGAGGCAATGTCTTACTATGTAGTCTAGGCTGGCCTCAAACTGGTAATCACCCTGCTTCTACTCCCAGTGCTAGGATTATAATCTTGTTCCACAATGTTCAGCTCTTGATAATCACTTCAAAGCTTACTCAACGTATCTTTGTGTATGCCAACTCCATGAATGAATACTGAGGTGCTACTACGTGCCTTAATGATCTCTTCAGAGTAAACATATTTTCAAGTTAGCACAATGCCACTGAAGATACTACTTTCTAAGCTTATGAGCTCTCATTCTTTTCAGGATAATCTCTAGAATTTCTACATTGCACACCACTTAAGAAATAGAAGTCTATTTATATTACCTAGAAGGCAAGTCTTTCTGGAGCACAGCTTTTCTTAGCCAAGATGTTAGGAGTGTCTACTAGCCCATGTTCCTGAACTCACCAGTCTTTTAAAAGTCATTTATTTATTTATTTATTTATTTATTTATGAGAGAAAGAGAGAGAACAGAGAACGAGCAAGCCAGGACCCCTTGCCACTACAAACAAACTTTGTGCATCTGGCTTTTGGGGAATTGAACCTGGTTTGGCAGGATTTGCAAGCAAGGTCCTTTAACTGCTGATCTTCTTCCCAGCCTGAGCCCGTCATTCTTTCAATACTCAGCACAGACCTAATGAGATGGCAGGCTTACGGGTTCTCAGTTTTATACTTCTTCTTTTGAGTTACACTCTTGAACAACTTCTCCCCTCCTATTTTTTGGGGGGAGGTCAAAAAAAAGAACTTATTCGGGGCTGATAACTTCAATCAAGAGAATGTTACTGACTGTAATATCTTTATATGTATATTCCTCTATAGAACAGGCTAAAGACATTCTAGAAAATTCTAGTTTGTTGGATACTGATATAATTATTTTGTGGTGTGCGTATGTATTTGTATTGTTGTAATTTTTTTATGGCAGGTTCTCATGCATCTCAAGCTAGCCTTGTATCCAATACGTAGTGGGGCTCACCTTGATCCTCCTGCCTTTACCTCCCTAGTGTTTCTATTGACAAATATAATTTTGCCTCAGAAGCTGAGTCAACCATGGCAACAAACCCTTCTGCAACCCATGACCTTGATTAACCAAACAAGTAATCTCAGACTTAAGAGAAGAAAAGAAGCTGAAAAAAACTTGTCCCTTTAACATTCTATTATTCCTTTGCATAAGAAGTCTGCTTTTGATATATTTGTTAAATTCAAGTCTAAATTTGGGGGTTTATAATTAGCTACACAAGGTGATATGCCTGAACTGAATTGTATTGTATTCTGTATCTTTAAAAAGTTAGTTTTATATGGCGTTGCTAGAATCAGCCAGAATGTTCCTATATTAAAAAAAATTTTTAAAAACACTGTTGGCAGTGTTGTGAGCTTTGGTTACATTGCTTGCTTTGCTTCCTGCTTTTCTAGACAGATTTTCAAGTTTCCTCCACTGCCGCTGACAGTCATCACAATAGGTTTTATTGTGAAGTTTGCTGGGGTGTCAGACTACTAATGCCGGAGCTGGAGCCTCTGGGGATCTGTTTCTGAGGACATGGGTGTTCTTGAAGCTAGTCCCTTCCTTCACCACCCGCCCCCAGATTTTAAAGCCAGCACTGTGCAAACCCAATCAAGCAGATCATTAGCTGAGTGTCACTCTTGGTGCAAAGTTGGTGAAGGTCACTGTGTTTAGTAACATGCAGTGTCTCCTGCAAGTAGTTTTGGCATCCCCAAGTTAAAAAAAAATAAATGAGCAGCAAAGTGCAGTGGCCTTTTGAGGGTGCAAGGACAATCCTACGGTAGCAAGTAACAGAGAAGCATACCAAGGAGAAAGAGAAGTCAGCATACTCAACGGGAGCGTAGGCTACTGGAAAAGATTATGGGGAAAACAATGGAAGAAGACTTACATTCATCTCATTTGAAGGGAAGTATTCTTTTGGGTAGAAGATTAACATTGAACCCTCCCCACTAGGCTCAACAAAGCAGCAAGGTGTCTTAACATATATGGCCGCTGGATAGGGACATGACTCAGTTTTAGCCAAGAAGACGCTATCCATGCAGCAGAAAGCCCCGAGCTCAGGTGTGCAGAACTCCTGTAAAGCTGGTTGCTGTGGTGGGCATCTCTAGTCCCAGTGGGCTACAGGGAGAAGGGAGGTACAGACAGGGCTTTCCTAGACGCTCTCTGTCCAGCTAGTCTGGTGAAGGTGGTGGTGAGCAACAGTGAGAGTTCCTGCCTCAAACAAGGTGGAAGGTGGGGATTTAACACCCAAAGTTATCCTCTGACCTTCTTTCACATACGTACACGTCCTACACAGGCAAGAACAGATCAAAAGCAAAAACCACATATGGACTCTAGTGTGGAATTCTGATGGACATCCAGAACTGACCAGGGTTTTAGCAAAAAAAATAATACCTGACCAGGTCTTGGAGGGCACACAGATTGGAAGATGAAGGTTTACAGGCTATGACAAGGACATTCCAAGTAATGTGTGAAAGCATAGACTCAGACATTTTATTTATTTATTATTATTATTTATTAATTTAAGAGAGACAGGGAGGAAGACAGAGAGACAGAGGAAGTGGCAGATAGAGAAAGAGAATGGGCAAGCCAGGACCTCCAGCCACTGCAAATGAACTTCAGACACATGTGCCATCTTGTGCATCTGGCTTATGTGGGTAATGGGGCATCAAACCTGGGTCTTTAGGCTTTACAGGCAAACACTGTAACTGCTAAGCCATCTCTGCAGCCCAACTCAGACAATTAAACACTATTTTTATTTATTTGCAAGCAGAGAGAGAGAGAGAGAAAATGGGCATGCCAAGGCTCTCAGCTATTGCAAACAAACTCCAGATACATGCACTACCTTGTGCATCTGGCACTAAGTGAATACTGGAGAATCAAACCTGGGTCATTAGGCTTTGCAGACAAGTACTTTAACTGCTGAGCTAGCTCCCCAGCCCAACTCAGGCATTTTGAAGTGCATGCAGGTTAAGGAGAACAAGCATTTGATGTGGTGAGAGAGGAACATCTGTGTCTGGCGGAGGTCAGAGGCTGAAGTTGTTTCGTAGATGATCAGATATAATTTGGTTGGCAGTAGGGCAATACTGAAGCTTTTTCTGGAAGAGTGGGATCAGACCTTTTGGAAGTTTTGTAAGAGAAATTCAAAGCTTTTAAAAAATACTAGGAATCTGTCACTGTCTTTCTCATAGTAGGCAACAGGGATGAAGGTCAGGGCTGAGCCAGTGAGGCCTGGATGGCATTGATGGATGGATGCCAATTCAGTGAGGAAGAACACTTTCTGGTCCTACACATGGCAGTGGCTGGTCTCTGCCTTGACCTTCACCTCCTCAAGCAGAGAGTACACTGTGCCTATTGTCAGTGCCTCTATCAAGATCGGAGAACTCGGGCTGTGGACATAGTTCAGTTTGTAAAGTTCTTGCCTCAAGTCTCGAGAACCCTGTCATCCCAGTGATGGGAAGGTAGAGATGGGCAGATCTTTTTTAGATCTTTGTATCTTCCTAGCTAGACAGTGTAGCCTAATCGGTCAGCTATATGCCAATGAAAGCCCTGCCTCAGCAAAGGACGATGGTGCCCGGAACACCTGAGATTGTTCTCTGGCCTTTGCATACACATGCATGTGTACTTGCACACACATGAACACACATACACACAGATCAGAGAACTTAGCCTGTTGCCCCTGAGTTCCAGCTGACCTTCAGGTTTTTTTTTTTTTTGTTTTGTTTTTTAATCTTGGTTTTGCTACTGATCTTAGTTTGGCTGTGAGCATCACTCATGAGTTCCTGACATTTCAGAGCCTGTCTCCTGGCTCAGATTCTGCTGCGTGGCCCTGAGAAGCACCACCTCCTTCTGGATCAACGATCTTCATCCTATGTGCTTCTGTTTCCTTCTTGGTGCAGAGGGCTGACCTGTGCTGAGTAACCAAACAGTTTTGCAGTATTACCCTTTTAGACAAGATTTGGAGGTTTTCTGACATGATATCTTCACAGATATATCACTTATGCCAGCTTCAAGTTTATTCTACATCCATTAAAAATGCTTACTAGGACTTTTAGCATGCAACCCATTCGCATCATATAATCTGCAGGGTATTGAGGAAATAATCAACACATGTAAGAAATGTAAAAAAGACTTAATTGCATTTGTTGCCAGAATCTTATACGAAGATGTTATGGGATAGACACACACACACACACACACACACACACACACACACACACACACACACACATGCTTCTGAAATAAGAAAACTGACAAATCATTTTAATGAGTTCTTTTAAAAAATTATTTTATTTATTTATTTATTTATTTATTTATTTATTTATTTGAGAGAGAGAGAGAGAGAGAGAGAGAGAGAGAGAGAGAGAGAGAGAATGGGCACACCAGGGCCTCTAGCCACTATAAACAAACTCCAGATGCATGTGCCCCCTTGTGCATCTGGCTTATGTGGGTCCTGGAGAGTCAAACTGGGCTCCTCTGGCTTTGCAGGCAAATGCCTTAATTGCTAAGCCATCTCTCCAGCACTGACAAGTCATTTAAAAACATATATACCTCAGTCAAAACGAAAAGCACTTGGAAGAAAGGGTTATAGGTAGAGATTCTGAAGATGAGTTCTCGGCCCTTCTGTTGCCTCCTCCGGAAAGCCAAGAATTTGGCCTTTCCCTTAGACATAGCTGATTAAAATCTTGACTCAGATGTAATTACTTTCCCCCAGGTTTGGACGTTGATGGTGTTGTTCTTTGGGGGGGGGGGTTCCCTCAATGTTTCCATTTAAGTTACATATCTGTGCCTCCTCCCTTGACCTCTCTGTGCAGGAAAGAAGTAAAACAGTGTGCATTAGCATAACTTCCAGAGCCGACAGGTGGTGTTTTAGCCATTGATTTATGGTCTGTAACCTGCATTAATTTCCATCTTCTTCCACATAGCATGGAGAGACCCTGTGTGCTCCGTAGATGCTCGCTCTTTTTTTTTTTTTTTTAATGGATGTGAACTTAACCATTAATGTAACATCTCTGGTTTAATGCAGATACTTTTGTTAAATGACAATATAATTACTAGTCATCGGCAGACCTCAAAAACGTTGGGAGGTTCGGTTCAGTTAAACACCCAAGAGCTCAGATTGTTATCTGAAGTTTACCCCTTGAGTTTGGCAAGTCCAGGCTGGAAACCCCTCAAGATTCACCTCTGTCAGCAATTCTGTTGTCTTTCTCAATATCAGTACCTCTATGTTTCAGTCTTGATTCATGGAGTTCAGTAAAACACAACCATTAAAATGGAAAGTCATCCGCACCCAACGGAGCTGAATAAAATTCTCACAAAGATGGAGAAAGTGCTGAAAAATATTTCATGTTGGAAGGAAAATGCTACCACGTTGCCAACCTTCTTTTCCCAGATTGTGATTTAAAATGTTTACAGCTATAGTGTTTTGTTGGTAGTTTCTCCCTGACATTGGTTAGGGGTGCGAGAATTTGCTGTAAGTGACACAGATTAATCCTATTTGAAAGCAAGTTCTCCCCTCCCAGCCGAAGAACTGTTAGTGTTTAAACTTCTTTTGGTGTGCTGAGGCAAGCCAGCAGGTTATGTACTTAAAAAAATAATTAAACTACTTTCAACACTGTGTGTGTCTTATGTTTAGTTTAGAAGGTATGCTGTGGTTTTTCCAGTTTTACATTTTTCTAAATGGCTTTTTTGTCTTTCTCTGTCTTCTGTTTAGGAAAACAGTTTTTAAATGTGAATGACCTTTAGTCCCATGGATGCCTATATCCTTGCCTCAGAGAAGTGACATTGTCAGCTGTGTTGGTGGCAGATTTCTAGTTCCTGGAGGAGGTGAGACTCTGAAGCCAGTACTTGCCACAGAACTCTTGGGATCTGTGTGGTACTTGATCCTCCCCATTACATATAATACGGCCTTGGTGTGAAAAGCTTGCAGTTTGAGATGCAAACGTGATGCTTATAGTGGGAGCTAAATATTAAGAAAAATATTAGCTCAGTCAAATTGCCATCATCTCAGAGAAATTTAGCCTACCTGGAATTCCAGGATTGGGGAGCCTTCTCATGCAGCTTGGGGTCTTTAGATGGCTTTAGTTATAAGCAGGAATCTTGAGGTCTTTTCTGAATGAGCTATAAATAACTAACTAAGCTTTGAAGATAATGTACTACCACTGAAACCTAAATGTTAGTCTGAACTTGGAGCCCAGTGGCATAATTTTTACTTCAATTTTAGAGAAAAATCCTTAGACAATTATGCACAAATGGGTAATCCTTTAACAGTTCTCAGCACACAAAATTATTACTGCTGTGTGAACACTATGTCCTATTCTTTCCATATCATTGCTTGCAAATCTGTTTGTTTCCTTCCTTTCTCTCTCCTCTCTTCCTCCTTCCCTCCCTTTCTCCATTGTTACCTTTTCCCTCCCTCCTCCCTTTCTCACATCCTCCCTTCCATCTTTCCTTTATTTTTCTTTCTTTTCTGTTTTTTTTTTTCATTTTTATTTATTTATTTGAGAATGACACAGAGAGAGAGGCAGATAGAGAGAGAGAGAGAATGGGCACGCCAGGGCTTCCAGCCACTGCAAACGAACTCCAGATGCGTGTGCCCCCTTGTGCATCTGGCTAACGTGGGTCCTGGGGAATCGAGCCTTGAACCTGGGTCCTTAGGCTTCACAGGCAAGCGCTTAACCGCTAAGCCATCTCTCCAGCCCTCTTTCTGTTTTTTAAAATTTATTTATTACAGTCAGAGAGGGAGGGGGGGAGAATGGGCGCCAGGGCTTCCAGTCACTGCAAACGAACTCCAGACGTGTGCGCCCCCTTGTGCATCTGGCTAACGTGGGTCCTGGGGAATTGAACCTGGGTCATTCGGCTTTGCAGGCAAGTGCCTTAACCACTAAGCAATCTCTACAGCCCCTCTTTTTTTTTTGAAACAGAGTCTTATATAGCCCAGGCTGGCCTCAAACTCTCTCTGTAGCCAAGGATAACCTTGAACTACGAATCCTCCTGCTTCTACCTCCCAGGTTCCAGATTATAGGCACGCACTGGGATTACAGGCACGCACCACAGTGACAAGTTTATACAGGGCTGGGGATCAAACCCGGGGCTTCATGCATGCTAGACAAGCACTCTGCCATGGTAGCTGAACTCCCAGACCCTGGTTTTTCTTCTCGTAGCTTTTGTTGGGCTCGGAGTTGCTGGCCTTGGTTTCTCCATGGATATAGCTGGTTCTTCCCTTACCTGCCATTGGGTGACATCGACTAGAGTTTGCCCTATACTCTGCCACATCCAAAAGTCATCAAGTCATTGGAGATAGATTGCTCAATGGGTGATGTATTTTAAGAAAATTGATTTCCACAGGATTGCCTCTCATCACCCACTGGGAACTTAAAAATCTTGATTAACCAGAAAGTAAGCAACTGTTTTCTACAGACCTCAGACCTTCTCTATCAGATTAGTCAGTGGGGATTCTCACCACCAAAGATAGGACAAACTACTGACCATAGGTCACGGGAGTGTCATGTTTCCCCAACCTCATTCTCTTGGGTTGGGCAATAAATTAGGGCCAGGTGAGCCTGGTTTCTTCTCCGGTAGAGCATCTTTGTTTTCTATGGCAGGTTTTAAAAGGGTATTCAGTAATGCAAGTAAAGAGGGTTTTTCCATCATTTAAAAAGGGCTCATTAGACTCTGCAAATTGATGTAGTACAAACATCATTGCGAGGGTCTGGGTTCCCACATAAATTAGCTCAGTTTGTGCACGATGAAAAACGCTCTGGCCCTAACTGCCAGCGCTACAAACACGGCCCGCTTGGAAATGAAACAAGGTGTGCCCACTGCGCCTCTTACATCACCAGCATCATAAAAGTGCTGCAATTAAAACGGAGCTGACAATTTGCTTAATGATGTGTGAGGCACAGGAGAATCCAAGCGCGGCCCCCATGTGTGTTTGGCTCTGGTTTCCCCCATTCCATTGGCTGCAGCCCTATTGGTGGGCAGCTACGAGACTATTACACTTGAGAGAATGGTGACTCATTTCAGAGACCATGGGGAGCACAGTGAAGCCAAGCCATGGCTTTGAAATCAAGACCACTCTCCCCATAATGAGTTTGTGTGAGGAGGAAGGGACTGAAGGTGTTTTGGAACCATCCATTTATAATTAGCTAGGTAGAATTTAAAAAAAAAATAAATGATTCCCCACAATATAAGGTAGACCAATTAACAACTTAATTGGCTTACTATAATAATATGAGGTAGGGTTTATAATTCAGTCTTCTTGCTTCTCAGAATGACTATTATTATATAAGAAAGAATCTTTTTTAACGTCTGTGAGATATTAGGGTTCAATTGGAACTGATATAATGCCGAGAGCCTTGCTGTTGAGACGTACTCTCTCATCCTGGTACTGTCAGATTCCGTTCTGAGCCTGCACCATGTCATTTCCTAATTCACAAAATTAGGAGCCTAACTGCCACATGGAAATGATTCCTGACCTGTACTTTATGAAAACTTTAGGAGCATTCTAGAAAGGGCCAGCTCACTAGTTGCTCAGTTATTGGGATAAACCATTGTACTTGACATTTCTTGAGTTATTCTTTAATAATTTAAAGATCCATTTCCTTAAGTACTCTTAGGGTAAAAACAATAATTGAACAGTAAACATCAGGAGACATTTTCTTGACACACGATGTTAAGCATTTAAGTTAAAAAATTTATCCTTGTGTCTTTTCTAAAGGCCAGCCTACCATTAATTCATAGGAAAGCACTCAGTGTTTGCAAACATCTAAATCAAAGAACTACTTCTAAAAATTCTGCTCTCAGGCTAAATTGACTAGAAAGTAAAAGGATCTTTAGTGCCAATGAGACCTACCTGAAGAAGGAAATTGAAAAGTTACAATCAATGCTGAATAATATGAAGAGAAAAGTAGGAGGCAATTCTTAGAATCTGATATTCACTATCCTCTTTCTCCCCTAACCCGTCAATTTCTAGATAATTTTATGCATTCATTTATCAGAATGAACCTCTCTTTTGGGACAAAACAACAGACATGCTGGTTTCATTTCATCATGTAAATTTCATTGGGACAGTTATTGGCCACAAAAACTCATGCACTTAAAAGTCCGCTTTCTCCAGGTGGCTTTTGAGATAGGCCATATCCCCTGGAATCACACGGTTTCCAGCGAGAAGCATCTGGTTGAACAGAGTAGCAGGGTACAAAATTAAGTGGGATCATGTCTAGTGGGATTCAAAACTACCTTGTGTGTCAGTAATCAAACAGTTCCAAAAGTGGTTCTCAACAACATGAGTCAGTATTTCTGCAAAGTGAGGAGAGTGTTGGATGCTTCATGTAGACAAAGACTACACCAGCTCTGAGATCAGCCATGGCCCATAGCACAATAGTTTTCTTATATAACACATTGCTTTCATTTGATTTAATCTTAATTGTTAATATGATTTTTTTCCCATAGAGGTTTTATAGCATTTTCTGTTTAATGTTTATATTGGGATTTTATATTTGTGTTTTACACACAGCAAATATACCAAAATTATGTTTTTAGAGGCTAGTGACTAGTTGAAAGGGTTGCCAAAGAGTGAGCAAAAACTTGAATTTAGATTCCAGTTTTGTTCTTTAGGAAAAGAATGACTTGGGTCTCTTAAATCTCTCTGAGCTTTATGGTTTTTTAATTAACAAAATAGGGTTAATAAAATACTTAGTTCATTATGGTTGTGAGACTTAAATAATATGGTGAATACAACATGCCCAATGAAGAAAATAATAGGAAATCATTGTATTCTAAAAGCAACTTGATGGCTTTTCTTTTTTATTAATATTTTATTCATTTATTTATGAGAGAAAAAGGCAGATAGAGGGAGGGAGAGAGAGAAAGAGAGAGACAGAGAGAGTGAGCATGCCAGGGCCTCTAGCCACTGCAAACTCCAGACACATGTGCTACCTTGTGCATTGGGCTTTATGTGGGTACTGGGGAATCAAACCTGGGTCCTTTGGCTTTGCCAGCAAGTGCCTTAACCACTAAGCAATCTCTCCAGGTCTTTATGACCTTTCTTACTGAACTTTTTATACCCAGTGGTTAGCTTCTTAACTGGTATATAGTAAGCATTAAAAATGTCCAGCGACTGATTAAATAAATAATACCTTTAAAAATATTTTACTTATTTGTGTATGTGTTGGGAGAGGGGGATGTACTAAGATCTCATGAGCCTGCAAATGAATGCCAGGTATATGGAGCACTTTTAGTGGATGCTGGGCATTCGAATTCAGGCCAGTAGGTTTTGTAAGCAAGTGCCTTTAGACACTGAACCATCTCCCCAGCAAATACCTATTATTTTCTAGGTGGGTTAAGATGACTAGCTGATCTGTGTGTATGAGCAGCACAATGGTGCTGGTGAGGAAGGTGCTGGTGAATGAGGGGTGGTGATGTGGTGAAAGGAAAAGGGAAAGGGCACAGTGTCTATCTAAAAACTACTCAGGGCTGCAGAGATGGCTCAGCGGTTAAGGTACTTGCCTTCAGAGCCCAAGGACCTGAGTTTGATTCCCCAGTACCCACGTAGAGCCAGATGCACAAAGTGGAGCATGCATCTGGAGTCTGTTTGCAGTGGTTGGAGGCCCTGGCACACCCATGCTATCTGTTTCTCATATAACTCTCTCTGCTTGCAAACAAATAAAAATAAAAATAAATTAACAAAACGGAACAAAACTTTTCAACTGGGCATGGTGACAGTGTGCTTTTATCCCAGCGCTCGGGAGGCTTGCTGTGAGTTCGAGGCCACCCTGAGACTACATAGTGAATTCCAGGTCAGGCTGAGCTAGACTGAGATCCTACCTCAAAACTCCAAATAAATAAATAAATTGAAATAAAATAAAATAAAATAATAAAAAAAATTCAGTCTGGGCGAGAAAGATGCAGGAAGGTGACATGGATTGGGTATGCTCTATCTGATATCATGTATAATTAACAGGCTCAATGAAAATTAAAAAAAATCATGCTCAAAATATTTTACTTTTGACCACTTGAACCTAACACTAAAATTCTTAGTCGTTTAGATATATTTGGTGGATTCTGAAGAGTAACTTCATGACAGTGGGGCTGGGAATGAAACTCCGTGGTAGAACACTTGTGGAGCACACTAGATGCCCTGCATTCTATCCTCAGCAACACCCAACTACAAAAACAAAATCGTGAAAGAGATCGGCTGTTACCTTTCTTTTACCTGGGTGGGGCTTAGAACAATTTTGTGACAGTCTTGTCCACATCCCTTGTCCAAAGCAATGTATGGCAAGAGAAAACCATTGGTTCATAGTACAGGCGTATGTTCCTCAGAACACCAGACACCCTTCTAGAATTTTCACTTGTGGACCATGGATCCTCCATCCAGTAGCCACTCAAATGCTTTTACTTTTTTCCCCAGCCTTGGAGTCCAGCAGTCCACTTAGTCATTTGACTTCCCGGCTACACTTCTAAAAATAAATGGATGAAGAGAAAACCTCTCCTGGCAAGGGCTGCGATATGTTGTCTTCTTGAAGGCCCCTCCTGATGGGCTTACTGAGAAACGACGTCAGCGGAGCCAGCCTCAGCCAATCTCCCTGTGAGCATCCCGCTCCCAAGGAATCTAATATTTAATTTAAGTAGGTGGTGGTAAAAGAAGCCCAGGTTCTGCGTTAGGAGGCAGGGGCCACGGTTGTTCCTGTTATGACTGTTGAAAGGAGAATATTTTGAGAGGTTAATAGAAACAAATTGATTTTCTACAGTTTTTAATATATATATATATATCTATGCCATGTACTGGGTCTGGATTTTGTAATTTGTGGGTGATTTATTGATGAAATTAAAGAACTCTCAAAATAAAATATGTGGTTTTTACACTGTGTTGTTCCATTAAAGAAGGAAAATATTTCCTTCACAGAAGGAAAGGAATTTAAAAATCCTGGGTCAATTTCTACTCAATTATTAACAGACCCTGGGCAGAGTCTCTCTTTCCCTTTCTGCCTCCTCAATTCCTTCTTTTTTGCCTCTCCTCCTCAAGACCAATACCTTGTATACGTTTCCCTCCTTCTTTTCCTCCTTCCATCTCTCTTATTTCATTCTTCCTTTCTTTTCTCTTTCCTTCCCTCCCTTTTTTTATCTTTCTACCCCTCCTTTTATTCCTCTCCTCCCTCCCTCCTTTCCTTGCTCCTTCCCTCCCTCCCTCTCTCCTTCCCCTTGTTCCTGCTTTTCTTCACAGTTTCTCCTCTAATTTCTTCCCTTGGTAACACATATCTTTCCCCATTCAAGACTTTCATTCTAATTTTACCCATTGATTGTCAGTCTACCATAGGTTAGGAATGATTCCAGTGTTTGAATGAATGAATCCCCTTCAAAAATATCTGGTCCTGGGCTGGAGAGATGGCTTAACAATTAAGGAGCTTGCCTGCAAAGCCTAAAGACCTGGGTCTGATTCCCCAGTACCCATATAAAGCCAGATGCACAAACTGGCGGAAATGTCTGGAATTTGTTTGCAGTGGCAAGAGACACTGGGGCGCTCTTTCTCTCTATCTCTCTTTCTCTCCTTCTTTCTATATCTCGCTATCTCATATAAATAAATAAAATATTGAAAAAATGTAGTTCTTATTCTAGCAGAGTTTCAAGAGCTCACGTGACTACATTTTTGTATCTCTCATGTATTCCAAGTAAGTATGTTTTTCTGTAGCTTTCATGGCAGATTCTCCCTTGTAATCTACAACTCAGGACATTGAAGTTATAATTCAGGGGATCTTGAGTTGGCTATTATTTGCCTAGGCATGAGGGCAAAATATTTCATGTTGGAATTAAGAAAATTAGTAAGGAATTCTATTTGACACATAGGAAGAGTTCCATATTACCTCCTATTTATGTGTTATTTAGTACTGAGTTTCTCAAAGAGGAAAAACAATGTGTGTGAATCTTATGTAGCTATCCTTCATTCTTTGCTTTCTTCAGAAGATCTCCAGTGACATGCTGGTGGGACTTGCTTCTGCTTTCCTTTGCGGAGATGAATGAGGTCATAGAGGAGGGAAGAGAGGCTTCTGGTGGGCCGGTTGTGGCATTCTTCCCGTAGCTCCTTGGGAACGTGAGCTAGCTCACTTGTGAGAAACATGCAGCGGACATGCTGGGATGAGTCAGAGCGAAAAAATGACCGTGGAGGCCAAATGCAAGACGGGGTTAAAGCCCTCAGGTTCTCAGGAGGTACAGGCCATACAGGTAAAACACCATCCAAGGAGCTCCTCAGTCCGGTGGAGGGTAGCATAGAGTATTTGGAAGCAAGTGCCTTTCTGCTGAATTCAGTCCTCAACCCAGCAATGGAGGATTTGGGAGCCTCCTCTGGACCCACGTACAGGTCAAGGACTGGTTACTGAGAGGTTACTTGCATGTGGGCATCCCTAAATTGAAACATAAGACAGCACTTGGGGAGATGCCTCTATTAGAAAGACCGTCCTTAATCCAGGTGGTGGTCTAGGAAAGCCCTCTTCAGCAGTGCTTTGTCGAGCTGGCCCGAGCCCCTTGAACATGTTTTGTGCACGTGTGTTTGGCCACTTACCTTATCACTTAAGGTAAGTGATTAGTAACATCGCCTGTTTTTCTGAGTGTTACTTTGGGTGTTAAGTGTAGAGGCTTAGATCAAAGGACAGAAGAAGACATTGTCTCTGGTACTTTCTGTGAGATCTCAATCAAAAAGCTAAGCTGACAGTTCAATGGCTAAATTCTATCCCCAGCATCCTCCTCCCACCCATGCCAAATGCACATACCCATGTGCACGCACACACACGTGCACTCACGTACACATCAAGAAAAAAAAACAACAAGAAGGTAGAACTTAACTGAAGATTTTAACAAATGAGCTTATAATTATCATAATATCCCCAAATAAGCAAAATTAAAATAAACAACACTCTGTAGAAATACTTATAGCCAGTACCACAGACAAATATTTTGAATCCTAATTTATAATATTTTATACAAATTGACTTGAAAACCAATATGAACTCAATACATAAATGGGGAAGAAAAATAAATTTGAAAATGGTAGGGTTTATAAACATGGTTTTAATAAGAAACACAAATTAGTATAGGAAAGAAAAACTTTTGGTGGGAAAGTCAACTGAAATTACTTACTGTATTGATATTGAATCTGCTGGTTGTTTATGTATTAAAAATACATTTTTGTAGTAAGGAATATTTTTATTTATTTATTTATTTATATTAAGAGAGAGAGAGAGAGAGAATGGGTGTGCCAAGGCCCCCAGCCACTGAAAATGAACTCAAGATGCGTGTGCCACTATGCTTACGTGGCTTACATGGGATATGGAAAATCGAACCTGGGACCTCAGGCTTCGCAGGCAAGTGCCTTAACCACTAAACCATCTCTCCAACCCAGTATGGAATATTTTTAAGCCAATATCTGGGCCCAGTGAAATCTCTAGGAGCAGGAAGTAGAATACCTTTTTTTCTTTTTCTCCTTGATTGTTAAAATCAGTATACAGAGAGAGAGAGGGAGGGAGAGAGAGAGAGAGAATGGGCCTGCCAGGACCTTCAGCACCTGCAAATGAATTCCAGACACGTGCATCTGTTTGTACACATGTATGACATTGCTTGCATCACTGTGCGTCTGGCTTCAGTGGAACCTGGAGAGTTGAACGTGAGTTCTTAGGCTTTGCGGGCAAGCGCTTTAACTGCTAAGCCATTTCTCCAGCTCAGATGCAGGGGTTTTCTTCCCTCCCAGCATTCATCCTGTGCTCTCAACTCTGTTCTCTTTCTCTCTCCTGGATTGAAATGTCATTATTGCATGCTAAGCCTGGACTCTGCTACTGAGCCATACTCCATGTCCTAGTCAAACTGTCTTTTACCAAAGCAAGTAGCAAACTCCCATCCCTTTATGAAATCGCTGTTTGCTTCTGAATTTAAACTTACTAACAGGTGTTAGTAACAGGAGACACTGTTAGTAAGTTACATGTCACCTTTGCTGTTCATCTGGTGTCCAACACTAGCTTCTATTTCTGCTTATTTGACGTAAGCAGTTTGACTTCTGTCAAAACAGTTTGTGATTCCTTGCTGGCTTCTATGCACATGTTTACTAACCACCCTACCCGGCAGCTGCATGTGTCTTGGGGTCACACTCAAAGTTGTGAGAACCACTCAATCCTTCAGTCTTTCCATGACCCAGACACTATTCCTTGCCTTTTCTGTCTCAGTGTTCTTATATTTAAAATAAAATAAGAAAACTTACCCACTATAAAAGGACATTGACCTCAAGAAGCTCAAAAAAAAAAAAAAAAAAAAAAAGAACAAAGTATTCTAAAAAGGTTTAATAATAAAAAATGACTAAAGGGATGAAGCATTTCATTCTGGGCTATTAATCCAGTACCTTTCACAAGGGCTAAACTTATTTAAACTAAATAAAAAAATAGCACATGACAGGTTATATTTGTATGGGAAATCACAGAGAAAACAGCAAAGACATTGGAAAATTGCATTTTTTTCAGATAATTAAAGGTCATACTATTTAGCCAAACCATAATCCATCACAACAAGCAAGGCATTGATTACTGCTCCAGCCACGTTCATTTTTAATTCCATTAGTGAAATAAATGACAGCCTTTGAATTTGCCACTCTCTTGATATACAGCAATAAGAATGGCAAATTACTCTAGACTCCAGAATAGCTGAACAGATAAGCTTCTTTCTCCCTCTTTGGCATCTCAAACTACAAAGTTTTAAGGAGCAATAAATGTAACAGCCGTCTTCTCCAGCGTGTGGTAACAGCAGCTCCACAGAGATCTGAGAATGTTCAAAGCGAAGCTATTCTCCCCATTTACGCAGCGGAGAGCTGCAGAGACCCCCCACCCCACACACACCCACCATGCCCAGTCGTCCTGGGAAGAAGCTGGTTTCCTCCAGGGCCCTGAAGCTGACAGTTACCATTCACAGAACCACCACACAAGTGTCCTGCAAACGGACTGAATTATATCTCTAGGGACACGTGTTGTAATGGCTGTCAGAGAGAACTACTTTACCAAGCTATGTGGTTTCCCGGTCTTCCTCAGGTGTACCGTAGTCATTCATTTTGCTGCCTCTCTCTGTATTGCACCCTAGAGGAGACCACAAACTGAACAATACACACTGCTCTATTTTCGCTCTCTGCTGGCCTGTTTGTGGGAGGAATTGTTTCTCACTCAGGGAACCACAAGTGAGCTTTTATTTGTATAGGGACGTTTATGAGAGCAGAGGGCGTTCTTCTTTGCAGGTTAGGTATGGGGACTCTTTTACCTGTGAGAACATAGATGCATGAGTATAATGGCCAGGTTCTCAACAAGTAATTTATATAGGGTGGTTTGAATTGGTGGAGGGATTTTCACTGAATTTAACCTACTTTAGGACCATTACTAGGAGGACTCCCTTGAAGTTGCACTAGACATTTTTTCAAGTCTTTAGAGTACTTACTTGTATGGCTAATTCTCTCTTTCCCACTCCTCAACACACACACACACACACACACAAACACACACACACAAACAACCACTCACACACAACTTCATATGCAGCAAACACTAAAATACCCAATGCATTAACACATAAGTTTTCTGGAACAGGCCAACTTTTGCATACTAGTAAAGCTGCAATTCTTTTCTTTGAGTGTTCATCTACACAGTTGACGACACCGTATTACTTGTGATTAATTATTGCTGCTTCCTCTGCCATCTAATCTCTCGCAGGAGGCCCATGAGTTTCTCATGAAGCAGCGATGCGCCTGCTCTGCCGTAGAGCACAGTATCTACCTGTAGCAAAAATCTTAAGGAAAATCTTCTATAACTTAATTAAACTTAGATTGTTGGTATATAGTTTTTTCAGGGAGGTTAAGCAGGGCATATGATATCTTGAGAGCAGAAAAAACTGCTGCCAAGTGGCTGATACCAAACGCAGCCTGGTAGGTAAACTGAGGTAATGACAGGGGTGATAATGTATCATGCTCTGGGGCACAGGTGATTGCAGGCAAGAGTCAAAGAGGAACTTCTACTAGAGCAGTATGAAGCAGGAAGCTGAGTTCTTGAAGCAGTCTGGAAGTCTCCAAGCTCTTGCCTGGAGCAGGAAGTCTTGCATGGGACAATGAGAGTCTAGCCAGAGGCTCCTCTGTCCCTTTGTACTTTCTGAGCATGCAGGCAGATTCCTATCTTGGTCTTTGCGCTGGGTTCCCTGGGTTGGCTGTTCATTGGCCTTACTCAAAACTGGATGGAAGTGGGGATTAAACACGTGGTATTACTCTGCCTTTTGTTTTTTTCAACCCTGATGCTTGGCTATGAGAAATGCCATCCTGAAAACCAAGACAGATACCACAGAGCATTTTTGTCATTATTCTTAGACGTAAAAAAGAGAATCGATATTGTGTTAACTTACCTGCTGTGTTCCTATTCCTTTTAGTGTGAGTGTATGCATATAACATGCACATTTCATTTTCTTCCTTAATGTAAGTGCTGAGGAGTCCTTAGATTTTTATCCTACACTTAACTGCATCCACCTTCAAGCACCTTTGCAGCCACGGGCCCTTGTCTGATGACCGGATAGAAGAAATTGTTTGAGTGACTACTTTCTAAATTTCCCCAAGGAGGGTATGTAATTAAGACCTTCTTAAATGTATTGGAGAGAGAGAAAAATTCAGTATACAGGCAGATGCATTATGGGAAACTGCTTGTCCTAGGCAAGTTTTATCCTTCCCAACTTCTATAGCCTATTGTTTCCACCTGGTGACATGTCAAAGCAGTTAGTGCCCAGGCTCCCATCTACACCAGCCTGATCATGGTCCTCAATTTATGAGTACCTTCCCAGAACAGTGGGTCATCTTCGAGGAAAACTTGCCTATTTGTCTGTTGTGATGACTCCCTGTCGCATTTCATTAAGGAACAGTAGGATCAAATCAGCAAATCCTCCTTTGCAAGCTACTCAATGCTTAATCTACTGACTGAAAAAGAATTCAGAATGTTTCTAAGAAATACCGAAATGGCAAAACACTTCAGTTGTCTTTGAAGTCTGGTGGAAAAGAATTATTATTTATTTAATTACCTTTATTACATACCCTGTATTATAAGTTATATGTTAGGCCCTGAAGTACGGACAAGGATGGAATAAGATTCATGTTTTCATGGTTTTTAGTAGTCAAGTTAGTGAGAGAAATATGCCAACACATACAAACAGTTTGAAGACCATGAAATTTCATGTCAACTCTGCCCAGAGTCTGTGAAAAAGGATGGGAAGGTTTAGGGTTAGAAGTACTCTGGCTGGATTTACCGGCTACGTCTGTGAACATGGCTGGGAACAGGCACGAGCAGGGTCCTGAAACCAGGGTCCACAGAGTGCTTAGAAAGTTTTGGAAATAACCTAGATAGATAGACAGCTTGAGCACAGCTCTAATGAAAGGAAAGGGAAAACTCAAACGGGTAGAGATCGATTAGATAAGATCGCCTGATTGGTGATCAGATGTGAGTATTGAAAAAGAGAAAGGACTGGCTGGTGGACTGCGAGGCAAGGGTGAAAGGGCGGGGGCCGCTTTGAGCATGCTGAGCCTGAGGAGCACGTGGCCTTCGGGCGGAGATTGTGCGAGGGCACAGATTTGGGAGCCCTCGGCGCGTAGAGCGTGGATGCTGATGAGAGAGGGGAGTCAGGGGAGAAGAGATGGGAAGGGTGTCCCGAGGGAGGGCCAGGCGGATGCAGGCCGGCAAGGCCAGGCTCCGGGAAGGTGCAGACTCTGCAGTCACCATGTCCAGCCCTGCGCACATCTGACAGTTGGCCAGTGCTCCACAGCTAATGATCTTTCGCTCTGTCATTCCCTGCAGCACGGGGACTGTCTCCTCTCACTTAGAATTCCAACGTCTCGAGCTGTTTTCGGCACATGGCAGATAACCCCAAAATGCATCTATTGGCTGAGCGAGTAGGGCCCATGACGGGAAGTGTGGCCAGAGTGGAGAGGCAGTTCCAGGTGGAGGTGTGGTCACAGCGTCCACATAGCACCATGCACAGATAAGGGCTGGGAGGTGTCCATCAGCTCTTGCAGGTAGGAGGTCATTTGTGATTGCAGCGGGTGGAAGCCGGAAGATACGGGGCTGAACAGATGCCTTCCAAGAAGCATGGTGGCAACAAGTGTCTCGGCTCTTTCAAGATACGAGACAGTGAAGGGAAGACGCTTGTGCCAGCCAATGGCTGGTGCCCTTCAAATTGCCCGAAACAGTGTTCAGGCTCCATTCTCGACAGCTTACCGATCTTCTGTCCTTAGTTTAGGAACCCCAGCTGCAATGAAACTTGTAGTTCCCACTGCCCCAGAATTAATTTTTATAAAATTCTTAGTTATAGAACCTCCAGATTCTTCCTTGTAGATTTTACCCATTGCTTCTGGTACTCATTTTTTGAGCTGTTACATGAGGTGGGAAAAAAAAGAAAGAAAGGAAAAAAAAAAAGGTTGCTTCTGGAGACAGGATTCTCAGGAGGATATTATGCTCCCTTATCCGTGTTTTTCTTAAACTACTTTGATATACCTCGACAAGCAAAATTAACTTCATAATTTCCACCAAGTTGGTGACAAATTTAGAAAGTGGAAATATCTTTAGATAATATGAAATTTCAAAACATCTAAGACACTGTGAGATGCAGAAGAAACAGTATAACAATGTACTTATTGAAACTAATTTATTTAAATTATTTATTAAGATACAAACAAAAGTAATTTTATAAGCAAAACAGAACAATGTTTTCCCCTCCCTTCAATTTTTTTATTATTTTGTTATTTTATTATTTTTTTGGTTTTTCAAGGTAGGATTTCACTCTAGCCCAGGCAGAGCTGGAATTCACTATGGAGTCTCAGGGTGGCCTTGAACTCATGGTGATCCTCCTACTTCTGCCTCCCTAGTGCTGGGATTAAAGGTTTGTGCCACCACGCCCAGCTTTTATTTTTTATTTTTTAGAAAGAAAAATAAACTCATATTCAGGAGAAGTTTCAGTTTGGGTGCTTAAACTTTTAAAAGATAATGGAGACATCTCATTAATTAGCCATAGACACTTATTTAATTAACTACTAACAATTTACAAACAGTAGTATAGTTGATTGAATATTATATATTATTTATTACCACTACAATTTTAATTGTGGATAAATGATTATATCTATGAATCCAAGCTTGAGAATTACTTGAAACTTTACTTTTGATATTTGTTTCTAGTCTCATCTAATTGAAGATCTTTTGAGCCCTATGACTTAAGAAGCACAAATTACAAGCTGACCCATTTCAGTGTGAAAACATTGTTTTTCTTTTCCTTGATAAAATGAAGTATGTGAGGCATGAACTTAAAGAAAAGTGTTTTTCAAAGGTTAGCCTGGCTGTTGGCATGATTTATAATGGCAGCTGTCTATATTTTTATACAATTGAGTCTTCATTGCCCTAGAAACAGGTAAATTAACATGTGGTTAAGTTCTAACCACAACTCTAAGGAGGCCCAATTTCCCAGGCGTGTTCCATTTTGCAGGTCTTTTTTTCTCCACGGTTTTATATTGGTTGGCCTGAGAACAGTTCATCAGAAATGGGGGTGGCAGGAGAACTCGCTAAGCTTTGGGGTACACAACAGCTCTGGGGACCCCAGCTACCCTGGAGTCTGATTCACACCATGTGGGTCATCTCTGTGGCTGAAGGTGTGTGTGTGTCTTTACGCTTCCATGCCTGACACACGTCTGGGTGCTCGACTCCTTCCTGCCCACCCACTTAGCCACACAGTTTGGAAACGTTCTCATGTGGGTTGGAAGCAACCAAGGGTGGGATTCTTCCTCCGTGACACTTAAACACTTTCCTTCTGAGTTTGAACCAGTCCAACCTTTCTCCCGCCACGCTTGGAGGGAAAGCTACCTCTTTTGACTGCTCTGTGGGGGAAAGCACATGGGTTCAGCCTGCTGAAAGGAGCCTTCATTGAGATGCCTGCTCTGCTGAGCTGTGTTTGGAAGGAGGTTGAAATGGATATGGTCATAACTGTTACAAACATTAGGCATCTGTTCTGTGATAGGGATGTGGTGGACCCCATGGACACCACGATGAGAAGACAGCATTTTCTCTCCAGGGGTCACAGTTCAGCACGGAGAGCAAGGCTGTGGATCAGCACTGATGAGAGTAAGCAACGGCTTATGTGTGAAAAGTGATGCGAGCAAGGGGCTGGCGAGTGCTTTGTTACGGAGGAGGTCGAGGTGAGGAATGAGAGAAGACTTCCCAGAGGAAGTGGCATCTGAGCTGGTCCCTGAAGGATGGAAAGAGCTGTTCCAATAGGGAAAAAGAAGACTAGCTGTTAAGGTTTTCCGAGAAAGCAGGAAGTACCACCAAAATATAGGCTGGGTAAATATTTATTTTTATTATTTGGATTTTTGAGTAGCATGTTTTAAAATTTATTTTTATTAGCTATGGACATAATTAGTATGTAAACAACACAGGTTGGTACCATTCTTTCCCTCCTCCCTGCCCCTTTTCTGAAGGAGGCCTTACTCATTGGGGATGCAGGTCAACCCCATGGGGATTGTGGTTCATGCATTATGGGGGCAGCAGTCAGTTATGGGGGAGAAGCAATGTCTCTGTGCAAAATGTCCCAATTTGTGGCTATAACAATCTTTCCACCCTTTCATCTGCAAAATTCCCTGAATCACGTTGGGTACATTTTACGTCTACTTCAGTGATGGGCACTTAGGATACGCTGGGTAAATTTAGTAGCATTCTTTCTTAAGGATTTTAGTGAGCAATTGATGTCTGCAACAAAATACTCTATTTTCTATCATCAAATGTTATTTGGGAGCCAGGGATGTAGCTTAGTAGGTAGAGTGCTTGCCTAGTATACTTGAAGCCCAAGGTTCCATCCCCAGCACTGCATAAGCCACGTGTGGTGGTTCATGCCTATAATCCCAGCATCTGGGAGGTAGAAGCAGAAAGATCAGGAGCCCAAGGTCATCCTTGCCACGTAGAGACTTTGAGGCCAGCTTGGGTTACATGAGAGTCTGCCTCAAAAAACAAAACAAGCACCTTCATTCATATGTGCTAATTAACATTACAATGAGCAGAGAGAATTCTTCATGTGTAAAACCTAATCTTTTGACTTCTCAGTCCATATTCAATAGAGGTTGAAAATAGCTAACCATCTCTGATGTATGCTAAGCATTTTTGTTTTTAGAGAGCTGTCTCATACGGTTATCCACTTAAAAGTAAGTTATGGGATAGAGAACAAAGAAATTGTCAATACATGTGCATAAATCAATAATTATAAGCACTGGGTCAGATCCTGCCAAAACTATGATGTGAGCTCATGTCTGTATCCCAAGGATTATCATAAAGCAGGTGCTGGTATATAAAATAAAATCACCAAATGAGATTTCGGTATTTTATCTAGTGTATATGGATTGCCTTTTGTGGTGAGTTGTTGATTTTGAGGACCTCACAATACCACCCATGCTGGAAGTGGTTTATTTTGACTCACAGACTCGAGAGGAAGCTCCATGATGGCAGGGGGAAGTGATGGCATGAGCCCAGGGTGGACGTCACCTCCTGGTTGACATCAGGTGGACAACAGCAGCAGGAGAGTGTGCCCAAACTCTGGCAAGGGGAAGCTGGCTGTAATGCCCATAAGCCCGCCCCCAGCAACACACCTCCAACTCCAGCAAGACTCCAGTTCTCAAATTGCCATCAGCTGGTAATCAAGCATTCACAGCACATGAATTTACGAGGTACACCCAAGTGAAACCACCACCACTACACAGGATCTCACCACGAATGTGGACCTCAGCAATTCAACTAGACAGCAAGCCCCGGGGTCCTCCTGTCTCTGCCTCCCCAGCAATGGAATTATAGGCAGGAGGCAGTTTAGGGTGACTGGGTTCCCAAAAGTAAAAAGCAGGTATATTCTTGAGTCAGTTTTTGTAGTCTCTACTTCATTAGGGATCAGAGAAAGATCAGGCTTCACCATATCTCTTGCCTAAAGGAGTTCCCCTTTCCTAGAATTAAGATTCCCAGAAGGTTTAAATCTGATCCTGGCATCGTGATTGGATAAATTTAGCCCCCAAATTTGGTATCATGGCTGGTTAGTCCAGCCCCCATTCATAATCTATAAATGACCCCAATTTGGGTCACAGAGTGGGCTTTATTCCACCCTGCCTTCCACACGGCAGGAGCTCTCTCTACTTTCTCTTCTTTCCTTCTCAACCATCACACTCTGCTTTTACATGGGTGCTAGGGATCCAAACTCGTGTCTTCATGATTGTGTGGCCAGCACTTTACTCACTGAGCCATCTCCTCTGCGCTATCCCCAGCGCCTCAGCCCATGCTGTCTTTTGTGATTGGTCTTCCAGACTAACAAACCACAGTCACCACGAGCGGCACACTGCATGGTGGATGAAAAGTAGCCACGGGTTTGGTTTCCATAGCAAGCCATGGGGTCTTATGATTAGAAATTTTTCAGAGAAGCACAGGTAGCTGTTGGGATGAGAGTGGTCTGCCTGAGGCTTAATGTTTACTAAGAGAACCTCTGTCATCTCTCACCACCTGATGTCCCTTGTGTTACTGACAGCGCCTCCCTTCATCACCAAAGCATTTTTATTTGATTATGAGACCAAATCCACTCCCTCGAGAACAATTTCCAACAGTCGTGCATATGTGGCCTGAGCCACAAGTGATGGCGACAGTGGTCCCACTTCCTTAGCAACCATCAGCTGACTTGTGTTGTATAAAGGAGGTGAGGGAGGGGGAGGGGAAAACCCTTTCTTCTTCTTCCTCTTCCTCTTCCTCCTCTCTTTTAGATTAGGAACCACTACAGAAAGCGGTGAACCCTCACAGCATGTTTCTCCCACCCCTGCAGAGACTGGCTGAGGCCTCCTGGTCCCCACGATGAACACCAGTAACCCTACTACCAAAGACCCTCAGCAGAAGTGGGATGGGGAAGAGGGGGTCTGTGTGTGCAACCTTTTTACAAAAACAAAATCAATCAATAAAAAAAAAAATCATAGGGATCTGTCTTATCAAGATGGTTGTGAGGGAGATGAATAGATGGCTCAGCAATTAAAGGTGTTTGCTTAAAAGCCTGATGGCCTGGGTTCAATTCCCCAGTACCCCCCAAAAACCAGATACACAAAGTGGTACACGCATCTGGAGTTCATTTGCAGGGGTAAGAGGCCCTGGCACACCTCTTCTCTCTCTCTCTCTCATTCTCCTTGCAAATTAATAAATAAAATTTTAAAAGATGGTTGGGAGGACAAACTGAGATGATAAATTGGACTCTCTGACACACAGTAAGTTGTCAATACCTGGTATTTCCAAGGGGTTCTGAAGTACCAGTCTTCACATTGTATAGGTTTGTGTCCTACCTCATGTCACCATGAAAAAATGAAACAGTCAGAATAAACTAGTCTTATACTGG
The DNA here is from genome assembly GCA_036346955.1 of Dipus sagitta. Lineage (NCBI taxonomy): Eukaryota > Metazoa > Chordata > Mammalia > Rodentia > Dipodidae > Dipus > Dipus sagitta. The sequence continues at coordinate 17,978,745 of CM070785.1, read as the reverse complement.
CTTTAAGGAGACCAGAGATCTTGGGAGGTAAATAAAATGAAGACACAGAGTTATTGGGGTCAATAGCTTTATGGAGAGAGAGAGTCTCCAGCAAGCACATTCTATAAATGCAGAATGCATTAATCATTGCAATACTGGAGGTAAGATTCCAACTGCAGCTTGACTGATGGAGTATAATATGAATAAAACTACAAAGGGGGCTGGAAAGATGGCTTAGTGGTTAAGGAGCTTGCATGCCATGCCAAAAGACCCAGGTTTGAATCCCCAGGACCCACATAAGCCAGATGTATAAGGCGGCACATGTGTCGAGTTTATTTGCAGCAGCTGGAGGCCCTGGTGTGTGCAAATTTTCTTTCTCTCTCTCAAAATAAATTAAAAATTAAAAAAAAGCACAAGGGCATGTGGGACATTGGTATATATGGGCTTCATTGAGACTGTATGGAGTCAGGGTGAGCAGTAGAGTTTGGTGAGCATCAGTGTTTGAGTAACCAAGTATATTATTCCCGTTGTTGCTATGACAAAATACCCAACAAGAAGTAACAGAAGAGAGGAAGGCCTTATTTTGGTTTCTACTTGGAGGGGATAAGTCCGTCTTGGCAGGGCGACTTGGCGGCAGGAGCAGCTGGCTATATTCAGTCTGCAGGCGGGAAGGTCAGTTTCTCCTTTTTATTAATTTCAGGGCCTCAGCCTATGGAATAATCCTGCTTACAGTTAGGGTGGGCCTTCCCACCTCACTTAACTTCATCTGAAAACTCCCTCAGAGACAAAGTCAGAGACTTGTCTCTTATATGATTCTAGATCTAACCAAGTTGACAATTTAGATTAACCTTCACACCAGAGTTTTTAACTTTAGCTTTTTTGGACATTGGTCTCTAGAATGAGAGTGTTACAGCACTACTATAACAAATGACTCACAGGCTGGGTAGCTTAAAACAAGAAAACAGTATTCTCATAGAAACCTGGAGCCCCAAAGTCTAAATAGAGCCATTGGTTTCCATGGGGGAGGTGGTGGGAAGGGAAACCCATCAAGTTTTTACAGAATTTTAAGAGTTAGGGCTCTGTGTGAGTTGAATTGAGTCCTCCCAAACTCATCTTTAAAGTACTAACCTCCAATATCTCAACATATAAAGATATTTTTATATATGACCCTTAAGGAGATAATTAAGCTAAAATGAAATTTTTAGAGAGGTGTCAAATCTAACATGCCTGATGTCTTTAAATGAAGAGGAAATGTGGAGTCACTAGTGACATGGAGAGAGAGAGAGAGAGAGAGAGAGAGAGAAGCCATGTGAAGATATTCCGGAAGGTGGTCTTACGCAAGCCACCAAGAAGGGCCATAGAGAGAACCAACCCTATTGGCACCTTGATCTTAGACTTTCAGTCCCTGGAACCGTGAGGCCCAAAGGAATGAATCTCTGTTATGTAAGCCACGTAGTCTGTGGGATCCTGTTTCTGTGGTCCTACCAACTGCATGTAGCAAAGTGTAGCCTTGTGGTGCAGTAGTGACTCACGTGGCAGTAACCATGAAGACACGGCTCCCCTTGAGACACTGGTTTCTCCTCCTTTGGGTACGCCAGATGGGAGAGGACATGGACTCATATGGCATTTCCATGTGTACTGTTCTTTTGCAAGTGTGTGTGCTTGCTCATGTGAGTGGATGTGAGTGTGGATGTGTATGAAGGACAAAGAGTGACGCTGAATGTCTTTCTCAGTCGCTTTCCACCTTCTTTTTTGAGACAGGGTCTCACATTGAACCTAGAGCTGACAGATCTGGTTAAACTAGCTAGCTAGCTTGGGGATCCATTTTTCTCCTCATTTCCAGGGTGAGGGTGACAGATATGTGCTGCCACACTTAGTTTTTGCATGATTACTGGGGCTCTGGCTGAAATCAGGTGGCCACATGCTTGTGTGACAAGCAGTTACCCACTGAGCCATCTCCCCAGATGTATTTTTAATTTTTTATTGGTGCATTTTCGTGTGTGTGTGTGTGTGTGTGTGTGTGTGTGTGTGTAGACAGAGAAAGGGGGGGGGGGAGAATAGGCATCAGGGCCTCTTGCCACTGCCAATGAACAACATGCACTTGGGCCACTCTTGGCGTCTGACTCATTATGGGCACCTTGGGAACTGAATCCGGGCTGGCAGGTTTCACAAGCCAGCATCTTCAAGAGCTAAGCCATCTTCCCAGCTCTAGTTTGAATATTTTCATGAGCCTCATATTATTTCCCATGATGGCTGCATCAATTTTTCAGTCTCCCCTCAAATATGCAAGGCTCCATTCCTGCACATTGTCAGATGGTTTTTATGTTCTTTTTGGTGCCTGTGTGGTGTGTGCACCTGCTTGTGCAGCTGTGCATGCCTCGTGCACATGTGTGGGGAAAGCGGAGGATGTTGGATGACCTTCTCTCTCCCTCTTGGTCTTATTTCCTTGAAGTGGGGGTCCTTTGCTTGACTTGGAGCTCTCTGTTTTCCAGGTAGACTTGCTGACTAGCAAGCCCCTGCAATCCTGCTGTCTCCGCAGCCCTCCAAGCACGGGCAGTGCAGGTGTGCGCTCTCCTGGCTTTTGATGTGCATGTGTGGGGTTGGCTTCATGATTGCCATGCTGCCCTCTCCACAGCCCTGAGAAGATTTCCTGAATAAATCTCTGGCTTCATGCTTCCCCACAGTATGGTCACCTGCCCACAACACATGTAAGAGTAGACCTGAGACCAGGCCCTGCTCTAGTTAGCAAACAGGCGCCATCCCCAGCTCCTGCGGAGTTTGCTTTCCCAGCATGGGTTTTGTCTTTTTCAATGACTTTACACCAGCCGCTGAAAGCTTGTCCTGGCCTGATCCTTCCCTCTCAGGGTGGCATGGGTTCAGCTGAACAGCAGCCAGCTCAGTGCTTCGGAGCTGCACCTGGAAGATGGAAATTGCCAGAAGCTCTTTCTTTGCGTCACCTAGAGAGTGCCTCCATGTTCACACTCGTGGCCGTTGCCTCCCTCTCGTTCCGGAGGACCAGGACGGGCGGTCGCAGTTCTCGCAGCTGAGGCTCAAACACATCTGTGTGAGTAACACTGCAGTTAGCACAGCACCCAACTGTGCCACCTCTAACACCCCAGGGCAGGGGGAGTGGAACCAACCTAAACCAATCTCCGACCTGTTTTTTTAAACAGTTTTATTAACAGGAGAGAGAGAGAGAAAGAGAGAGAGTTCTAGCCATTCTAAAACCCAATGCTTCTCCAAAATGAAATTAGGCATTGTGGTCCCGCTGAACACCTAGGTCTAGTGAGGGACATGATGGGCAATCACAGCATCTTGTGGCCTGTGACCATGCAGCCAAGGAGTGCTACACAGAGCTGTAAACTTGTCAGGGCCACTTATCTGACCTTTGGCTGGTAAGCTGGAAGTGCGTGCGGCTAGCTCCCACCAGAATAATAGCACGTTTGAATCCAGCTCAGGTTATCACTTGACATCCCGAAATCCATTTCTAAGGTAGAAAGGAAGCCTAATTGGAAGGAAAATCCATTTTATGAAAGAAGTCTCCCCCCACAAAATTGATGTCAGGTTGTACTCTGCTATTCCTGGTCACCTGCTACCACTGCGACCAAGCCACCTTATTGAAATAAACAGTGGGCACCGTTTCACTCTGGGCATCTCTAGAATGGCTCTGTTGTGAGCTGTGATAGTACTAAGAAAATGGCTCTTATTTCTTTGTCCTATTTTTAGCTTAAATTTTATTTATTTATTTGACAGAGAAAGAAAGAAAGAGAGAGAGAAAGAGAGAGAATGGGCATGCCAGGGCCTCCAGTCACTGCAACGAACTCCAGATGCGTGCACCCCCTTGTGCATCTGGCTAACTTGGGTTCTGGGGAATCGAACCTGGGTCCTTTGGCTTTGCAGGCAAGCACCTTAACCGCTAAGCCATCCCTCTGGCCCTAAAATTTGTATTAGAGATAAGGCTTCCTTATGTAGCTGAGGTTAGTTTTGAATTAATAATCCCCCTCCTCTTTCCTGTCTTCTGAGTTGAGATTACAGACAGATGTCACTGTGCTTTATTTTTTCTCAACTTGTAACGCTGAGGCACTAAGACAAATGTTCGATATGCTCTCTGAGAGCTCACCTGAAGCAGGGTCTTCTGAAGCCCGCAGCCTGTGGCAGTGCGGACAATCTACATGCCCGATGGAAACCGGCTGCTGCTGATGTGCTTTCAATAACGATAGATGGATATGCACATCTTCAAGCAGATACGGTGGTTTGTGCTTGTAATCCTAGCATTCAGGAAGCTGAGGCAGGAGCATTGCTGAGAAATTGAGGCTAGTCTGGGCTACATAGCAAGATCTCAACAAAACAAAACAAAACAAAAAGAAAAACAAAACAAACAACAGCAAATAGAACTAAAAACAGGCCTCCTGACACCTGGCAGCGCTCACATAAAGGCCAGTAACCTGGGACCTGAGCAAGCTCTTCAGTTAGTAGAGGCCTACAGAGTAAACCTTTGGTGGAGGGACACCAAGTTGTCGCATGCTAGGCAGCACTGTGCTGGTTGGACTCTGGGCTGGTCTCAGCCCTCCTGCACCTTGTGTAGGATGGCGAGGCACTAGGCTGGCTAAGGCACACCCCTGCGCCTGCGGCCCGGGCCAGCAGCAATCTTGAAATCCAGGCTCTGAGGGGCCCTGTAGCTGGGTGATTTCCCCGAGTCTCCTCGCAGTTCTCATCGTTATCAGCCTGGTGTAGCTAACAGTGGACAGAGCGAGGGAAAGACTGAATTGCTTGACCTCTCTGTTTTCTTTGCATGCATGTGTAGCATGTGTGGTGTGGTGTGTGTGCATGCTGCATACATGTGAGTAAGCAGATGCATACACCCTATAGGCATGTATGTGGAGGCCAGAGGAGGACTTTGGGTGTCTCCTTCATTTTACTCTTCCATGTGTCCCTTTAAGACAGAGTCTCTCACGGAAGCCATATCTGCTGTTTTTTTTTTTAGTCAGACTGGATGATCAGCAAGCCCTAGTGCGTTTCCTGTCTGTGCTACCCACAGGGCTGGGTTTATGGGCATGTGTGACCATGCCTGGTTTTCCACACTGGTGTTAGGTATTAAAATCAGATCTGCAGACGTACATAGCAAGCACATTTTTTGTGTGGTTTTTTGAGGTAGGGTCTCACTGTAGCCCAGGCTGACCTGGAATTCACTATGGAGTCTCAGGGTGGCCTCGAACTCACGGCGATCCCCCTACCTCTGCCTCCCGAGTGCTGGGATTAAAGGCGTGTGCCACCACACCCGGCTGCAGCAAGCGCTTTTACCTGTGGAGCCATCTCCCCAGCTCCTGGCTGGTCCTTGAAAGGACAAATGTGAAGACACGCTGACGTCTTCCGACAAGGCAGCGCTGGTTTTCTCTAAGGCTTCATCAGTGACGGAGTCCAGCTACTCCATGAGAGCCATCAGTGGCCACAGCCCATCCAGCAAACTTCCAAAAGCAGCCTAATTTTTATCGTGTGATTCGTGCGGCATTTACCCAGTGGATAGATAGAAGAAGCTCAAAGGAAGCGGCATTTCCAAAAGATATGCTGGCCCCTATTTCAAAATAGCCTTGAAAGATTCTGAAGATGAAATGAAGTTATATTATATAAATCTACGTCTAGGCTCTGGATGCCATTAACAACAAAACAAAATAGAAGGGGGATTTTGGAATAGTTCCACAAGAACAATTTAAGTTTACTGAGTAAATAAATAGTAGGCAGTTAAAAAATTCTATGCAGGGAAAATTCAGAAAGTGGTTCTGAAGTTAGAGATGGAGGAGATCTGTTTTATGACCTTTCTGGTTTCTGTCCTTCTTGATGAAATCATCTTAAGGAAGGGGTGTCACCTGGGTTAGTAGTGTAGTCCATGCAGCGCTACGGCCTGTATTCGGGCTGAGCGCTCCTCCTTCCGCTAAGCCTGTCTGGGAAGCTCCCTTACAGGCAAGCATGGAGCCTTGTTTCCATGGTTCCATTCTAAATCCAGTCAAGTTGACAATGAAGATGAACCCTAACCGACAGACATTAATACTACGAATTGTGTATGCCCCAACCCCAGCCCCTGAGATGTACAGACCTGTGATGTTCATACCTGATGCGACTGTCCTTGGTCCTAAGGCTTGCTCAGCATCACTTGTTTCGGAAGAGGGGATGCCCTGGTGAAGGGTGACCAGGGGAGCAAGCCTTGTGTCTATGCAACCTTTGTCCTGACAGTGGCTGCTTCCGTTCTGCCCTGAAAGAAAATCCCACACAGTTGAGTTTACCATTTTCATTTTTTTGTGTGTGTGGAATAGTAAGGTCACTTATGCCTTTTGAAATTTACATAAGTGGATAGAATATATTTTTATTTAATATGATATCACATAGTAGGAAGTTATACTGTCTCTTCCCTTTTTATTTTCTGTATTTTTAATATATATTTTTAATTTATTTATTTGAGAGAGAGAAGAGCAAAAAGAGATAAAGAGAGAGATTGAGAGAGAGAGAGACAGAGAGAGAAAATGGGCATGCCAGAGCCACCAGCTACTGCAAATGAACTCCAGATGCATGTTCCACCTGGCTTACATGGGTCCTGGGGAATTGAACCAAGGTCCGTTGGCTTTGCAGGTAAATGCCTTAACTGCTAAGCCATCTCTCCAGCCCCTTACATATATTTGAGAGAAAGAAAGAGGGAGAGAGAGAGAGAAAGAGAGAGAATGGGAACGTCAGGGCTTCCAGCCACTGCAAATGAACTCCAGATATGTGCACCCCCTTGTGCATCTGGCTTACATGGGTCCTGGGGAGTTGAACCAGGATCCTTTGGCTTTGCAGGCAAATGCCTTAACAGCTAATCCATCCCTCCAGCCCCTATTTTCTATATTTTTGTGTGCATGTGTATGTATGTTCTCATGTGTGTGTGCAAGTGAGCATAAACATGCACGTGGAGACCACTTTTTGAGCAGACTTTTATTGAACCTGAATCCCACCATTTAAGCCAGCCAGCAGCCCCACGTATAAATAAATGCCTCATGGCACCGCCTCCCCAGCACTGGGATTACCGGGTGCCTGCTGCTACACCTGGCATTTGTACGTGGGCTCTGCGCTTCCAAACCCAAGTCCTCACGGTTGTGTGGCAGACACTTGCTCACTGAGCCACTTCTCCATTTCTGCTTCTTTCCTTTTAATGCCTTACTCTACAGAGCATCCTTCCCAGAATTCCTTGGAGTAGTTTTCTTGCAGACATAGAAATGTTAAGGATCAATTATGCTGAGAAACCAGGTTTCCATCTCCAACCTTGGAGTCACAGATACTGCACATGTCTTCTACGAGCCTTTTTCCTTGGCAGATTGGGATGGAATAGTTCCCATGGGATCCCTGACCTACGGCCCATCACTAGCTTGCGAGGTTAGTCTTCAGAGGTCAGGGCATAATGCCATTCCCAAGGATAAATGAGACTAAGGAAAGGTTTCAATGCCAAAACATGTGTATATGCAAGGGAAACGCTGGCTGTAAGTAAATGCCTTTAAAAGGAAAAGGTACGAGGAAAGTTATTTTAATTAATTAACTAATTAATTTAGGTAGGTACTTGTTATATATTCCCAGCTGGCTTTGAACTTTTGGTCCTCCTGCCTCAGTCTCCTGAGTGCTGGGGGAATAGGCGTGTGCTACCATTCCCAACAAGTCAGCCACTTAAAAAAGAAGTAAATAAAGCCCGGCGTGGTGGCGCACGCCTTTAATCCCAGCACTTGGGAGGCAGAGGTAGGAGGATCACCGTGAGTTCGAGGCCACCCTGAGACTACATAGTGAATTCCAGGACAGCCTGAGCTACAGTGAAACCCTACCTCAAAAAATAAGACAAAAAAAAAAAAAAAAAAGAAGAAGAAGAAGTAAATACACAAACAACCAGATAAAGGCTAACAGTAACGTCCGATAAATTCACCCTCTTAACCTTACAGTGAATAATAGCGAACCATGTCTATTGCTGTGTGAGTTTGCTTTTATTTCCAGCCTGCCTTTCCTTCCATGTGAGGCACCAGGAGGAAATACATGCAACTTTCTTTTTTTTTTTTTTAATTTTAGTTCAACATGTGTACTTTATTTAAATTTTTTTTTTATTAAGTAGGAACTTTGTGTGGTCCCATCATGTGTTGGTGCCATCATTTCCCTCCTCCCGGCCCCATTCCACGGAGGGCCCTCCTCAGTGGGACTGGGGGTGTTCACCGTGGGGTTGTGCCGTTGCGGGGGCTGGCGGGCGATGCCCCTGGATTCTCCCTCCCAAGACCGCCACTTTCTTTCGCAGGTTTCCCGGCACTGCTCCGCTTCTCAGGGGCATCTGGCCTTCTGCACGTTTGCATAGCTGAGTTGTGCACAGGCCAGTCAGGGGCTGGGAAGCAAAGGTTGTCCACCTCCGCTGTGGCAGGGTCAGCGCTGACAGGGCTGGTTGTCTGTGGTAGAGGGGACATGTTGTTGTCACAGAAGGGGCTGCCTTCAGCCCATCTGAAGAATGTTACTTCGGGAGGTGACTGAATTGGGGGGACTCAGGACATTTTGATGTCATTTAATTATCTCCGAGCCAAGCCACTGCTGCTGCATTCCGTGCTTGTCCACATGGGGACTTCCGCTGGGTCTTGGCTCACTCACAGGAATTTGATGTTTAGAAAGTCACTTTCCTGTCCTTATAAACAATTCCATCATAATAACCTGGCTTCTGGCACCAGAGGTTCATTTGAATTTTGCTCAGCTTGGTTTACAATTAAGATTTAATTAGTAAACTTGTTACAAAGACAGGAAAGCTCTGACTTTCCCCTGTTTCTCTTTCAGGCCTCTGCAAGGACCCAACCCGTCCTTTTGGCTCTTAGGAATTGGCAGAAAGGTTTCTCCAGACGTCGTTATTTATGTTACTGCAATTCTAGGATAAAATATTGTTCTTTGCTTTTTGGAAATAGAGGGATGTAACTCAGTAACTTAGAATTCAAAGTTTCAAGTTCTTTATTTAGAAAATACATCCTGGTCATATTTTTAAACTTTCTTGGATCCCTTTTAATGTTTCTCAAAGAGCAGGAATAGGAGCTAGGCTTAGGATGGAATGTTAATGGGGAAAGGGACCCCGAATGACATAATGACACACTCAGAGAAATTCATAACACCAGGCTGTTTCATTCTTGCTCCCAGACTGTAGGGAAAGATGGGTGACCTGTAATCCAGTGACCCAATGTGGAGGTTACTATTTTGTTGAAGAATAGGGAAAGGGGCTGGAGAGAGGGCTCAGTGGACAAAGGGCTTGTCAGACAAGCAGAAATACCCAAATCGCATATCTCCAGCAACTAGAAGAGGCCTAGGACGGTAATCCTGGCACTGGGGAAGTGGAGACAGGAGGAGCTCTGGAACTTGCTGGCTAGCTGAATGGGTGAGTGTCAGGTTCAGCGAGAGACCCTGCACAATATTAGAGAGAGAGAAAATAAAGTAGGGGGCAACGAACTGCACCTCATCTTGACTTTTGATCTTCATGTGCAGGAGCACACACACATGCCTGAGCACACATGTACACTGCAGCTCACATACATGTGCATGTGCACAAACTCACGCTCACACACTACACATATACACATGCAAAAAAAAAAAAAGGAACGAGAAAGCCTTCGTCAATATGCTCAGAAGAGTGAGGAGTGTGATAAATGCACACGTAACTCTGACAGATGAGTTGTGAAATGTTGGAAGCCCAGGCCTACAACCTGTCCATTGGTAATATTCTCACTGGGAAAAAGCAGGATAAATTCATCCTGAGAAAATGAGGTCCCTTAGGTAAAATGATAGGAACATGGACGAGAGCTTAGATGCTGTTGATATGCTGCTTGCAATGAGATTAAGATGAAAACACCCTGGGATCCGTCTCCAGCACTACATAAACCAGATGTGGCTGTACATGCCAGTAATCTCAGATCTTGGGAGGTGGAGATAGGAGGATCATAAGTTCAAGGTCATTCTCTGCTACATAGCAAGTTGGAGGCCAGCCTGGGCTACATGAAACCCTATCTTAAAAGAAAAGAGAGGTCATGTTTTCTAATAATTTCTATGATAGTACTATTTTGAGCATAACAGAGGGGAGAAAAGCAACTTTCTTGAGGTCACATAGCAAACTTTGTAAGTAAGATAGGTGGACACTATTTGAGTTGTGTGCAGAGCTCTTGGCAAACTGTAAAAATCTAGCTCATGATACTTAATGGGTCTTGGGCGCTCTGTGTGCCTAATGATCTTGACAGTTTTTATGAGGCTATGGAATGTGTCAGCATAACACTGTGATCTGGGGGGCGATGCAGAGAGCAAACCAAACCCTTCTTCATTCAACCCCTGCTCCATCTAACTGTCCCTCGCAGGAAAATGTGCAAACTTTACTTTCAAAACAGCTCATAAGATTTTAGAAGACATGAGGCTCAAAAGGATACGCTAGTGAAATTAAAGACATCAGCTTCATTGCTAAGAGAGACTTCCTCTTCCTGTCTGTAAGATTGTCCTTCCTGTAGGAGTTGGGAATCAGGGTGGGAACAAAAGACTTAAACTTTCTTGGTAACATTTCAGTTCTCTCTTGTGATGCTGGGTCTCACAGTGAGACTGTAAGATGAGGGTTTTGCCTACCACTGAGCTTCCGTTCAAAAGAGGGACTAGGAGCTAGGAAAGGAGGGGAATCTACAGGAACAAAGGACTAAGGAGTTCTAAAATAGTAAGGACAAGAAAGAATGCAGAAATGAGGGCACAGAGGACTATAAAACACTCAGGAATGCTTCAGTGGTGACAGGGGTCCATGACTGATACCCATAGGTGACTGTTTTCAATCGAGGTCTCACTTAATAGACTTACAAGCCTTAGAATCCTGAGTAGATGTTCCTCTGAGCTACCCGAAGAGCAACAGAAGTGAACAGAGAGGTGGACAGGCTGAGATGCCCCTAAATTTCTCCAGCTTGAGAATTCTCCTTAGCAATATAGGTTTTCATTTTCCAAGGTAGAGTCTCACTCTAGCCCAGGCTGACCTGGAATTCACTATCTAGTCTCAGGCTGGCCTCGAACTCACAGACACCCTCCTACCTCTGCCTCCCAAGTTTTGGGATTAAAGGTGTGTGCCACCACACCAGAACTAGGAAAGTATATTTTTTTAAAAAATGATTTTTTAAGCAACTGTCAGAAGCAAAGGAACAAATACAATGTATAGACCTTTACTAGACACTGTATGGAAAATAGCAGCTATGTAGGGGAAAAAAAGTTGCTAAACTGGGTGTGGTGCATTTGTTTAAGCGTGGCAGAGGCAGGAGGATCACAGAAAATTCCAGGCCCAGGGAAATTTTGCGGAAGAGGGGGCGGAAAGAATGTCAGAGTCACATGTTGGGTCATGATATGCAGAGACATTTAGCTTACCTATAACTGTGGGCTAACTCCACAATGCATGACCCGTATACCTCAACAAGGAGGGGCCAAGGGGAGGGGGTAGGTCACGGATGAGCCTAATAATGGTACCAAACTGACTGTATTTGCTGAATACAGAACTGACTAATAAAAAAAAAAAGAAAGAAAAATAAAATAAAATAAAATAAAATAAAATAAAATAAATAAAATATTTGCTGTAACTACAAAAAAAAAAAAAAAAAAAAAAATTCCAGGCCCTCCTAAACAGCAAAGGGAAACCCTGTCTCCAAAAGCCAGCCAACCAGCAACAAACAAACCATGCACAAGAAAGCCTAGTGCCCTGGGCCAGCTGAAGGCGAGCTGGCTGTTTTAGTAGCCATCATGGAAACAGGAATTTTCTTGGGTATGATGATATAATTGTGGTTAATAAGGAACTCACTTTTTAAAATTATTGCAGTGTATCTCTAAACTATTTTAGGTTAACATACAAAGTAACGGGTTTCATCACGACATCTTCATAAACATGTCATTATATTTTGCTCTCCTCCCCCATCCTTTCTCCCCATCTACCTGTTTCCTTCCTTCTCCCAGTTAGTCCCCCATATTTTCTTTAGTATTACATGTATTCCATTTTCAACTTCCCTTAAGAGCTTTCTTTTCTTACCACCTACACATATAAGTAAAGATAGGTGCATACATGTATAATATGAAAGAAAACATGGTGTTTGTCTTTCTGAGGCTGGCTCACTTCACTTGACGTAATGATTTCCAGTGATTTTCTTTATGGAAAATTAGGCTGAGATTCCATTTCATGCCTACAGTGAATAGCTCAGCTATAGGCATGAATGTGCAAGTATCTTTGTGGTACGTTGATGGGTATATACTCACCTGACACATATATAGGGTTTGCTGTACGCCAGCTCATCCCAAGGGTATATATATATATATATATATATATATATATATATATATATATTTATATACATATATTCCATCTTCATAGAACCTTTTATTAATGTCCCCAGATAGTCCCACAATTAGAGTTGACATTAAAATCTCAACAGTTTGATGTCAAAGTTTTGCTTTTAACTTAAATAAAATTTATTTATTTATTTATTTGCAAGCAGAGAGATACAGAGAAGAGAGAGAGAGAGCTGGTGCACCAGGGCCTCCAGCCACTGCAACTGAACTCCAGATGCATGTACCACTTCTTGCATCTGGCTTTACATGTGTACTGGGGAATCTAACCTGGGTTGTGTTAGGCTCTGCAGGCAAGCACCTTAACTGCTGAGCCATCTTTCCAGCCATTTCTTTTAACTTTTATATCATTATTTTTCCCTGTCTCCATATATACTAGTGGCTAACAAGTAAATGATACACTGATTAAACCATATTCTAGAGTCTTTCATAATTACAAGTTCAGAGCCAATTGTGCAAAAGTAATGGAAGAAATACAAATGGAACATACACAGGGCAGTATGGCTCCCTTCAAGTGTGCATTCATTATTTTCCTGATGGCAACACCCGAAGGAAAGAGAGATTTATTCTGACTTATGGACCGAAGGGTATAGTTCATCAGGCAGGAAGGCGTGGTGGCCGGGTGCGGTCTGTGGCACTGGAAGCTTGTGCTGTCACTTGTTAAAGGGGATCCAGCAGGAAGCAAAGAATGCAGCCCGAAGGTGAGCAATCAGCCTCGGTACCCACCCTGCCGTGTCCCACTTCCCCACCCAGGCACCACCTTCTGAAGCCTCCGCAACCTCCCAAAAGAGCACCGCCAGCTGGGGAGCAAGTGCCCAAACACATGAGCCCGTGGGGGACATTTCACACTCAAACCACAACAAGGGGTGCAATCGTAGCTTCCAGGAGTAGCTGGATTGAGTCAAAGAAATGCCACCCCTATGAGAAAAATTATAGACTAGATCTTCAAAGACAGGAATTGGTATGAGAAGCCTGTCAAAACAGACATCTCAGGCTGGGTGTGGTGCTGTATGCCTGTAATTCTGGCACCCAGAAGACTGAGGCAGGAGGATTACAAATTTGAGGCAAATTTGGGCTACATAGGAAGACCCTGTCTTTTAAAAAAGAAAATCAAAACAACAACAAAAAAACAGACATATCAAACGAAATCAGTGGACACTGTGAAATACCCTATGTATGTGTGTGTATGAGAGAGAGAGAATGTATGAAAACTCAGAGTTCATGGAAATTATATGTTTGCATGAGCTGCCTCCAAACCGTCAAGGAGCCCAGAAGATCAGCCTCCCTCCCTGGGACATGGCCGGGACATGGTTTACATGAACTGGGATGGCTTTGTATCCAAGTTCTTTGCAGCTCTGTGCAGCATTGTGCTGACTTCCTTTGTCTTCTTGTATGTCCAAACACACAGAGACCTCGATTTTTGACCGTTTCCTCTCCTTCCTCCTCCCCATGTCCAAGTGGAGCGGAGAGCTAGTGAGCTTTGCACTTAGTTAGTCTTCTGTTTCGGCCCCAGTGTTGGAAGCTACGCAGTCATGGAGGCTCAGAGTCAAATTTAAAATTCTACACGCTGGTTAAAACTTGCCATCTGCCCTGACTTGAGCTCTTCAAGCATCCTGGCCGGGTGGTCTGTTGCCAAAGTTACCTGCAGCGCACAGGCTCCTCATGTTCAAGTGAGAAGTAATACAAGTACGTTCTTTCAGGAGGTTGGTTTTAAATAGTATGTTTCCATATCGACTACACTTCTCCACTTGGACTCAACAGTTGGTACTTTTGTAGAGGTTTGCAGTTCAATATCTGCCTTGATGTTCATAATTATTCATTGAGCTATATGTATCTAACATTTTTTGAAGATTATAATTGTTCTTTCTATAATTTCTTGCAGAGATTATGATACTTAAACTACCTTCAAATTTCTGTTACTTGTTTAACTAGAAAGGTCAGAGTCCTGTCAGTCAGCTACTTGATCAGGTACTTAGTTCATGCGCGTTATGAGTGTGGTGTAAAGCACTACGCAGGATAGAAAACGGAAAAGTGAAACCGTGCCTCCTCTCAGGGGGTTTATTGTGTGTGAACCTAGAAACAAACCCCGCAATCTTTAAGATGAATAAAGTAAAAAACATAAGGCAAGTCACAGGTGATATACTTTGAACAAGGCAGTTGAGTATCTGCTGCATGACAGGCTCTATTCCAAGTGTGAGACAAGGATCATGGCCCCTTAGAACTAAGATTCCACATAAGAAGAGAGGCAAGATCATAAGTTAAATATGTGGTGTGCTAGTAAAAAGTACACTATAGGGAAAGCAAAGCAGGGTGGTAACTATTGAGGTTGGAAGTAGTGAAAATTTGTGTGTGTGTGTGTGTGTGTGAGAGAGACAGAGAGAGAGAGAGAGAGGCAGAGAGACAGAGAGACAGAGAAGGAGAGAGAAAAAGGGGAGAGGGAGAGAGAGAGAGAGAGAGAGAGAGAGAGAGAAACATGTGTGTATATGTTCATGTGGAGGCCAGAAGTTGATGGCAGATATCTTTTGCAACCTCTCTCTACTTTTTTCTTTTTTTCCCTTTAATTTTTTAAATAGTTTATTTACAAGGAGAGAAAGAGAGCGAGAGAATGAACATTCTAGAGCCTCTTACCACTGCAGATGAACTATATGCATGTGCCACTTTGTGTATCTAGCTTCATGTGGGCACTGGGGAGTTGTTCCCAGGCTGTCAGGCTTTGTGAGCAAGTGCCTTTAGCACTAAGTCATCTCTCCAGCCCTTCTTTCTTCCTTGCCCCCCCCACTATTTATTTATTTGCATATGTACCAGTGTGCCAGGGCCTCTTGCTACTGCACACAAATGCCAGATGCATGCACCAATTTTTGTGTCTGGCTTTATGTGTGTTCTGAAGAATTGAACTCAGGCCAGCAGATTTCTTTGCAAGCAAGTGGCTTAAACCACTGAGCCAACACTCCAGCCATCAACTTATTTTCTGAGCCAGGGTTTCTCACTGAACCTAGAGCTCACTGATTAAGCTGGATTGGCAGGTCAGAAAGCAGCAAGGATGCTCCTATCTCTACCTCCCTAGCACTGGGATTATAAGCATATGCTATTATGCTTGGCTTTTTATGTGGGATTTAAACTCAGGTCCTCATGTTTGCATGGTAAGCACTTTTATACACGGAGCATCTCCCTATCTCCTGACCGTGGTTCATTACACAGAGGGTCACTTGAGAAAAGACACAGAGGAAGTGAAGAGTTAGATATGAAGCAAGCTGGTGGAATAGCTTCTCGGGTGGAAGGCACAGGCAATGCCAAGGCCATGGGGCAGAGAGGAGCTTTCCTGATGTGCTGAGGGAGAAGTCAGAGAGGGTGTGTCTGAAGTGGGTATTTGAGGGAGGAAATAAAAGGTTAAGATGTAAGAGAAGTAACCTAGAACCTCACTGATTAGGGCCTCATTGATCATGACGAGGACTTGACGAGATTTGACTCTGATGGAGCAGATGATTTTGATACGACGATGTGACTTGAGAGATGACAAGGGCAGAAACAAAGATCTAATCAGTTATGATAAGACTTCATGTGTAAAGTAATGACAGCTAATGGCAAGATGGGATGGGGAGATGGTGAGAAGTGGTTAGGCGGGACTTGGATGGATTTGGAAGCAGGCATGAGAGAAAGATAGGGATCAGTGCTTTTATGCCAAGCATGTGAGCTTGAATAGCTATAAGAAGAGGGCTGGTGTTGGCTGAGGAAGAATCAGGTGTGGGGAAGACATCAAAGGCTCAGTTTTAGGCATGTTAAGTTTGAACTGCCTGGCATGATAATCAGTGGAAACATACTAGCAAGTATGATGTGAGAGGGAGAGTTCAGAGGAGACACCTGGACCAAAATCAGAAAGTTATTGTCATCAGACTGTAGATGGTACCCAGAAGACGGCTCTACTGTGGTTAGGAGTATAAAGAGCTCAGTACCTGCAAAGAAGGTAGAGTAGGGCTCAGGTGAGGTTCAGTGTAGTGCGCTTGCCCAGTATATGTGAGGTCCTGGGTTCAATCCTCAGCATGCGTGCACACACACACGTGTACAAAAGGATAGAGGGACACCTTTGTAGGTGGAGATTAATTTCTGGCTGCGTGTGGTGAGTGGCTTTGCCAGTGAAGCATTAAGGGCCCGATCAATATCAGTAACTACTGATTTTCAATCAATAAGAGAACAGTAAGCTTAGCTGCATTTCTCCAGAGATGCTCAGCCGCTGGGTAAGAGAGGTGAATTAAACCAGAGTTGTGACTTGGCTGAGTGAACATGAGGCAAGAGATTTGAAATATATGTGAGATTGTAAAGACTAGCCATGAAATTAATGTGGCCAAGGAGGGAAATTAGAGTCTGAAGAGGTTAAGTGACAGACTCAATAATATGAAGACCCCAGACAGGCACAGAGGTTATTGGCATTGAAGTGTGATTTGGAAAGAAAGATGGTAGTAGATGAAGGCTGGGTGTTCCAGATTGAAACGAAAGTAAAGCTGGGCTGGAGAGATGGCTTAGAGGTTAAGGCGCTTGTCTGTGAAGCCAGAGGACCCAGGTTCGATTCCCCAGACCCCATGTAAGCCGGATGCACAAGGTGGCGCATGCATCTAGAGTTCGTTTGCAGTGGCTAGAGGCCCTGGTGCACGCATTCTCTCTCTCTCTCTCTCTGATTCTGATTCTCTTTCTCTCTCTGCCTCTTTCTCTCTATTTCAAATATATAAATAAATAAAATAACATAATGATAAAAACTAAAGTGAAGGGATTTCAGTCACTGCCTATGATACACTTAGGGATACATCAATACTCATAGGGATTCATGGGTTGGACCAGCTCCCTGAGAAGGAGAAACCAAGGGCTAGAGAGTGAGGAGACCATCTGTGTGGCTGTGGAAATCATTAACATGATGACAGGAGTTTGCTAGAGAAAGTAGTATCTAGACAGGAGTGGAAATCTCTAAGGAACTGGGGAATGCCAGGGAGTAGGGAGCAGGATAGAAAAGTTTATTTCAGCAATGAATGGTGATCAGTGATAGAATCCAATGACAAAGGATTCCAATCTGGGAATTTTAGACAGGACGGCAGGAAAGCAGTCTGGGAATAATATTGAAGTGGGGAGAAGTGAGCAGGCCGCAGCTTCCACAAGGCATCCAGGTGAGCCAGGTTCCTGGGAGTAGAGAGGTGATTGGAGACGGCCGAATGTGAGTGCCGGGGGCAGAGTGGATGGTTTGAAAGGTGGGGAGGAATAATAGATGAGCTTAGAGAAAGTTGTGCAAAAAGCAACTGGGGATTTGAGTCCCAGAACAAGGGATGGCACGAGATCTGAGCTCATGACCTGAGCGTGGGTGAAGGATGCGGCCCAGTTAGTCCTCATGGTTCCACCTCAGCTCCTGGGAGAGAAGCGGAGTAAAGGGGAAGTGTCCGAGAGAGCGGAGCATCCGCAGATTCTCTCTTGACCACTGTCATGAGTCCTTCACACCGAGACGCAGACTTGTGAGAAGGACTCTCCATGTCTTCCCTCCGGATGCCCGCACGGCTCTCCTCCTCTCCCAGCTTCTCTCCTCTGTGCACACTTGCTCCTTGTTACACAGGCATCCAGGAGTCTGCCACACGCAGCCACTCACCTTATTCTCTCTTTGTTCTTTTGGTGTGTGAGTGAGGACAGGCACATGTGTGGGGCAGGGGACAACTTTCAGGTGTTGGCTCTTTCTTTCCACTTCATTTGAGGATGGTCTCTCCATTGTTCCCCCCTCCATTCGCTATTCTAGCTGCACTGAGTGCTTCTGGAAAGTTCTTTGGTTTCTGCCTCCCTTCTCACCCATAAGTGCACTGGGATTACAAGCACCTACTATAGATCTGGCTTTGTGGCACTGCTAGGGGTCCGAACCAGGTCCTCATGCTTGCTCTGCACGTGCTTTAGGCACTGAGCCTTCTCCCTGCCTGCAGTCTTTGTTTGAACACTGAGCCTGCGCAAGGCTCCAAAGTCCAACTGGGTTTGGATCCAGTAATATGAAGAAGGTACAACCTATTTCCTTGCTTCTCACAATTATCACCATAGTGTAGAATCAATGTGTCCATATTTTCATGGCAACCATTGTCTAGAGAACATCTAGCTCCCAAACTCTCAAGCTGAATTTTGAGAGATCTTTATCTGTCTGGTAAATATACAGCATCTTTTGCTCCATTCCGTTAAGTCACCTCCAGAGCTGGCTGATCTACCGTGATGGATAGAGGTGGCTAAGTTAGTTACTTCTCTCATTGCGGTGCCAGGAAATCAGCTAAAGCAGCTCTGCTGCGAGGTGGCACACAGTTTGAGGAAATGCAGCCCACCACGACAGGGATGGTGTCACAAGGGGCACTGGCTTGGCCTGCGGCCTGGGAGCTTGCAAGGTGGCTTCCTCGTATCTGCAGAAAGTACAGAGCGTAGGTTGGCAGGAGGCTGGACTCGAAGCTTCAGCCCTGCCCCTCCAGCCCTCCATGCGCCAGCTAGGCCCCAGTGGTAAGTCTGAAAAGTTCCCCAAACGCCCCAGACAGCATCACCTGCTGGGGTCATGATGCTGAACGTATGAACCCGTGGGGGACATTGCACATTCAAAGCACACGGGGGGGGGGGGCACGGAGTCACTTTCCTCTCTCAAGCTCACCAGCCAGTGCTCCTCCCTCTAATGCTCAGCCAAATGGGGCAACAAGTCCCCACAGTCAGGCTGGCCATTTAAAAAAGTATTTATTTATTTATTTATTTGACAGAGAAAGAGGGAGAGAGAGGGAGAGGGAAAGAATGGGTGCGCCAGGGCTTCCAGCCACTGCAAACAAACTCCAGACGTGTGTGCCCCCTGTGCATTTGGTTAACATGGGTCTTGGGGAATCGAACCAGGGTCTTTTGGCTTTGCAGGCAAACACCTTAACTGCTAAGCCATCCCTCCAGCCCAGGCAGACCAGTTTTTGTTTAAAGATGTCTAAGTGGCTCAATCTCCACATAGGCTTTTAAAACCCATTAGTAGGAAGTTGCCATTCATTTCTGAATTTTGATTATTCAAAGCAAATAAAACTGAATGTGCAGTAATGGAAGCAAACAGTATTTGGCCAACAGCAAGTGACAATAAGAGAGAGAAAGCTAGTTTGTTGAATAACACAGTTAATGGCTTCAGTTCCATTGCATGTCCTCTTGACCAGCAGTGCAACTCTTACCAAGAGACTCTTTCAACTCTTGAGGACAGTGCTCAAATCCCCATTAAGACCTGAAGTTTCAGAGACCCCAGCTAGGGAGCCCCCGTGCTATAATTAAAATGGATGAATGAAGTGTCTCTGGGTTCTTTCCCATTGCCATAGAATAGGTCCCGAGGTTCTTAAATTGCCCCTAAGGGTAGAAAGAGACATTGCGAGAAGTCATTAGGTACAGGCTAAAGATGGTAAGGGTTCTGAGAGGACACCAAATACCAAAATGGCAGCGTGTCAACTTTTACTGCCATATATCATACACATATATAGAAATTTAATCATTTAGGCTCGCATTACTCTTTCCCATGCCCCTCCCACTCCCACAGAACCTTTTCTTTCTCCCACATACTAGTGGATACATCACTGGAGACAATGACTCCCCCTCTCGTTCCCCCAGAAATCACTGACTACCATTAGCTCCTCAGAGATGAGTGGAGACCAGGATGGGATGGTAACTGGTCGGAGAGCTCCACAGTCTTCCTCCTGCCATCCAGATCTTCCCACGCCCACTTCCGAGGTGCTCCCTGAACCTTGGGAGAAGAGAACATTGACGTTCTGCCCTTGCCCAGTAGTTCTGTGGGTACTGAGGTCTGAACTCACGTAGTCATGATTGCATGGCAAGCCCGTTAACCACCAAGCCATCTCCCCAGCCCTGCCTGGGCGTCGACTGCATAGAATAAGTGATCACAGCTGTCATCCTTCTCAGGTTGTTGGCAGCACTTACGTACTGAACTCTTTCAATACATAAGGCTATGAATAACATAGATAGGGGGATTTTTTTCCCCAAATACTGAACATTTCTGCTTTTTCGTTGAATTCTGCTGTTTTGTCACATTACTCACCCATATCTCAAACATGTTTTACTTCAAACAAATCTCTCCATTTTTTCAAATTGCATATGTTTGTGCCCTAGATTGTTCTGGAAAGAACTTTACCTGGTGTTCTGTCCATGCATCTTTGGCCTTCACAGATCTTTCTTTGCTTTCTCCTCCTGCCCACTGGCTTTATTTTATATTGGATTGCAAGGACAGGAAAAGCGTAGTTTCAAAACCTGCCTCCTACTCTAATTGTTATGAATTAAAACATTTTAAATGAAATTCTGTAACAGAGCTCTCCTGATACTGATTGTTAATAAAATAGGTAGAAACACACAGGTTATGTGTTCCTCTTAGAGAAGAATGAATATGATTTGTTCCAAGGAGACAGCAATCCCCACCTGAAAGATTGAAGTTGAAGGCAAATATAGATTTTCTAAAAATGGTGCCAAACAGAATTTGTGTTTGGAAGTCTCCTCGGATGTGGGGCTGACTGGCAAACAAAGCCGCTTGGGGCCTGAAGCTTCCCAGCAAACAATGACTGCCAGCAAGTCTCTGATGACTTTTGTCTTCCTAAATCGAGTCCCGTGATAAACCTCTTGTTTCCTACACTTGATGGGCCCCTCTTTGACTGGTCCCAAATCCATCAGGCACATTGTGGTTGGCTCGTTGTGAACAAACACAGCTGACAGTTTCCTTCCTCCAAGTAAACAGTGCTGGCACTTAGACACAGTTCAAAGGGTTTGTCACCCCAGTGTGGCTGCTCCTTTTAGGTGGGCAAGAAGGACCAGCTCCAACTAACTTCTGATTACAAGCCTTTATTCTCCATGGACACACCTAATTTTCACTAGTCGTAAAATACTGTATAATGACTCAACCCGTGGCCTGTTTTTATAGCCTTATTTTCCCCTGTTGTCATCTTTCTCCTCCTCACTGCCGTAATCGTTAACTCTCATCCTCGTTTAATTTCATTACTATTTATAAACACAGCGTGGCAGTTAAAGTGATGGGTGGCCTCATTAGATCACCTTGGTGCTGGACTTCTCTCTGTTTTAACCCTGGCTAAATTACTCCTAATCCAGTCAACACGCTATTTTCTTTGGCCTTCCCTTTATTCTCCTAGTTACCATTCGCTGGCTAACTGGAGGGACAATGGAGACACACAGGAGTCTCCCCTGGTGTGACAGAGCATGGGAGGCAGATGACCGGATGGACGCATGATGGCTATGACAAGGACCAGTTCTCAAGCTCTTCAGAAGACAATCCATTCATATTTTCTATTGTTCCTCCAGGCACTTGTTTCCTTCTGTTTATTCTAGCTTTAATAAACCAATGAGTCACACCATTTACTTCTGAGTCCAAGTGATTTCCCATTTCAAGCTCATTCCGGAATGAGCACATTCAGAGATTCAAGCTATGGCTGGCACAGGAGTTTCGTTTTGGGGTTTTGTTCTGTTAAGCTGGGCTCTGTTGTGTCATTCCCTATTGAAATATTCCAGAAGCACCACCTTCAGGTGCCTTCTTGCTTCCTGGAGAGCTTACCTCTCAGAACCTGTAGAGCAAATTCACTTCATTGCTTTGAGAGTCTAAGCACTGTGTTTGGGGATCACTAGCTCATCATCAGTTTAGAGAACTTCATGGATTTCCCTGACAAAATACCCATCATTGAGCATGGCCGGACCGCACACAACTTTCACCTGAGCACTGAGGAGGCTGGGGCAGGAGGATCACCATGAGTTCAGGGCAGCCTTAGCTACAGAGGGAGTTCCAGCTCAGCCTGAGGTAAAGTGAGACCCTGTCCCAACTAAACAAAGGGAAACAAAACAAAACAAAACAAAACAAAACAAAACAAAACAAAACAAAACAAAACAAAGCAGACGCTTTAACTGCCTCTAGGCAAGTGTAGTAGGCATCCAGGAGGAAGAGCAGGAGGCTTATTTTTAAAGACACTTCCTGGGAATTCTATTACCCCCGTACTTTGCTGACAGAGCTAAGGGTCCCCGAGACCACATTGTCAGGCCATACCCTGGGGTGCAGTTCACACCAGCCATGGCAGAGAGCCTCTGGTGGGCTGCATTGACTATGCTGCATTCTTAGTTTATGGGGGAGAATTCTTCTATAAAAAGAAGCACATGGGGCTGGAGAGATGGCTTCGCAGTTAAGATGCTTGCCTACAAGCCAAAAGACCCAGGTTCAATTCTCCACGACTCACATAAGCCAGATGCAAAAGGTGTATCTGGAGTCTGTTCGCAGAGTCTGGAGGCCCTGGCATGCCCATTCTTTCTATCTCTATCTGTCACTCTCTCTCAAACAAATAATTAAAAATAAAATATTTAAAAGAAGCTGGTGGAAAGAAAGGAGGTGGTATTTAAAAAGTTTTGTAATATATGAGAATAGGAGAAAGATTTCAGTTTTGGAAAGGCTTAATACTTTAATTCCCTCCAAGGGAAAAATCCAAAACATTTTTTTTTCTGGTTTAACTCAGCATGGGTAACTCTAAATTACTAATGACCTTATTTCCTGTTGGAAGTAGGCAGTGAAATAGAATTCAGGACAGGGGCTTCCCGTTTCTCCCCTGTCCTTCCCCCGCCCTCCGACCCTTCTACCCTCTCTATCAGTGTCAAACCCCATTTTGACATTGACTGTGTAAAAATCATTCTGTTCTATGTACCAGGAAATCTAGAGCCTTGTCCTCTCTGTCCCTAACACTGGGGGAACCCTTTCACTCCTTTGTCTGCTGTTTGTTCTGAGTTCTACCTGGGATATAGGAGACCAATCTCTGTGGGAGCTCAGAGGTTGCTAAATGGAAGGGTGACACTCAGTAAACCTTAGCCAGAGAAAAGGGTAGGCTCAAGGGGGAAGATAGAGAGAGGGGATTCCAACCAAAGACCACATGGGAGTGAAGGCTCTAAACAGAAAGACGTTCTGAGTACTCAAAGCTACGGAGGACTGTTAATAGCTGGAACTGGGCAACTGTTGGCACAGGGTGGCAGCAGGCAGGACTGATGCTGATGTGAGAGATAGAAGCCAGGTCAGAAGCTGCTTGCATTTATTCTTGTGTGTGTGTGTGTGTGTGTGTGTGTGTGTGTGTGTGTGTGCAGATGTGGGCATGCATGCAGAGGCCAGTGGGAGACATCAGGTATCCTCTGGTGTCTTCCTCCACCACCCTTCTTCCTTGCTTCCCTGAGATAGTCTCTCACTGAGTCTGAAGCGCTCTGTGTTGTGTTACACTGGCTGACCAGGGAGCCCCAGTGATCCTCCTGTCTCTACTCTGCTTAGTGCTGGGATTATAGGCAGGTGAGGCCATGCCCAGCTTTTTGTGTAGATGCTGGGAGTCAAGCTAAGATCATCTTCCTTGCGCAGAAAGCATTCTTACCTGCTGAGCCACCTCCCCAGCTCTTGTAGACTATTTTGATATTGATAACAGTGAGAAGCCAGCAAAATGCTTTTGCAGGTGACTGGCTAGATGACAGTACAGTGTGACTACATTTTCAACTCAGTGCAATCAGGAGAGACTGACTCACACCATAACCCTAGTACATTTGCTTTAAAATTTAGAGCACAAAATATTGCTGTTGGTTTATACATTTAGTCATTTTATGAAGTAGGGTCTCACTGTAGCTCAGGCTGACCTGGAGTTGACTATGTAGTCTCAGGGTGGCCTCGAACTCATGGTGATCCTCCTACCTCTGCCTCCCAAGTGCTGGGATTAAAGGCGTGCGCCACCACACCCAGCAAGTATTGCTACTTTTTATTTTCCAAAGGGACCTAACAAAAGCAAGTATCATTATTATCTTTTCATTTTTTTTTAAAGGGGGGACTATTTGAGCAAAAAAAATAAATAAATAAAAAAGAGGACAATCTGAGATAGATGCTTTAATTTTACTTAATTTGGCTTAAAGAAGACAGACAACACTGCCGTTAGCATGTGCTGTGGACACGGAGATCAACCCCATGGCTGGAATTGTAGTTGCACTGACTTTGAGAAATGACTGTCAGAGCAGAGAGCTCTTTGGGTGATGAGGGAAAACACTGAGTGTGCCTACTCTATGACCCATGATTACTCTGCTGGGGCTGGCCATGGCCGAGGATGGAGGATAGTGGAACTGAAAGTCTCTTTCAGCTCTCACAAAACAGGAGTCCTCAGCGGCGGTGAGCTCCTGCAGACCCAGCGTTGCTGACGAGGAGGCAGGAGGGTCACAACCATGAGGTCTGCCTGGGCAACACAGCAAGTTTGAGGCCAGTCTGGGCTACAGAGTGAGGCCATGTTTCAAAAACAAGTAATAAACAAACAAACAAACAAACCAACCAAAAACCTCAAAAAACAAACCATGCAACAAGCCTCAAATCACCTGAGACCATGTTTCAAACAAACAAACAAACAAACAAACAAACAAACAAACAAACAGCAAAACCCCTAAAACTAAATCTACATGATCAATAAGAAATGCTTACAAAACTGTAAGAACTCAGTATGCTCCATTTGGCCCTCATACTCAATTTAATAGTACTAACAGCTGATCTTGGTGTAAGGAACGTTTCTGCAGCCATTGTTTAGTGAGTCCCACTCAGGTAGGGAGGCGTTTCACTTCCCGTTTTACAGGTGACTTTTAGCTGTCAGAGAGGCAAGTGACTGGCTCAAGCTTTCCAACAAGCAAAGGTTAGACTGTGATCTATTGATTTGGGGAGAGCAGGGGGAAAAATGTCATTGTGAAAAACGACTCGGTAAAGATGTGAGGTTAAAAGGATGTGAACAGAGGAGTTAGGCTAGAGTAGAAAAATGGAACAAGAAGCAAAGTGAAAAGGTGTTCTGCTTCACTATTTCTCTATTGCCTATCCAGGTTAGAAATGGTGATTTCTGACCAAATAAGATGTGTCAGCATTATCAATACCTGTATGGATAGATTAAATATGCCCAGGATTTAACCAATTCGGCTGCATTTAATGTTCTATTGCATGCCTTTTCCTCACCTGGCATTCAGAGCAACTCAGATTTTCTTTTTCCAGCCAGCATACACTCTAACTGCTTTTCTCATGGTCTCTGCATAAGATGACATATATTAGAAAGAAGAAAACTAGCTTCATTTTTATTTTTCCTTGTTTATGCATGTGTGATATGCACACTGTGTGTGTTTATATGTGTGTGGGTACACACGTGTGCAGGTGCTTGTGTGTGTGTGTGTGTGTTCACATGTGTGAGGAGGCCAATCTGGTGTCTCCTTCAGTCATTCTCCACCTTGTTGTTTTGGGGGGACGGTGTCACTCAGTGAACCTAGAGTTCACCAATTCAGATAGACTGGCTAGGCAGTAAGCTCTGGGGACTCGCCTGTCTCCACTTCCCCGGCGCTGGGATGAGAAGTGTGTGCCGCCATGCCTGGCATTTTTACATGGATCCTCATGTTTGTGTGGAAAGCACTTTACCCACTAAGCCATCTCCCTAGTCTAAAACCAACCTCTACTCAACATCTCTGCTGAGAAATGGCTGGAAGAATTAAAGCTATCATTTGTGCACATTTCCACTCCGAATGTCACATTCTTCAGAAAGGCCCTGTCCGGGCAGGGAACAGGTGTGTGGATCCTCACTTTACTTCTGATGTGCTTGGTGAGGACAAAGAAAACATACAGAGCAAGTTTGTGACGAAAACTGGAATTGCTTCCTAATGAAGAGAGTAGCTAGGGAGATGGCTCAGTGGGTTAGAGTGTTTGCCGCAAGCATGAGGACTTGGGGGACCTTGCGAGGGGCTGAGATGGCTGGACTGTGATTCTCTAGGATCCATGTAAAAAGCTGCCGGGGCCACACACAGCTGTAACCCCAACACTGTGGGGAGCAGAGCCAGAGAATTGCTGGGGTTTGTGAAAACTGCAGCTCGGCCTTAAGAGACTGTCTCAAGGAGCGACAGGGGATGGGAAGGGAAGGGCACCCAATATAGCTTCTGGCCTCCATGCGCATCTGTGTGCATGTGCCTGCAGCAGCCAACACGTATACACACGCCAAACCGCACACACGACACATGCGAAACAGAGGTATTCTGTTTCTGTGGAATAACTGTCCCTCCTTCTCCCTCTCTTCCTCTTTCGAGGCAAGGTTTCACTATTGCCCAGGCTTACCTGGAACGAATTCTGTAGACCCAGGCTGGCTTTGAACTCATAGTGATCCTCCTACCTCAGTGCTCCCAGTGCTGGGATTACAGGCACGAGCCACCACACATGGCTTCTTTGCTGAATTCTTTATTTAAAAATGTTTTTATTTATTCATCTGCAAGACACACACACACACACACACACACACACACACACACACACACACACACATATATGGAGAGAGAGAGAGAGAGAGAGAGAAAGAGAATGTGCATGTCAGGGCTTCTTGCCACTTCAAAGGAACTCCAGATGCATGCACCATTTTGCGCATCTGGCTTTATGTAGTACTGTGTATAGAACCTAGGTCAGTGGCTTTACAAGCAGTTCCTTTAACCACTGAACAATTTTCCAGCCCTACAATATATATATATTTTAAATAAAAAGAACCACACAGGGTCTTATGAACCCTAAGTTAGCCTTATAACTCACAATGTAGTGGCCAGTGCCCTTAACCTTCTGACCTTTCTGCCTCTACTCCCTAAGTGTTGGGATGACAGGTGCGGACCTCACCCAGTTTACGCAGTGCTGGGGATCCACAGCGTGGGTCCTTCCTCTCTTCTTCCTTAGAGGCCAGGTCTCACTGCAGCCCAGGCTGACCTGAAGCTCATTCTGGCAATGCTAGCCAAGCACTTTATCAACTGAGTGACATCCCCAGAGCCTCATATTACAATATTTTATAGAAACTTGAGTGTCCTCAGATTCTGATCCGTCTAAGAGCCTAGGAACCAATTGCCTGTAGATCCAAGCAATGACTATTCACTACATCCTCACTGCACGTGCTCTCAATAGTGTATTTAGGCTTATGGTGGTGATCAATGAGAACAGTTTTTTGAATGGCCCTTAGCATCTCTCAGCCTGACACCTCCACCTACGTGTGCTACTCACCAGTGCTGAGCAACTCCAGGAACTCACTCTTGGCCTCTGCTGAGTGGAGGCAGTTTATAGCAGGGGCCCAGGAGCCTCTGATCTGCATTTTATACCATTAGAGAAAATGTGAACTGCAGCAGCTGTGAGTCAAATGTTAGAAAGCAATGGAAGAGTCAAGCATCCACCCTTACTGGGCCTCTTGGAGCTGACTTCCTTGAATTCATCTGTCATGGAATCTGACAGACTCTCTCCTTTCTTCATCTCATTTGAGTCCTCCCTCGACCCCCGGCAGATGATGCTTTCTAACTCTCCCGTCCTTGCAACCTTTTCTCTTATCTTTGGTTCCTTGCTCTTGGCCTCCTCTGTGGACTCCTACCATGTGTTGATGTCTCCCAGCTTCTTACCCTGGCCTTTTCTTCTCCTTGGACAACGTCTGAGGAGCTCTCATTGCAGTGGATGCACTCTGGCTCTACGTCTACCCTGGATCCTTCAGTTGCACTGCCATTTACTCTGTAACCTCACATTCAGAAGCCCACACTGAGCTGGGAGCGGAGCCCAGTGCTAGAGCACATGGTTAACTAGCAACAGACTCTGGATTGTCTCCAGCACCCAAACAAACACAAGCTTAGACTGAAGTCTGTCCTTCCACTTCTTCCCTCCCTTTCCTTGTATGCCTGTCCTCCTTGATGAAGGGCCTCATGACCCATCTGCAGACTGAGCAGAGATCATGTGGCCCTTCTTGACTTCTGTTAGTCCCTCATGCATTGCCAAGTTCTGATTGCATTTGGTTTGCACATATCTCAGCTTTTCTTACCTCTTGCTTCTCATCTCACACTGCCAATCTCTTTATACTGTGTTGCGGTCAGGTTCACACTGCTGGTAGAAATCATCCAACCAAGAGCAGCTTGTGGGAAAAAGAGATTTATTTTGGCTTACAGACTCAAGGGGATGCTCCATGACGGCAGGGGAAAATGATGGTATGAAGAGAGGGTGGACATCACCCCCTGGCCCTCATAAGGTGGACAACAGGAACAGGAGAGTGTGTCAGACACTGGCATGGGGAAACTGACTACAACACCCATAAGCCTGCTCCCAAGAATACACTGCCTCCAGGAGGCGTTAATTCCCAAATCTCCGTCATCTGGGAACCTAGCATCCAGAACACCTAAATTTATGGGGGACACGTGAATCAAATCACCACATACTGTTATCAAAAAGTTTCTATAACAGAAATTTAACTATATAATTCTGCTACCTAAAACTTTTCGTTTCTGGGAAACAGTGCGAATGTCTTCAGAGGTTCTTCACGAGCTATCACCTGCGCCTTCATCGTTGGTCTCGTCTTTGATAATTCAAGTTCTCTGCCCTCCCTGTGGTACTCGTCTAGTACCCACCCTCTCCCTAGCTCCTCTCTTCCTTCCCTCCCTCTTCCTTCTCCTCTTCCTCCTCTACTTTTCTTTTTAAAATCAC
Organism: Dipus sagitta; assembly: GCA_036346955.1. Lineage (NCBI taxonomy): Eukaryota > Metazoa > Chordata > Mammalia > Rodentia > Dipodidae > Dipus > Dipus sagitta. Next base: position 17,949,893 of record CM070785.1, on the reverse strand, counting down.
CTCTGTGCTTCAAGGTACTTCCCACTCCAACTTCTCAGCTACAGCATGAGTATTTCTTACTTGCCCTCTAAAATGCTCTCAGGTGTCACTTTGGGAAGTCCTCGTAGAGGCTCTCCCTCCCCCCTCTGCTCTCATGGCGCCCCACATGTCCCTACCAGAGTTTTATTATGCCCAGTGATCAGACCAGTGTCCTCAATCCATGAGCACTCTGACTTTTGATGAGATATGCTTTTTACTGTTATAACTAAATCTCCCTTGACTTTCCTTTCCTCAGTCCATCTTCTCTCACCCTTGCTGTCTCTCATTTTCTTGCTCATGTGAACATACATGAAACTACTTGATGAAATTTGCCTATGTTTTCACTCTAAACAAGAAGTTTATTTAAAAACAAGTCTTTGACTTGAATGACGGTATGTTTATCCTTTTGAAGTGCTTCACTAATTTTTTTTGTTTTTAAGGACGCAGGCTCTTTATTGGTATCTGAAGAACAGGGGACTCAACCCTGAAGGTCAAGGCAGAAGCTGCACTCCCCGGCTCAATTCCAGTGGACAGCTCTGTGTCTCCGGGTCGCCTGAATCCCATTGCCTCCATCACCTGTTCCTCCAGTGTCCAGCCGGGGCACATGCTTTCTTTCTAGAGCATCCTCCCTGATGTGTCCTTGGGGCCATCCACCCATGTTTCTGAGATGCTGCCATCAGGTTTGGGGATGATTCTTCCTGATCTTGTAGAGACTCAGACCTGCTCTGCCTCAGCAACTCTCCACTCCACGTCAGTGGGTTTCCTGTCCACAGCGTCCACTAGCTTGACCTGGTGCTGGAGCAAGGGGGCTTCTTTACAACGTAGCTGTAATGTGTGTTCATCCCCTCCAGGACAACTTGAACCACTTTGCCTGCTTCACAGAGTCCCTGCCTTTCCTGATGGCCACCATGTCCTCACAGAAGAGGTGCCAGTCTTCATTACAGATGGGTACCACCAACACTGGGTGCTGCCTGCTCCCTGGGGGGGTTCTTCCTTTTGTCTGCCAGGGAACCTGGGTGGCTCATCCCATAGCAGGAGTGGAGAGACAGAGTGACAGTAGAGCAGAGAGTCCCATGGCTCACTAAGTTTTAAAGCATGTTTATTTTCTTCTGCTTGCTCTTTTCTTCCCTCCTTCTCCTTCCCATCTCTTCCTGTCCCTTCCCTTCCCTCCCCTCCCCTCCCCTCCCTTTCCCTTCCCTCCCCTCCCCTTCCCTTCCCTCCCCTCCCCTCCCCTTCCCTCCCCTCCCCTTCCCTTCCTTTTCCTTCTCTTCTTCCTCTTCCCCCCTCTCTCTGTTGTAGAATGGCTGATTTAGTTGAAGGATAGCCACATCGTGTTGCAGATGTTGGCCAAGTGCACCCTTCAATCATATTTTCATCTTCCATTCCCAACTGTGCAGGTGTGTCTGTTTCATTGATTGGCTGCCCATCAAATCCAAATCTGATCGGCCTCATTGACAATCCCTGTCCTTCACCACAGGCTTTCCTTAGTTTACTAAGTGACGCCTCTTAATCTTAAACCTCACCACAGAAGCATGCTGCCCCTCAACCTTCAAAGTAATACGGTCCTTGTTTGCAGTTCTGACTCCTTCCTTAGGGTCTTTTTGGGCCATGGGAGCACCTAAGTCTCCTGGGCTGCTGCATCACAAAAGAGGTCCCAGGTCCGCAGCACCCAAGGGACCCACAGGCAGCACCAGGAGGGGATGAAGAAAGAAATTTGCTTTTTAGGGAATGAAGAGTGTTCATCAGATGTGGGCTTGAGTGTCCCTTTTGTTCCTCTGGTTTGGAGTGTGACAGGGGCTGTAGGGGGAACCTGGAGGCGGGGAGGGAGTGGGCAAGCAGGAGGGGCTCTTCCCAGTGGCCCACAGGTGGGATCTTTTTGTTGGGACTGGAATTCCTTTGTCTGGGACTGGTGAGAAGATAAACCATCAGTGTTGTCTGGATGAGTCACAGGGCTGCTGAGACACCCAGGCTCCTGGAGAAAATGCATGCCCTTTGCTCCTAGTCTTAGGGGCAGTGACAAGCTTCCCCTCCCGCACTCCTGCAGGCCTTTGGTTAGAGGTTAACAGCATCTGGTGGAAAACAGGAGAAAGGCCTAAGACATTTTGAATATCCCATTTGGTTTCTGGGCATTCAAGGAAGAGAAAACAGCACCCCCATTGGCTCTTGCAAATTTGTTTTGGTTTGTTTTGAATGTTGATTACCTGGGATCCCTTCCTACAAACGTTTTGCTATATAAAGGTGCCATTGGCCCTCACCTCCTACATCTGTTATAATCCCATCCCAAATTCCTCATTTAGAGCTCACACAAACAGACCTTAGAAAGTGATTTAGAGGAGTTGACCTGTATATCTCTATCCAGAGGACCAAGTCATGTGATATGATATGATTCATCTTCTTTGAGTAAAAATGAGGCATTTTTCTTGAACAAGTGTTTGGTAGACTCCTTTGGATTTTCAGTTGCATATCTATATCAGACATTATAGACCTGCTTGCCTACCTGATTAAGGCTGCTGAAGAGAAAGCAAAATGCATTACAAAAGACCTCCACCCTGGAGGACTCAGAGTCCTAGAGCCCAGACCCCGCAGTCTACCCCAACAGACTTGCAACACCTCCAGGCCAGGATTAAATCTTTATGCTCCCAGCCCATGCAGGGCCCAGAACTGTGCTGTGTTGGGGAATGCAGTGGTTAAGGAATGCATGGCATCCAAAGTGAGAAAGAGTCTGCACTGAGTGCCAAGGGAGAGGAGCCTTCTAGAGATGCGGTGGAAGGATGTGGGGTGATGAGATAAGGCTTCTGAGGGCATCTGAGTTAGTTCTTGCAAAATAAAAGGATTAAAAGGAGTAATGGAAGTATGTTTCCTGGGACTGGAGAAGGGTTGATAATTTCAAATTTAAGCTTGAGAGAGTGTGCTTAAGAGAGGGAGGATACCAGGTATGGTGGCGCATGCCTTTAATCCCAGCACTCGGGAGGCAGAGGTAGGAGGATCGCCATGAGTTCGAGGCCACCCTGAGACTCCATAGTGAATTCCAGGTCAGCCTGGGCTAGAGTGAGACCCTACCTCAAAAAACCAAAAAAAGAAGAAAAAAAAAAAAAGAGAGAGAGAGAGAGAGGGGGGGGGAGGATAAAACAAACCAAAAAAAAAACCCCCAAAATCAAAAATCAACGAAACAAAAGCCAGAGAACACCTGAAGAGTACCATGGGTCTTGGGAGCTCCATCATCATCGTTACCAGTTTTTCTGTTCAAGGTCAAGAGTAGAGTGAGAGCCCGCTGCTCTTATTTGTGACATGGAGCGGTTGTGACCCCAGGCCTGGTCAGTCTCTCTTCTCTGGCTTAAAGGTGCAGAGTACACGCGTGGTTTAGTGGAGGTCGTGGCCATTACCAAGGAGAGTAGGTACCCACGCCGCGCCAGGAAAGTGCAGACCATGTCTGTCTTGAAGGATGGTATGTTTGTCCTTCTGAAGTGCTTCACAAGTTTTCAAGCATGTTTTCTTCTGCATGATCTTTTCCTCCCTGCCTCCTTCTTCCCTTCCCTTTCCCATCCGTCTTCTTCCCCTCTCTCTTTCTGTTGTAGAATGCTTGACTCTGATGAAGGGTGCACTTGGCCAGCATCTACAATAAGATGTAGGTATTTTTTTATATTCTTTACTTACAACACCATCTTGGAGAAAGTAGTGCTTGTCTTCCATGGTGAGTGTGTAAATTTCAGTGCAAGGAGAGGTAATAAAAGGAATAAAATCCTCTCTCCTTGGCTCCCAAATATAACCTCAGGATTAACACCTGGAACTCTTGGACTTGTAAAACTCATTACTGTTGAGTCTCATGATCTCCATCTCTCCAAACAGAAAGGATATTTTAAACGTAGGAAGTAAAATAGTCAGATATGAAGAGACAGATGTAAATGATAAGCCCAATAGTATAGCAAAATAGACATCAAAGTGACACACTGAAAATCAGGATCAAGGAAAAAAAACCAAGTTAATCCCTGTTTCCAAGGACTTTATAAATAGTCAAGAATATAGTAAGATTCAGCTACACAAGGAGGAAAAAAAATCACAATTCTATTGAGGCAATACTCAGATATATACAAATTAATCAGATGTAAATGGAGTATGTGCTTTTTGACAGGACCTCAAGCAAAGGAGATGAAGTGTGTGCTTAAGGGCACAACATTCCAAATGGAAAACAGCCTGCATGTATTTCTGTTCTGTATGTTTAGACACCAGAAGGGTCTGACTCAGAGTGGAAAATGAGTAATTTTTTGTACGAGTTGGGGATAAGTTACAGCCATCTAACCAGATAGGGCCCCGAGCTGGAGAGAGGCAGGCAGTACGCTTGCTGTGCGTGACCTCACTGCAGAAACACAGAAGGGTTTGCACCCAGCTTTCCTCTTCCACTGTGTTGGCTGCTTTCAGTCACGATCAGTGAATCAGTCACACCAACCTTTAAAATGGAGGGAGAGAAAGAGTTGAAGAGAGAACAGGAGTATTTTACGGCTCCGCTGAAGCTCACTGGATTAGAAGAGCCTCGCTGATAATAGTATTTCTTATTTAGCTCCTGTGACACCTTCCCATGTGCTGAAAGCATTTTATAGACACTATCTCATTAATTCTTCCAACATCCCAGGAAGGTGGTAATTTATTGCCAAAGGTAAGTTGTTATCACTGTATGGGTTTGGAAATTGAATGAAATCACTTCTCTTTCTTTCCTTTTTTTTTTTTTTTTGGTATGATTTCTTTATTTTTTTTCTTTTTGAGAATTAAATACACACACACACACACACCATATATATATACACACATATATATGTATGCATACATTATAATGCATTTTGATCATACTCCCATTACCATCTCCTGTTCCTGGCTCACTCCCACTAGTCACTTTCTTCCCAATTAAGCCCTTTCCTACTTTCATATCCTTCTGTTTTGTTTTGTTTTGGCGACTCACTGCTATCCAGAGTTGCTTGCAGGAGTGTGTGTGTGTGTGTGGGGGGGGGTATTTTCTGGAATGTGGCAACTGACCCGTGCCTGTACCAGTGAAAGACATGGTTTCCCTCCCCCACAAAGTAACCTCTTATAAAATAATTATGCTATTTGGGAGTTTCAAGAAAGTCACCAGTTTTCTGAGTCCATTTCTAGAATATTCTTGCTGAGGTTCATCTTCTTCGCCAGTCTGTCTGATCAGATGCCTAAAAACATCAACAAGAAGCACAGACTTATTTTTGACAGATTATGATCTTAGGCTTGTAGGTTAGGTTTGACTCTGTGCTTAAACTCTTAAGTGGAAAGTCTCTAGACTTCAGCAATTGTCTGTATCATATTAAAACCTCAGTATCCACAAGCCAGCCTTCCCGCGAGTCGTGTGCTGAGGATTCCCATTCCCTCCGAAGGCCCTGGCTTCCCAAAGCTCATTGTCTCTATTCATCAACTACATAGTAAGCTCAAGGCATGTAGAAATTACGGGGTTGCTGGTACCCACCACTGTGTCTTTGTGATGTAGTCACTTAGTGGATGAGAGCTGAACACAAGAAGGGATTTCCTAAAAGGGTGGAACACAGCCATAGAAGCTTCTAAGTTTCTATGATTTAACTCCAGTCTTTTAAGTTATCTCGCAGCATAAGTTTAAGGATATAGGTCCACAACAGGGCCAATCATGACCTTCTTGAAGTTACTACAGCAAGGGTGGGTTTTGGATGGTTGTATTTCCTTCCTTCCTTCCTTCCTTCCTTCCTCCCTCCCTTCCTTCTTTCCTTCCTTCCTCTCTTCTTTCTTTCTTTCTTTCTTTCTTTCTTTCTTTCTTTCTTTCTTCTTTCTTTCTTTCTTTCTTCTTTCTTTCTTCTTTCTTTCTCATTATCTTATTTGTTTGTGTCCACATTTGTGGGACTGCAGGTAAGTGTGTCACGGCGTGTATGTGTAGGTCAGAGGACACCTTTCCCGTCCGTCCTCACCTCTACACCTCACTTGAGGAAGTTTCTCTCTCTGCTGTTGTTCTTCGCGGCCCTGTCCACAGACTTGCTGGAGAACCTCCTGTCTCCACCTTCCGTCTGGCTGTCAGCAAACTGGGATAACAGAAGTCCACCAGCAACTTTTTGTGCATGGCTCTAAGGATCGAACTAGGGTACTCGGGCGTGAGTGATGGGTGCTTTATCCACTGAGCCACCTCCCCAGCCCTTTACTGCCTATTCGTAAGCAGAAAAATGGCTTTAAAAGCTGGAAGCATAGGCTTCTCTCAAAACAAGTTTCATTTTTCATTCCAGCCGAGACACCCTGGGCTCCAGGCAGCTGATTGTACATAATAGCTGCAAGTTCAGGGAGAACAGCCTGAGCTTCTCCGGAAGCCCCTTTCCTCTTTCCTCCTGAACCCATGCTGGGCTGTGGGGTTCAGCCTTCGACAAGCTGGGAGTTTGCTGGGCATAGCAAGCAGACAGTCTGTCTCTGAGGCTGTCGTTTTCCTGAACGTTAATGTCTGCTAATTTCAGTTCTTCTCCTTTTGTCTAATACTTATTCCAAGGCAGGGGTGGGAAATAAAACTCGCTCTCTCAAACCACGAGATCAGCAGGCAGGAAAACCCAGTTCACTATTTCTGTGTAGATCACAGGTGACCCTTGGCCAGGTTAGAACCCGTCTTCCTCCAGCCACCCAGCAGGATGGCGCAGTCCACCAAAGGCCCTTAAGGGATGGGGGTGGAGGGGGAGGCCTGGCCTCCCGGAGCCCAGGGCTTTAGCCTGAGGCGCCTACCTCTGTCTCCCTCTGTTCTTTCCCTTTAATGGACATACTCTCTCAATTTACTTTCTAGGCCATGGATCTTAAACTTTGGTGAGGAGTTGAATTAACTTAAATAGTTGGAGGAAAAAAAAAAAACTTGACAAGGGAAGGACTTCTAGTTTTTAATTTCTGAATGCTCCTGGCGTCCTGAAGAGACATCCAAAACTTTCAAGAAACCCCAGCGATATTAAAATGCAGAAGACGATTTCCTCCCTGCTTTTTCCACTGGGTATATGAGATTCAAATTCCTTCCCACAGTATGGGAGAGTTAGTTGCCCCTCCGGGAAACTCAATTAAATTGTACCAGGCAGTATTTATTCTATTTTGTCGGCAATTTCGTTTGTGGGTTTGTAGTTGAGGGACTGACCCCATAGGGAATTTGGATACCAGTACAAACTTTTACTTCATTTAAGGTAAAAACCTTTTTGACTTTATTTTTAATTCGGTGCTATAACCTTTACTCTTTCTAGATTTTTTCTTTACAACTTTTAGTTTTACTTTGGAATCCACCTTTCAAGCTCCCTGTGGTTTGCACGAGTTTTGTGGCTCTAGTCACCTTGGCAATGTGGCAATGGAAATTATTTGTGCCCAAACAAGATGACCTTCTTACTTTCCTTGACACCTTGTTGCAAAAACAAAATAATAAATTCAGTTTATATTTGTCAAAACAAGCAGCAGATTCTCTTTTTTCCCATCCTTTCAAAGGGAATGAATTGTTCTAGATAGTTTTTAGTTTTTATTTGCTCAAAATCATTCTGGCCTCTCTTTTTCTTCCTTTTTCTTCCTGCTCCCTCTCTTCCCCTCTCGATAGCTCAGAGCTGCTGAGGAATCCCAGCTCGCGAGAACAGGCAGAGGCAGAGGTGACTGTCCTCAGTTGGCTCACGAAGTCCGGCACACAGCGTAACAGTGCAGCCGTCAGGACTGATGCAGGGGTCAGAGGCGTTCTAGCTGTAATCCCGGGGCACTGGGCTCGCTTCCTGTCTTCACTGAGTGTCTCTGCGTCTGTAACATGCGGGACAGTGAAACGAAGCTGGTTCTGATGGCACAGGCCTGTCACCCAAGCTACTTGGCAGTCTGAAGCAGAAGAATGGCAAGTTCAAGATTTACATGGGCTACACAAAGAGTTGAAGGCCAGCCTGGGCAACTTCGTGAGCACTTACTTGTCTCGAAATGAAATGTGAAGAGAGGGTTGGGGATATAGTTCAGGAACAGAGAGACGGCCTGGCACACACGAATGCATGAAGCTCTAGGTTTTATCTGTAACAGGGGACAAACGGAGAACATTAAATGAGTGCTTAGCAAAATGCCCGGTGCACAGCAAGCGCCCCAAAATGCCCCTCGCTGACACTATAACTCCCGCTCTTCTGAACGCCCCAGTCCGCTGAGATGGTCTCTGACACTAACAAGCACTAGGGATAGTTCAGAAGTCTGTTGGTTTTCTTGTCTGCGAGTGCTCACGTGCGTGCTGCGCACATGCGTGTGTGCCGACAGGTATGAGGCCAGAGCACAAGCTTGGTGTTGTCACCCAGCAATGCTTTCCACCTTTTTATTTTTTCGGTTTTGAGACAAAGTCTCTCATGGGCATGCAACTCACCAAGTAGGCTGGACTGGCTAGCCAGTGCATAACACCATCCTTGGCTTTTTAATTTATATTCTTTAATTCAGTATTTACCAAAATTACTTTTTTTTTTCAAAAAAATCTTTCCTTCTTGATAATGTTCCTTGAAATTCACTTGAGGGAGTGATGGACCATGTGCTGTTTAACCCTTGTATTTCTGTCCAGTTGTTACAGAAGGTTTTATCAGGCCGTGAGGGATTAGTTACATAGGTATACAATAGATAAATTCCAGAACTTCAGCAAATGCGTATAGCAACCCGAGAATTACAAGGCGGCACGCACTGAGGGCCACATGGGACTGTGATGAGTGGCCCCAGGAGCTCCGTCCTATGTGCTCTTTCCTTCTTGCCAAATAAAGGTTCATTTCAAAATAGAGATGCCTAAAGTCTCTACCTAAATTTCACCTGTTTTCTGTGTGCTGATATAGCTTTTATCAAACCTTGAATTCTGGAGGTAAAGATGTGATTGTGGAAACAAGGTGCCCTTTCTAGTGACTGATTGGCTCCTAGAGGGATTTAGAGAGCCAACAAAGCTAACACAGTAACTGGAGCCTCTGGGTAACATTACGCAATGATCAGAAGGAATGTTACAATGCAGTACAGCCATGAGAATGATAGACTGTTATTCCTTCAAAGTCAAGCACTCTACTGTGACCCACACCGTGTGTCCACATAAAAACTATGGTGGGTCTTGTCTGCTGCTTGGTCTGAACTCCTGATCCTCTTTCTTCCATCCCCTGGGCATTAGGATTGCAGGCGTACACCACCATGCCCAGTTTATGTTGTACTGAGGGTTGGATCCAACACTTTGTGAATGATAGGCAAGTACTCTACAAACAGGCCTACATTACCAACTATGTTCATCAGCATTTAAAAAAATCCATTGATGGGCTTTCTGGACCCAGGAACAATACATGCATTCATCTTGGAAGTACCTAGGAGGTTGTCGCTAACTTTTGCACTAAGAAAGGTCTGGAATAAAAGGTGAGAAGGGAAAGCAGGCAGAGTGGGCCAGACGAAGTTCCAGAGGTACATGTGGCTGAGAAATTAGGACAAGAATGAAGATGCACTTCAGGCCAAGTGTGCTGGTGCATGCCTGTGATCCAGCACTCAGGAAACTGAGGCAAGAGTGTCACAAGTCTGAGGGTGGCCTGTGCTGTCACAGATGGACAGGCACAAGCCAACAGTGCTGAACAAAGAGACCAGGCCAATGAGAACACGAGTTTCCTCAAGACGACTTCTGTTCTAGGATTGTCTATGAGTCACCAGGGAGCAAAGTATGATGTAGTTTTGTTTCTGGGACGATTCTGATTTCAACTATTATGTTTTGTTGTCTCTGCCCCCTTGGATATATGAGAATCACACTCTGATCTGAAATGAAAACTGCCTGTGACTCACAGCCTTTTGGGAACAAGCCCAGAATCCCAATCTTGTCATTCATAGGCTGTGTGCCATCAGGTGTTTATTTCTTCTCTGAGCTTCTGTTTGTTCATTTATAACAATAAGCACTTGGACTAGGTGATTTCTTTCTTTTACAACAAAGATTTGATGCCACGTGACTTGGTAACAGATTAGATCAGCTCTCTTTCAGTTCATTCATATATAGAGAGGAGTTATTATTTTCTAACTATTCTCTACTTCCTCTTAGGTGAATTTTACTCTGCAGAATGAAAAGTATTAATCTAGAGCTCAAAGCCCCATCCCTAAAATGACAGCGGCAACAAGCTGATTGGGCCACTTCTAACAGCTTATGCTGGAAATTGCTATAGTAATTACTCCTTGTTTACTCAATAGCAGAGTTTAGTAGTAAAAATATGAAAAATTTAACAACCTACCAGGTTCTTGCTTTTAAGCTGCCCCAAAGGCAAATATTGCTATCAGTTTAAATCTTCACTCTAAACCAAATTCCTCCTTAGAATAGGGCATATATTTGTATCTGACTTCTTTTCTTTCTTCCTTTCTTTCTTTCTTTCTTTCTTTCTCTGTTTTTGTTTTTTGTTTTTTTTTTTTTGTTTGTTTGTTTTTGAGGTAGGGTCTTGCTCTAGCCCAGGCTGACCTGGAATTCACTATGTAGTCTCAGGGTGGCCTTGCACTCAGGCAATCCTCCTACATCTGACTTTTTTTTCTTAAAAGGGCTGGGCTCTGGGAGAGAATATATAACCTCTCCGTGTGAGGTTTCCTTTGTCTGTTTGAAGGCTCATGTAATGATGGCTGTGTGCTCCTTCCGGCAGGTTTACAAGCCGCACCCTGGAAGCAGAAGCAGCGTTTGGGAGCCCCGTTGTTGTGTGTAGATTTCACTGGAAGAACACCTGGGCTCTGAAGGTTGGATGCTTGCAGGGTTAACCTTCTAACGTAGGAAGGAGATTTCTTATTTTTGGCCAAACACTAAACATTGAGTTAAATATTCCATCTCCGCAGGCTAAAACTTGGCATAGTTTGTCACCTTTGAAGCATTCGTAGTTGGTGACTGGGGACCCAGAGCTGAGCTCAGGATGACTGGATGTGTACTTGAAGCATCAGGGGATAAGTTATGACCTTCTAAAGGGAGCCAATAGAAAGCCCAGATGTTACTTCCCTTCTATCCTTCAGGAAGGCTTTGGTGTAGTATAACAGTTTTACAGGGAATACATGCTTGAAGAGTTGAACACGTGGAGAGATGAGTGGAACTATGGAGTGAGGACGGACAGACAGATTTTAGGAAGAGTGTGTAGGAAAGCTCAGAAGTGAGAGGAACTGAGGCAGCTGGGGACCTAAAAGAGACCCAGTATAATTGGGTTGTAGGAATCAAGACACGGAGGGATGTAGTGCAAGATGAGAGAAGTCAAGTAAAACACGCCATGGGGCCTTGGGGCTGGGTGAATGGAGGGTGATGGAAGGGCATTGGTGATCCATGTGGTCAATACAATTTCAAATGCATCTCTTGGCTGCTGCATGGAAGGGAAAATGAGCAAGAACTGAAAAAGGAATACCACAGTGGCAGCTATAGCAAAATACCTACCTATTCCCAAGATTCTGGGACCAAAAGTGAATGAATGTAGGCCATATCTCAGTGGCAGTGAAACGTGAGGCAAGAGTATACACAGAAGGTACTGCTTGCCGTATTAAATTCATATCCAGGCTGTGCTACTGATAATTCATAGATGCCTAGACAAACTATCACAATTGTAGAAGAACTCTTTCTTTCTTTATTTCCTTTCTCTCTCTTCTTTCTTTCTTTCTTTCTTTCTTTCTTTCTTTCTTTCTCCCTTTCCCTTCCTTCCTTCCTTCCTTCTTTCTTTCTTTCTTTCTTTCTTTCTTTCTTTCTTTCTTTCTTTCTTTCTCTTTCTCCCTTTTCCTTCCTTCCTTCCTTCCTTCCTTCCTTCCTTCCTTCCTTCCTTCCTTCCTTCTTTCTTCTTTCTTTCTTCTTCTGTCTTTTGAGATAGGTTCTCTGTAGCTCACTCTAGCCTCAAACTCTTGATCCTATTGCCTCATCCTTCCCAATGCAGGGATTACTGGAGAGTGTCACCACACCTGACTGAGAGCTCCTTTTAAAAAATATACCCAGGCTTGATAGTTCAGGCCTGTCATTCCCAGTACTCCAGATGCTGAGGCAGGAGGATTGCCATGAAAGAGAGAGAGAGAGCGAGCAGCTTGGGCTAGCCAGGACTTCAGCGTGAGACCCTGTCTCTACAGTGAAAACGAATCATCACGATGAAAACATCATGGGTCTGTAGAGGTTTGACTGCATTGCTGCATGTGACTTGTCTCACACCATGCCTGGGAGCATTTAGGGACCTTTCCCCTCTTAAGCTTCACAGGTAGAGTCATCACGTTCTGTAAGACCGGCTCTGACCAGTGGATCTTCAGTGATATCACTGAATCACTTCCGGCACTGTAGATAGGGAAAGGACTTAAAATTCACTTTGCTCATTTCTCATTTTTCTTGATTTTGTAATCTTTTAAGAAAGCATTGTTTATAAATTGTTACCATAAAAAGTATTGAAAGTTTACTTTCATAAATGTACACATGTGTCTACAAACATTTTCCTTCTTGGTCAATTTTGCTCAGCACACCTTGTATTATTGGTTATTCTGTGGGGAAATGATTACATTTTTATTTTTAATCTATTTTAATTTTAATTTGGCACATAGTAATTATATGGAATTACATAGTAATTACAATGGAAGACTGTGACATTTCAGTACATTTATACAATAAATGTAATGTATCAGGGTAATTGTGTAATTAGCATATCTATCACTTTAGAAATATGTCATTTATTTGAGAACATTCAAGATATTCTTTATTAGCTATTTTGAACTAATTTATTTATGCTTTCCACCATAGTTAGACTGTTGTTCTGTAGGATTTTAGAAATTATTCTTCCTCTTGCAGGGAAATTATAATTTTTGCCTATATCACATTATTTTCAAGGTCTATATTATAATTTTTTTGGTGGGTGCTCCACTATTTCTCCAGAAGTGTTTTAAAAATAATGTATGGGTTGACGTAAGAAACTTCTGAGTAGCAGCAACGACAGACCCTAGAATTCATAGTTTATAATTATAGTTCTTTCTAGGCTTTCTACTCTTTATCTTGAGCATTCCTTAAGTGCTCTATTTTTTTTAAAACAATGCATAGAGTGGCTAATAGTCCACCAAAATCTGTTGAAACGTAAGAATATATGTCAGAGGAGGAAGGCCTCACTGAGGGAGGGGTGGTGGATGAATAGGTAGAAGAATTTAGCATGCTGTGGCATGAAGGAGGCAGTGTCCATCAAAACTCAGAGCTCATGAGATACAGATAGAGGAGAAGAAAGGAAGAGTAGAATGAATAGAGACTAAGCTTAATCAAAATAAAATGGCATGAGAAATAAAGATGAGAATAATATACCCCTTAACTTTGATATGAAAAATAACAGGACACAGAATTATTGAGATGTATTTATTTATTGAGTTATTGAGATGTATTTATCTATTTTTATTTATGCAGTGGTAGAGATCAAACCAACCCCCTTGCACATGGTGCTCTAAGCTACATTCTCAGCCCAACGTAGTGAGTTTTCAAATGGCAGAGAAATAACTACAGAAATACTGAATAACATGTTCCTACATGGAACCTGAATGAGGACGATGGGAAAGGAATGGTCCTGGGGACTGCGGCCTGTGGTTGAGGGGGCCAGTGCCTGGCCCCATCGGGTCCCTCCTTCATCCTCTGGCTTGCGTGAGCTCTGAAGCCCCTGTGCTTCCCTTCGCCCCAGGCTGAAGAGACAAGACACTGAAGACTAAAGGCTGAGAACCAAAGCTTTTCTGGATTTTTGTTTCCACTTTCTCTCAGTGTTAATTGCCTGCTCATGAAGGTTCACGAGACTGACACCCACAACTGGGCTTGAGATGAAGGAAATGAAGTTGTCGCCTGAGACAAAAAATGTTGGCCCCTGCCAGCTTAGCACAAAAGAGCCCCTTGAACGGGCAGAACTGAGCTTGACGTCCATCTGGAAAGTGCGCCTCCATCACTTGGTTTCAATTAGTTTTGAAGTGTCCTGAAAGAATTCCTTTGTTTTTACTCTGAGCTGGTGGGTTAGCACTCTCCGTCTGCTTTTCCGCATCTCTGTTTGACACTAGGGTGACCTCTGCTTACTTCACACTTGCTGGAAATAAACATATCTAATGCCATCCGCCTTGGTGATAAGAGCGAGAGAAAACAAACAGTGGAACCCTTTAGCAGCAAGTCACCGACTATGAGCTTCTGGAGCCACAGCGCCGGACGACCAGGGCAGAGGCCGGGACATCTTCCCTGGACAGAGTCTTTGCGCTCAGAGGTTTTGAGCCTTGGAACAGAAATCTGGAGATCACTCTGGCAACAGTTTTCCCTGCGTGATTTGTTTCTTGCTGGGGAGAGGGGTTCTATTCCACTCCAGGATGCCCATGTTCTGCATTCATTCATTTAGATGACCCCAACTCCATAGGCAGGACAAGTCTTTAGAAAGTCACTCTCCAGGGATATCCTGCTACTATTTAATTTTCCCCTTGGGAGCCCTTTACCTTCATCCTTACCTCTATCTTCCTCTTTCTTCATTTAAAACTATTCAGTCAGATATGATGGCGCACACTTATAATCCCAGCCCTCTGCAGGCTGCAGCAGGAGGCTTATCATGAGTTTAAGGCCAGCTCAGCCTAACAGAGAAGGCCTGTCTTTCAAAAACAACCCCCAAACAACAAGACACCACCCCAAATGCTCAAAGGTCACCACAGTACTGACTACTTGGTTGTTCTGGGAATAGGATGTTGGATAGCTACCATGATGTGAGATTTGAGTGACAAACCCCAGTCAGAATGACTGTCAGCAAAACAGTAAAAACCAACAAATATTGGTAAGGATGTAGGGGAAAGGAACCCTTATACACTGCTGGTAGAAATGTAAATTAGTCCAACCACTATAGAAACTAGTATGGAAGTTCCTTAAAAACAATGAATAATAGAAAGTTTTAAGTATCCAGTTGTACCATTTCTGGGATATACATAAAAGAAGCAGTTCAACAAACTATAGAGCTACCTGCACACCTGTGTTTATTGCTATACTGTTCACCATAGCCAGGTTATTGAATCAGCCCACATGGTCATAAGTGGTAAATGGATAAAGAAAATATGATATATCTAGTCAATGGAGTTTTATTCAGTCATAAAAATGATTGAAATTTTGTCATTTGAAGGAAGAGGGATGGGACTTAGGTCATGCTATGAAACAGCCTCATAAACAAGCATGGCATGTTTTGTGTCACAAGTGGAATGTGGGGGATCAAGAAGATGTGAATGAGAAGGGAGGCCATTTAGGGATTTGTGTGAGTAGAGGGGAAAATGAAGGCTTAGGGAGTTAGCATAACTAAGTTGATTAATATGCTCAAAGTATCTTACATGCATATGTAGAAATGTCATAATAGAATCTCTTTGTACAATTAAAGCAATAAATAAAATAGAGGAATATTAAGTAATCAGAACCTTTTTGGAAAATGTGAACTGTACAATTTTAGTTTAGATATCAAAGGAGATTTAAAACAATATGGTTTGGGAAATAAAACCTATTATAGGTTATTGTCAGTTTTTCATCATAAGAAACTCACTAAAACATCGACTGAGTGGAAAGACCGTTTGGGTAGGGTTTTAGGGCTAGAAGGCCAAGCCTGAGAATGAGGGACTGCTTGGAGAAAGTAATGGTCAGGACAGACAGGAAAGATGGCTGCAGACGCCTGGAGGCAGGCAAGAGAGACAGAGATTTTGGTAGCAGGTGGAAAGCAAGGGACCAGCTACAAGGAAGTCTGCTGAGCGAATGCGCTTTTGCTCTACGACTGCGCTCTCAGGGTCTCTTCTCCACGTGCGCATGGAGTGACCTCATCCAGACCCATGACTGCAAATGCCGTCTGCGTGCTGATAGCTTCCAAGTTTTATCTCCAGCTGTGACTTCTCCCCTGCATACAAGGACTTCCTCTATTGCCTTCTTATCTTCCTACTTGGATATTTAACAGTCATCTCAAAATTAACTTTTAAAAAGATAGATATTTTCATTGCTTTATCATTATTAATCAGTTTTTGCAGTCATGGGGTTTGAACCCAGGGCCTTGTGCATGCTAGGCAAGCACTCTACCACTGAGCTATATCATAGGACTCACATACTTTTCTTGAAGGCCTGTCTTTTCCTCTTAGGCATAAGCCTTCTATCATTTTTCACCCGGTCATTACTCCTATCCTTAAGGTAGATCATACTTCTAATATATCAGCAATTTCTGTTGGCTCAAAGCGTAAAATATATACCTATTTTTCCCAGGTTCCTTCTGTCACTCCAATCATATCATCTATTGCTTGAACTAAGAAACTAGCCTCTTAGCATCTGTTGCAGTCAGGTTCTCATTGCTGGCAGAAATCACCCAAACAAGAGCAACTTTTGGGAGAACAGGGTTTATTTTGGCTTAGACACTCAAGAGGAAGCTACATGATGGCAGGGGAAAACAATGGCATGAGCAGAGGGTGGACATCACCACCTGGCCAACATAAAATGGACAATAGCAACAGGAGAGTGTGCCAAACACTGGCAAAGGGAAATTGGCTATAATACCCATAAGCCTGCCCCCCCAAATACACTGCCTGCAGGAGGTATTAATTCCCAAATATCCATCAGCTGAGAACCTGGCATTTCAGAACAGTCTAACTTTATGGGGACACCTGAATCAAACCGCTACATTCCTCCCCTGGCCCCCGCAAACTGATAACCATACATGATGTAAAATGCATAGCATTCAGTCCAACTTTAAAAGTCCCCATTTCCCATAGTTTTTATCACTCCCAATGATGTCCAAACATTCCCATAATCTGAGATCTTTTAACTGAGCCATGAAACGAAAACAACCTCAAAAAAATCCATTATGGCACAGAATAAACACTCACACTACAAAAAATGGCATTGGGCATAGCAAAGAAATCTTCAACCAAGATTTAAAACAACCAGGGCAAACATCACACTCTGTAGCTCCAAGTCCAACAGCTCTAGCCAGTGACAAGTCTCCAAATCTGATCATTTTAACCAGCAACAAGTCTTTGGAGTTCCAATTCCACCCATCCAGCTAGGCTACTCACAGTCCTGGAAGACTTCATCAGGAGGGCAGCTCTCCTGAGCAGCCATCCCGTGTCCCTACATCTCCTTTACAACCCACTGTCCACCCTCACAGTTCCATAGGGTCTCCATGCATCCATCCAGAAAACCTGCTTCACATTGCCCATGGCCATTTCCAAAACACAAGACTGTGTTGCAAACCATGGGCAACCATGGTCTTTCCTGCATTTCTTATTCTCCATAGTGCCAGGTGGGTCAACTTCCAGTTAAGATGGCTGGCGGTGTAGGGATCACGCCAAAACACCTAGGGGGAAAAAGCCAAGATAAACCCAGCAAAATACACTCTTCTAGTAAAAAGTGAGGTGTATAAGAAATCATCAGCTGCAGCAGAGAAGTAGGAGAGATCCAGAGCATCTAGAGCCCACAGAAGCAGGCAGAAGTGGCTCCAGCAGCAGCGGCACCAGGACTGCGTGGTCACAGCCGCCAGGCTTGGCCTGAGCCGTAGGAAAAGTCAGGTGAGGGGATTCTCCACTCACATGGGCCTGCGCACAAACTCAAGAAATGTGAAAGGAGGATGTCAGGGAAGAACGGAGGAGTGGCTCCCAAGGAAGAGGACCAGCAGGAGAACTTCAGCCACCATCCACAGCCTCCCCTCCCCTATTGCCAGCGCAAGTGCCAGCAAGCACCAGAGACCTGGGGAAGGGAGCTCACCTACATAGCACCCAGCACAGGCAATCAGAGCTGTGATCCGGCGACCTAGCCAGCCTATCTGAGCCCACAGTGCAACAAAGAGGGCCCCAAGTGGGCATGCAGCATAATTGAGACCAAAACCATTCCAGAAGGTAACTGGGATTACAGCAGGTCAGTAACCACCAAATAAGCCTGATATATAGGCTTGAATTGGAAGTGCTAATTGCAGCTTTCATGTCAGGATAAATTATATGTTAAATCTGATGGATGGTTGGATTTTCCATTCTTAAATAGGCTATATTTGGGGTTTGTCATTTGTTGCTTCTTGATTTATACTGCCTTTGTTTCCTCTTCTATCGTTCAATAGGGAAGGGTCTCACATGGTCACAAGCTGACTTAGAACCCTCAACAGACCAGAAATCTTAGCCTCCTAGTTGACAGGATTAAGAGTGTGGGGCAACACATATCCTAAGGGACTGTGACTTTGTTTGAAGATCTGGTTGTCATAATACCTACTTTTGCATAAATACTCAGTGCTGTTTTTCATTGAATGCATACATACATTGTTTAATTACATTTTGGAATCTGCCTGAATTTTGTTCCACTCAGCCTAGTTGAATACTCTCATAGCAGGCAAACCTGACATCTAGGGTCACTTTTGTACTTACTCTGAGTGTCTTAAGAGCCACACCTAGCACCTTAAGCTCCTAACTGAAGATATATAACATCAGATTGATTGATATACTTAATAATACTGCAGCTAATTAGAAAATCTAAGCATTAAATTAATCCAAGATGCAAAAATATGTACATTATAACACAAGAAACAAAAAAAAATCAAGAGAATATAAATCCACCAAAAAGTATTAATGCATCAGAAATGACCTCCAGTGAGGATGATTTAGAGGAAATACCTGAGAAAGATTTCAAAAAAATGATTATAAATATGTTCAAATAAATCAAAGAGGAAATCAAAGGAATCAAAGAAGACACAGGAAACCAGTTTAATTAAATGAGGAGGTCAATACAAGACATAAATAAGGAATGGACATAATAAAGAAAAACCAGTCAGAATTACTAACAATGAAGAACGCAGTCAATGAAATAAAAAACTCTATAGAAAATCTCACCAGTAGAATGGATGAAGGAGAGGACAGAATACCTAAGCTAGAAGACCAAGTGGCAGATCTAATACAGTCCAACAAAAAGAAAGACAAACTAATAGAAAAGTATGAATGGGAATTTCAAGATATTAGGGACACTATGAAAAGATCAAACATAAGAATTTAGGGTATAGTAGAAGGAGAAGAATTTCACTCCAAAGGCATAGTAGGTGTCTTCAACAAAATTACAGAAGAAAACTTCCCCCAAATTGGGAAAGAGATGCCAATGCAGATATAGGAAGCCTTTAGAACACCAAACAGACAAAACCTGGAAAGAACCTCTCCTCACCATATTATAATTAAATTACCAAACATACAAACCAAAGAAAACATATTGAAAGCAGTTAGTTAAAAATCAAGTTACCTACAAAGGCAAGTTCATCAGGATCACAGCAGATTACTCAGCACAAACTTTCAAAGCCAGAAGGGTTTGGAATGATGTATTCCAAGTTTTGAAAGATAACAACTGTCAACCAAGGTCACTTTGTCCTGCAAAGCTATCCATTCAAATAGACAAAGAAATAAGGACATTCCACAACAAAAGCAGGCTAAAGGAATATTTGAAGACAAAACCAGATCTACAGAAAGTTCTTTAAAGGATCCTCCATGCTGAAGAGAAAGAAAAATACAAATGATACCAAGTGGGTTGCCAGTGTGTTAATCCAGGGAGGAATGCAGAAGACTTTAAGAACAGGACACTTCAGCACTCAGGCCCCTTCAAAAAGAGTCTGCATTCTTCCTGTTGCCCCAGTGCAGGTCAGCTTGCCCAATCTCAATGGTTGTAATCTCACATACAATTGCAGCTAAACAGGTAGAAGTTTCAGCCCAATGATTTCATTTCTGTGCCATATCCCTCTGCTCATACCAGTCCATTTCTACACAATGCAACCTTGCACAACTTCTCAGGACATGACCATAACAGCAAGCTTCTCACACAAACTGCTTCTAGCCTAGTCCAGGCAAAGCTCTTTCTCACCCTCATAAACCAAACCTCACAGTCCACAGTTCTTACTGCATTCAGGTCTTTCAACTCTGACTTGAATAGTCCACCAAGCTGTACTTATAACACTGCAAGGTGTCTTGGCCAAGCTTTCAAATCCTCCCATATTCCTCTTGAAAATCAGCTCCAAAAGGTCAAAGCCACACAGTCAGGTGTCTAGCAGCAACCCCAAGCTTGGTACAAACTATACTGTTGCAGTCAGGTTTGCATTTCTGGAAGAAATCACCTGACCAAGAGCAGCTTTTGGGAAAATGGGTTTATTTTGGCTTACAGACTCGAGGGGAAGCTCCATGATGGCAGGGTAAGACAATGGCATGAGCTGAGGGTGGACATCATCCCCTGGCCAATGTTAGGTGAATAATAGCAACGGGGGAGTGCGTCTAACATTGGCAAGTGGAAACTGGCTATAATACCTATAAGCCTGCTCCCAATAATACACTGTCTCCAGGAAGCTTAAATTTCCAAATCTCCATCACCTGAGAACTTCGTGATGAGAACACCTAAGTTTATGGGGGATACCTGGCTCAAACCACCACAGCATCCACCTTTCTCTTTAATTCTTTTACATATAACTGAAAAATTCCTTTAGAAACAGAACTCAGGCATCTGGATAGACGCCTCAGCAGCTAAGAGTGCTTTTGGCAAAAGCATGAGAGGCGAGGACCTTTCAATTTCAATTCTTTGGCATCTACATAAACAACTGGGTATGGCCATGCTCATTTGTAACCCTGCCCTGCACAAGTGGGGTGGAGGTGGACACCCCAGAATCACTGAGGCTCACTGGCCACACAGTCTGGCAGCAAACAGCAGTTCTGGGTTGAATGAGGAACTCTGTCTCAAAGAAAAGGCATATGAGCGAAGAGAGGGGGACGCCCAACGTTTTCCTCTGGCCTTGGCATGTGTCTGCGGGCATGCACATCTGCACACATGTGCAAACACTGCAGATGCATCGCATCACATCCCACACCATACGTACTCTACACACCCCCCTTAGACTTCGGCAGCCATCAGCACAGCCTCATCTTGCATGGAGTTCTGGGAATCATAAAATATGAAGTAAGTTAATATTCCTTGGTAGACATTAAGTACTCAAGTGTTACTTGAACGACAGCAGGTTTGTAAGATTCCATATGTTTTTGATTGTGTGAAAGTGTTACCTAAAAATATAAATCCCAAAAGACAGAATCCAGGAAGGTCATATGCACGGTGTAAAAAGATGTCTTTTGCATTGACAAGGGTGCTGCTACCTGCAAGTATAAGAATGCTCAAGTACATTGATTGAAACAGGGAGGCAAATAATCTTGTCTTTCAAAAGACGCAGGCGTAGAGTGGCTGCCGGGCGGGCTTGGCAAATTCCTCAAGGATCTCTTCAATCCGTTGTCCCAAGGGTGTTAGCTTGGCCCTTCGGATCTGAATCCACTGCTTCCACAATAGCCACTCGGGCTATGCAGATCACATCTGCCCGGATCAGAGGCTGGGGGCAGCATACCTGCCCTGGACATGGAGATCAGACTCTCCATTGTGTCCTCTAGATTTGTGAGCCGCATCTGGGAGTGGCCGCGCCCCTGGCAAGGGGAATTAGAATCCCAGCTGTTGGCTTCCCTTTACCGTTTTCTCCCCCGGGGAGGGAGGAGCCCACTTTCCATGACCCTGTGACCCCTAACGCCCTAACAAAAGTAGTGCTTTGTTTTAGTGAGGAAATGGTGGTGGTGCTGGTAATCAGGAGCTGTCTTCTTCACACCCCTTCATCCTTTGAAAGGAAGGAGGGAGTTCTGGTTATTGGAACACCCAGAACAAGAGCATGTCATGATGGCTGAGTGGTGGAAACCTTAGTCATTTAGGCATTATGATGGGGCAGGGATCACCTTTTCATTTGTTTTTAAAACTATCATTAAATATATACTCAAATACTCAAAGACATTAGCACATTTAAAACTCTAATATTAGAAAATTAGCTTAAATCATGCCTCTACATTTTTTTTTTTCCTCAGAGAAGCCTATTTGCCATACAAATTTGATTGAATAAGATGATGATGTAAGGAAGTAGAGAACATTTGACTTAGAGACCAGGAACTAAAGAAGAAGTAGATCAGGAAATAATAGCATTAGAAAATACAACAGGGAGAGTTTAAAAGTTTTCTTTTTTAAGGGCACCTAGAATGGAGAAAAAGGCAAACATTTAGGGAAAGCCATTCTGTGATGTTTCTTACCACCCAGACCACATTTCTGTGCATGTCATATGTCTGTCCCCCAGTCTTCTGTCAGGACTGAATTTTTTATCTAAAGCTTTTCTTCGTCAGACGTTGTTCATCAGTAGTGTTTAATCACTGCAGAGGATCATGCAATGCCTCAAGCACATTGGCTGGAAAATAGTTTATAAATAAAATTATTATTATTATTCTCATGTTTATCTCTTCTAACAATAGTCATTATATTAAGATTATATCTCGCCTAGAAATGGTTCAACATATGTGATTATATGTAATCAGCATGTTTTTCTGCTTTATTTAAAACACGGCTATTCTCATTAAACTTTGTTCTTATCACTAAACAAACTATTGTTTCGAAGTTGTGGGTGACTCCAATTTGCTTTGAAGAGTAATTCTTCACAGGTCTCAACAAGACCTTGTTCCTGGTGGGACTGGGATCTGCATGAACTCCTTGTTCCCAGTGGACATGGGCTCACAGTTGTCGCTAAGATGCTCCATGGTGGTTGTACTGCCAGAGCTTTCTCTGAATGTGTCTAGAGGACAGCACTGTGATTAGGAGAAGTAGCAGAGAGACTTATTTGATCTTGTTATTAACATAGCTTTATGAATACTTAAGACAGATGTGTATGGCACTGGCTACTCTGTGAGGTTATGAAGCTCCCATCAGTACAGGTGTTCTAGAATCCTTCAGGGCCACTTATTTGGAGTTTATTCAGATGTCTGATGACATCATTGAATTCTAGAGTGGTATTTAGTAACTCTCAAGAGATTTGCCTTTCAAAGACTCTATTTTTATACAGATTGAAATCTTAACTTATCTCTGTGATGTGCTACAAAGTGGACTGTAGCATCCTTTATCTTGTGTCCTTCAAGGACACAATGTAGTGTACCTCTTTCCTTTTCCTTTTTTAAATTAAAAAATTTGTGACATCCAGCTGTGGTGATGCACTCAAGAGGCAGAGGTAGGAGGGTTGCTGTGAGTTCCAGGCCACCCTGAGACTACATAGTGAATTCCAGGTCAGCTTGAGCTAGAGTTAGACCGTTCTTCAAACAACAACAAACAAACAAACAAACAAACGAACAAACAAAAAACACCTTGTGACTGGTGGGCATGGTGGTGCATGCCTTTAATCCCAGCACTTGGGAAGCTGAGGTAGCAGGATTGCTGTGAGTTCAAGGCCAGCCTGAGACTACATTGTGAATTCCAGGGCAGCCTGAGCTAGAGTGAAGTCCAACCTCAAAAACAAACAAACAAAACAATTGTGTGTGTATGTGTGTTGTACATGCCTGTTCCTATGTGAGTGGGTATATATGCTTCTGGATCCACATGCGTGTGTGTGCGCACATGTGTGTGGAGGACAGAAACCATGCCTTGAAACCACCCCCATCCCCCCCCACCAAAAAAAAATAAAGAAAAAAGAGAAGGGGGCTGGAGAGAGGGCTTAGTGGTTAAGGTGTTTGCCTGCGAAGCTCAAGGACTCAGGTTTGATTCCCCAAGGACCCACATAAGCCAGATGCACAAGGGGGCACATGCATCTAGACTTCGTTTGCAGTGGCTAGAGGCCCTGGTTCACGTATTTTATCAGCCTCTTTCTTAAGAAACTATGTACCAGATAGGACCACTTTTGGCAGCACCCCTGACCCATTCCATTCCAGAAGTAACTATAGCTACAGCCCCAAGTTCTTTCCCTTGTATTCTTACTACTTTAGTACTTCCGTGTTTTAAAAAATTTAAACAAAGGGCTGGAGAGAGCGTCATGTGACCTCCTCTACTGCTCTTCTGTGTTTGTTCTTTTTAAAATATTTTATTTCTATTTATTTATTTGAGAGAGAGAATGAAGGAGAGAGAGAGAGAGAGAGAGAGGCAGAGAGAGAAAGAATGGGCACGCCAGGGCCTGCAGCCACTGCAAACAAACTCCAGATGCATGTGCTCCCTTGTATATCTGGCTAACGTGAGTCCTGGGGAATCAAGCCTGGGTCCTTTGCTTTGCAGGCAAGTGCCTTAACCGCTGAGCCACCCCTCCAGCCCTGGTTTTTCTTTAGCACAGTTTCTCACTGAACTCAGCTGCTGTTTTCACTGGCACTGGCCGACCAGCGAACTTCAGGGATTCTTCTGTCTCTGCCCACACAGGGCTAGAGTTACAGGTGTGTGAAGGCATGCCTTTGGCGGGAAAGTCTTGCCATATAGTCCAAGGTGACCTCAAATTTGAGATCCTCCTGCCTCAGCACCCAAGAACCAGAATTCCGAGTGCGTGCCGCCACCTGGGGTTGAAGTCAGGTCCTCTCAGGCCGCACGCTTGCTTGGCAAGTGCTCCTATCCGCTAAGAAAGCTCCTCAGCCCCCAACGCTTATATTTTTGTGTTCTTTTTTGCTATTTTCCAATTATAAAATGGTTACATATGTGTGTGTGTGTGTGTATGGAGTCCAGGTAAATGCCTGTTAGCCCTTAAATAGCCCTTAAAAGGAATATTTAACCAAGGTTTTATTGATCTTATTTGAGGTTGCTTACTACAAGGCACTGTCTGTTAAAGCCTACAGGTCTCTGGGTTTTTGATCTCTTGTGACATCTGTCTTCCTTTCAAGGCTGGCATTGTGTGGGGGAGAGTTCTAGAGAGGCTCTTGCATACCACATGCCCATCTTCTTTTGTGGGCCCTTCTCTCCAAGGTTGGCTGAAGACAGCAAGTGCCGAGTGCTTCTCGGTGGAGTGTTTGCTTACGAACGCGGCCATTGTTCCTGTTTTCCAATTAAGCCTAAGTGTGCAAACAAGAACTAACATTGCGCCGGGCAGCACTCAAAAGCCGACATGCGTCTGGGACATGGAGTGCTGGCAGGTATGTCAACGGTGTTTTGCTCCTGGCATGCACCAGCTGCGGACAATGAAGGAGGCCAAGGACTTCCTCGGCATAGACGTCTCACATCCACTTTTTATTCCTCTTCTGCCTGATGGATGGGGAAGCATGCGTGGCAGGCCAAAAGATGCAGTCATGGGGTGCCATCACGTGGGTCCCGAACTTTTCGGACTTGGCTTGTAATCCTTCACTCGCGCACGGTGTCAGGGAGGACTCAGAGCTGCAGACCACTTCTCTTTCATTCAGACTCCCTACATCCTGAGCGGACAATGCACTTCTCCGCAGCCTGCATCAGCTTTGCCTGGTGGGGACTTTGTCAAGAGAAGCCAGCAGCTTCCTTTCCCCTGACTGGAAGTTCTCTTCGTGGCAAAGTTTCTTTCCGGTACTGAGCATTGGACTTCACACCAGATGCTGGAAAGTGCCCTCCGCGGTGCAAAGGACAGAGGCTTATGAGGTTTGAATGACCATTGAGGAAACTCCTTCCGGGATACATGGAACATAGTCACCGGGCAGAATGAAGACCGTCCACGGGGCTCTCACTGTGTCGTGTCCCCCTACGTCCTCGCTGTGTGGCCCGTGAGGGACGATCGAAGCCTCAAAGCTGAGCACCACACAGCCCTGTTTGTCAGTAGAGCTTTCTCGGCGCCTCTCAGCACAGGAGCTCTGGCTGCCTTTCCCAGGCCTGAAATGGAGCTTCGGTCTTGGGCTTTTCTGTTGGGGAGCAGCATGACATAACAGTGTGGGAGATGTCCCATCAGATCACAAACC
Organism: Dipus sagitta; assembly: GCA_036346955.1. Classification (NCBI taxonomy): domain Eukaryota; kingdom Metazoa; phylum Chordata; class Mammalia; order Rodentia; family Dipodidae; genus Dipus; species Dipus sagitta. The sequence goes on along the minus strand of CM070785.1, from coordinate 17,924,225 downwards.
AGGAACATTTGGATTTCCTGGAGTTCATTTCCCTTTGCCTCGAAAATTCTACAATTTTCCTTTTCCCCTAAATTCTGTACTGATGAAATAATCACGTAACTCCTGGGGATGCATGATACCGCCCCTCCATAGGACACTGGAGAAAAACACTTGTCAGTGATCAGTTGGACAGAGCCGTGGGGCTGAGGCTGGGTGTGGAAGGAAGTATTAAACTTGCAGCTGAAATTCTGAAGAGAACGGCCTGTCCATCAATTATTGAAGCTTCCCAACAGACTCAGGCACGCTGCTATCTTGAAGACTTTATCTTCCAGGACCATGTTGACTAACAGCTTCCCTTTTATTCAGGTTTCTGTCCTGAAAGACTAACAACTAAGCTTAATTCTCCACAAAATCTTCAGCGTGCTCCTTTTTGATTTAGCACAATGGTAGCTATTTTAAGCAGGCTCGCAAAGGAGTGTGCTGGTTTTCTATTTTTTATTTTTATTTCTTTTCTTACTTATATAGAAGCATTCAACAACATTTAGTCTTGGCTTGCACCAAACCACATTAACTTTGTTTGTAAAGAATTGATATAACTGCCTTTAGCTCATCTTCTCTCTTTTTCTTCTCCCCAGTTAGCCTTACAATTTAAATAACAGGCTCAAAATTTCCCAAAACAGATGATTCATAGATACTGTGTATCTTTACTCACTGTTACTTCTGGGATTTGATTCTATGCCCAAGCTGTGCTTGTTGAAGGAAGAGAGTGACTTGGTACACCACATGTATGTAGAGACAGAACTCACAAAGGGCTTGATCAATGAGGGGAGTGTTCCTAGAGAAGATCCCTTATAGGGATCTGCAAGGACAAGCCTCATGTCCAGAATGACTCGAGTCATCTTTGCCAGGTAGGGGGCGGGCAAATCTCCGTCCTCTAGAGAAAAGAACAGTCTCGAGTGTTTCATGAACATCGCCAAAGCCAAGCGCCCCGTGATTTTCAGATGGGATTTCCTCGCGTTACCATCCGGCATGTAAGGCTATAAGTGGAACCAGATCCTCACTGACCCGGCAGCCCAGGGTTCAGTCTGCCCACCCTACCAACTCACTTCATTTCTTGTATTCTTTTTATTTAGTTAGTTTTTACTCATGATGAAAACTTTCAGACATGTTCATAATGTATTTTGATCATATCCCCTCCCATTACTTTTCCTTGTCCCTCTCCAGTTTTCCTTCCACTGAACCCCTTCTTCACAAATAGTCTCTGTTCTATTTTGATGGCTTTTAAATAAAATTTATGTTTTGAAGACACTTTAGATTGAGAAAAAAGTTGAAAAGATAACACAGGATTTTGGTTCACCCCCAAGGTATCTTTGTTTTTAAAAACAATACTTTATTTACTTGAGAGAGAGACAGAGAGAGAGAGAACGCGCCAAGATCTTCTACCACTGCAAGCAAACTTCAGATGCATGCCCTGCGCCGTGTGTCTGGCTTTACAAGGGTAATGGAGAACTGAACTCCAGCTCTCCCTCCACCCCAGGTTTCTTAATGTTATCTCACATCATCCTGGAGCTCTGACCGAATTAATTAAGGTTTGTGTTGTTTTGTTGGTTTGTTTCTTTGAGGTAGGATCTTGCTCTAGCCCAGGATGACCTGGAATTCACTCTGTGGTCTCAGGGTGGCCTTGAACTCATGGCGATCCTCCTACCTCTGCCTCCCAAGTGCTGAGACTAAAGGCGTGTGCCACCACACCTGGTGTAATTAATTTTTTGAGACAGAGTTTCAGTCCATAATCAGACTGTCATAGAATTCACTATGCAGCCATAGCCCAGGCTGGCCTAGGACTCACAATGTTCATGCCTCAGGTTCTCAAGCGCTGGGATTAAAAGTGTAAGTCACTATGCCTGGTGCTTGATCCCATTATAAAACCCCATATCCTTGTTCATTTTGCAGTAAACACCAAGTGCCTATGATTTCAGCAATTCTTAGGATTAATAAAATGCTTTGGGCTGGGGAGATTCTCAGTGGTTAAAGGTGCATGCTTGCAAAGCCTGCTGACCTGCAGTTCAATTCCCCATCATCATGTACAGCTAAGTTCAAGGTAGTACATGAGTCTGGAGTTCATTTGCAGTGGCAAAAGACCCTCATGTCTCCTCATGTAAATAAATAAAATAATAAAAATAATATACTTAGTGGCTAGAGAGATGGCTTAGTAGATAAGGCACTTGCTGCAAAGCCCAAGGGCCCAGGTTGAATTCCCCAGGACCCACGTAAGCCAGGTTCACAAGGTGGCCCATGTATCTGGAGTTCATTTGCAGTGGCTAGAGGCCCTGGTATTCCTATTTTCTCTCTATCTCTCTCTTTCTTAAATATAAGTAAATAAATATATATGTTTTAAAATAATATACTTAGTATTTTGCCAATTGTTTAATCTTTAGTGGATCTCACTGCATTCTTCATTTTAAGAAGTAAAACTTTGTATTCAAACTACTCTCAAACTGAAATGTACAAGTGAGACGACTTTCTTTTTTTCTTTAAATTTTTTTGATGCTTTTATTTATTTATTTGAGAGTGACAGAGAGAGAAAGAGGGAGAGAGAGAGCGAGAGAGGGAGAGAGAGAGAGAATGGGTGCGCCAGGGCTTCCAGCCACTGCAAACGAACTCCAGACACATGCGCCCCCTTGTGCATCTTGCCAACGTGGTTCCTGGGGAATTGAGCCTCGAACCGGGGTCCTTAGGCTTCACAGGCAAGCGCTTAACCGCTAAGCCATCTCTCCAGCCCAAGACGAATTTCTTGATGACACGTGTGAGTGGGGACAGTGCCAGATCACATCTCCATCACTTTTACTGCAGACGGGGGCAGTGGTTGTGGATCAGGCTCTCCACAACCTGGACATCCTAGCAGTCCTCTTCCCTACGACCCTGGCTTTCTCCACACCTTGCCCCTTCTCTGCCCATGTCATAAAAACTACTGATGAGCTGAGGTAATGATAAGAAAGAAAAAATACTACTGCTTGAACTAGGGACCAGTAACGGGCTGTGTGGCAGGAATGACACGTTTCCCTACGTGATTTATACAACATGTGAGGGGAGTAAGCACGGAGAAGAGGGTAAAGCTGTGCCTTGTTTTTGGTGCCCAGTTAGTAAAAATCATATAAAGGTCTCTTTTGGGGGGTATGGACATGTACCTAACAAAGTCTGGAGAGAATCCCAAGTGACAGATGTACTTGGCTAAAGGCATTAGGAAAGAATGACCACGAATGCCCCCATTCCACAGATGGTTCATTTGTCTTTGTGTTCCTGAGATGGTAGGAATAAGGCCCAGACAGATGGCTGGTGGAAACTATAGCAAAAGTATCTTCTGTCTCCAAAGGACAAGGACAAGGACAGAAAGGTGCTTGGGTCCTGAGTGCATTGTCTGTTTCATGTGGTTGTCTCAGTTACTTGCTTATGTACGTCTTGTCCGTGGGCACGGTGGCCCCTCTTCTTCCTCTTCCATGTTTCTGCTCCTCAGCCCACCCTCTGAAAGATCTTATTTATTTCCCTAGAAAAAATATAGATTAAAAAAGATAACATTTCTAAGCAGGAAAAATGGAATTATAGATATCCGGTAGACTCAAGATTTTTTTTCCTATAACCCTTTTGACTGCAGTTAATAAAATGATTGTTTCTGCTAATCTCAAGTAGGAGGATTAACTAAATAGAAATAGCATACAAAAACTTGCTATGTGGTCTCTTGGCATTAACTTTGCTATACTTTGAGAGTGGAATCACTGTACTATAGCCTATTTCTAGAAGAAAACAAAGCAGAGGGCCCTAACTTATAATTCCTTTCAAGGAGCTTTAATTGGGGAATAGAGTTTTGTGGATCACTTTCATTTTTGGTCATGTAATGAAATCATCAGACAGATCTCTTGATGAAATCCACAAGAAAACAAAAGTTAGCAAGGTAGCCAAACCTTCCACATGGACATAAAATGAGGTAGACACTGACTTAGGAACTTAGGGATGTTATCTGCAATGGGTAATTTAAAAAAATTTTTTTTTGTTTATTTATTTGAGAGTAACGGACAGAGAAAGAGGGAGGGAGAGAGAGAAAGAGAGAGTGAGAGAGAGAAAGAGAGAGACAGAGAGAGGAGAATGGCCATGCCAGGGCCTCCAGCCACTGCAAACGAACTCCAGATGCATGCGCCACCTTGTCCATCTGGCTAACGTGGGTCCTGGGGAATTGAGCCTCGAACCAGGGTCCTTAGGCTTCACCGGCAAGCGCTTTACTGCTAGGCCGTCTCTCCAGCCCTGAAATGGGTAATTTCATATCTAAACTGGATTTGAAACCCAAAGGGCCAATCAGATTGGTCTTTAGTGAGGTGAAATGTACCCCTCCATTTCACTTTCTGCAGTGTAGAAGAAAGGCCACTCCTCTGTGACTGGCTCTCTACTTTATTTCTCCATAGAATGCTCCTGTGGCTTGTGGATGACCCCACGGTCTGCGCTGCCAGGTCTCCTGATGTCACCAGGCATCCTCTGACACGGTGGAACTGGGATGGCCATTTCGTCTGGACTGCTGCTGTCCTCATCACGCCGTAGCTTGAATACCGGTGTTACTGGTTAGCCTGGGATAAAGCTCATGTGTTGTAACCACGCGAAGACTCACGTCTCAGCTTGTTAGGTGGTGGGTAGGGTGGGTAGTGGGGTTGCTTAACACAGGAGCTCAGTTCAAAGTGGAGGCAAGAGGGAGTGGAGATCGTAGATCACAGGGCAGATGCTAGCCCAGAAATGCCAGAGCTCCTCGGTGGCACAGGAGACTTGCAGGCACATGAATTATCGATGGAACTCACCAACATGTGTGCAGGGAAAATAAAGCCGACAGAGCAGTTGGAGGAATCTATCCAACTAATAAGAAGCTTATAATTCTTTGGCAATTTGTTTAACTTGGGAGTTAGTGCAAAACGAGAAAGGTATTGGGCCCCCGGGATATTGGCAACATTACTGGGAATCTCCTGATGTTAGAAGCAAGTTTTGCCAATGGGATTTTTTTTTTTTAATTCAGGTGTTCAGTGCTGAGTTTTGCAGACAAGGCCAAAACTTCTGGAAAAATCAACATTAATCACATTGGTATGTTAGGTTAATGTGGCTGTACAAATTCCCCCCATGCTAATATGAATGGCTAAGATCTTTCAGTGGGGATAATGAGACACGTTCGCTGACTCATCCACAAAATGCTTGCTGAAGTCCTCAGGTGTCATTGGAACATAGACCTAGCTAGGATTTACCTTCTCACATCTGTGACCACATGTTAAAATGTTTCTAGTTTTTAGTTCCGAATATTGTATTTCACTTCTTTTGGTGTTTTGAGTCAGGGTCTCACTGTGTAGCTCAGGCTAGCCTCAAACTATCATCCTCCTGCCTCCACCTCCCGAGTGCTGTGATTACAAGCACGAATCACCATGTCTGGTTTCCACTTTCTGATTCTGTGATGTCGTCACGTCCTGTTCCTAACTCATGACTCTGGAGTTCTGCTTTGAAAGACAGGTGGGGCAAAAGTTTCAGAAGTGTCAACTGAAAGTATCTGTGGTTAACTTACTCCACCTTCTAGAACACATCATCGAGTTCCTCTTGTGTTGTGCTCCTTAGAAATAGGGGGCAAGGGCAAACGTTATGTAGAGGAAACTCTGGCCTGTCCACGTTCCTCACCACAGACCTTACACTGCACTTCTTGGATTTTGCAGGAGTCACAATTGATTATTTTTTCACATGCAGAGTTCAGGGCAAATAGGGATTTGTAAAATTCATACTTCAGGGGGAAACATCCAGGAAACTGACTGTCTCTGTGAATCTGAGAGGACCACTGGCTCGGGGGTGGTCGCTCTTCAGCTGCCGCACACCCTCCAAGCCAGTTCTCCTCACGTCTCCCCGTTGTGTGGAATCACTGGAAGCTGCCTCTGACTCTGCCTCCATAATGTTTTGCATATTCCTCTTTCTTGCCTTCCCTTTCGACTGACATTGCATCAGAGCAGTCGCTCGTATTACCCTCGTGTACGGGCCATTACTGCCCCATTCAGGTCAAGGGCACCCGTATCTCTGTCTTTCCCTGCTCCAAGCCATTCTCCATAGCCCTGCCAGGGTGACGGGCTGTGCGATATTCATGCTTTCCTTAAAAATCACAGCTTCTGCGTTGTTGCTTGAGAGAGGCACACAATGACCAGCAGAACACCCAGTAAAACAGTGTGGTCATTAAGAGTTCACTCTGGAATTACAAACCCCTTGCTCAAAATCCCAGCTTGGTTTATTAAACCTTAGTTTTCTAATCTGAAAAGTGAGGGTGATGCTCATATTCCATGTAGCTATTAACAGTATGGCAGGGCATATAAGCAAGTACTTATAAGCAATATAATATATAATATTATTGCTAATAATTATTATTCTTTATAGCTATGGACTAATTTTGTGTATCTCTTAAGATGCTTCCATGTCCCCATCCTTGCTCAAGCTGTCTGCTGTGTGTAGACTACTCTTTCTTTTGTCTTCTTTGTCTCTCCACTTTTTGATCATTTCCAACTAAATATGTTACTTTCTTTTTTTCCTCCCCCTCCTTTCTACAGGTCTCATGTAGCTCAGACTGGCTCCAAACTCATTATATAGCCAAGGTTGGCCTTGAACTTCTGATCCTCCTGATCCACATCCCAAATGCCAGGTGCTGGACTCCTAGGTATGCGCCAGCAAACTCTCCCTTGTCCCTCTGTTTTCAGCTCTGTGCTGTGTCTTGGTGTGTGCTCCGGGCTCCTTCACCTGCTTTCCTGGATCCAAATACCGGCTCAGGCCATCGGCTCTTCAACATAGACAGTGGATCTTCACTTTTCTAGTACAGCCTTACAGTGGGTGACTTTGTTTGGTTTGAGACAAGGTTTTGCTGTGTGGCCCAGGCTGGCTTTGGTCTCTGCAATCCTCCTGACTCAACCTCCCTAGTGCTGAGATTTCAGATGTGTGCCACCACACCAGGATGCGATGGACTGCTTTTGATTTGGTTTGTTTACGTGTAGAAAGGTTGGCATGAATTTCTGGTGGTTGGAGAGAGACTGGGCAGGAGAGCTACTTGTTCATGGGGCTCTGACAGGAGGTAGTTTGTGTAGTGACCTAATCCCACTAACCCCAGTGATCGCAGAGACTTCCTGACTCTGAATGCTCCTGCTCTTCAGGATTTCTTGCATTATTCATTCAATTATTGAACTTTCAGAGCTGTAAGAAAGCTGGGAGACACATGGGAATCTTTCTTCAGGTTTTTCATCTCACATAGGATACAATAGCCTATGCCGAGGAGAAAAATTATATATATATATATATATATATATATATATATATATATATATATCAATGCTGGGGATGAAATACAGACCCTTGGACATGGTAGGTAAGTTCTCTGCCACTAGCCCCACCCAGTGCCATATTATCTGAGAAACATTCTCTAAAAGCTGGTTATGGTGATACCCTAATGCAGTAATAGGTATTTGGGAATAATGGGTATTTAAGAAGATCGCTTGAGTTAATGAGTTTAAGACCAGTCTGGGAAACATAGTGAGACTCTACCTTAAAAGAAGAACAAAATGGGGCTGGAGAGATGGCTTAGCAGTTAAGGCACTGGTTTGTGAAGCCCAAGAACTCATGTTCAAACCTCCAGGTCCCACATAAGCCAGACGCACAATTATGCAGGTGCACAATGTTGCACATGTGCCTCTCTCAAAATAAATTTAAAAAATAAGAAAATAAAGATGAGGAGGAAAGAAGGGAGGGAGAGAGGAAGGAAGGAAGGAAAGAAAGAAGGGAGAGGGAAACAGTCTCTAAAGTCACTCTAGGGCACAGTCCTTCCTTTGAGGCACGGTCCATGTGGACATGTGTTTTAAGCTCTCTGCAGGAAGGCAGTGACTCACTTGCTTCCGTATCCCCAGAGCTCAACACAATGCACAGCGCATGTGATGTAGTCCCTAAATATTGACTAACCAGAATGAACTGCAAAGCAGTGACTGACTCATGGCTTTGCATCTCGTAAGCCCCAGGCCCACGGTCTCTTCATAACACCAGACTGCTCTTCCTGACCAGATTTCTTCAGTCTTCCTTCTAGAACACTAAAACCAAGCCAAAACAAAAGCCCTCAAAATCTGGGCACTAATTGATCACTAAAGATTCAGTATTGTTGCTTACTTATAAACATATTAAGAAAACATTTCAAGCAGGAAAAAAACTCTTACCTCTGGCAGGAAAAAAAAAAATCAAGAAGACATGAGATGACATTGATGCCAATGGTTGGTGGCAACAGCCATGTGATATAGATATACAGGTGTCCTAACAGTTTTTCCTTCTGAAATATCAGCTCTGTGGTACCAGAGAGATGAGGGAAGCTTGGGCCCTTTGCTTGAGCCAAGGGTGTGGTTACAAGCCCTTGCAGGGTTGATGAAGGCTGTTGAAAGTGAGCTTCCGTTGGTGGTTAACTCTCCGCCTTCTTCAGGTTCCTGTGACACATGTGACTGACACATGCGCTCAGGCTCGTGAGCACAGGGAAAGGACTGGCCACTCTGGATACGCAGGGGAGCTGAGCCAAGCAAACATTTATGACAGCTGAGTTTCCAGTCTTGAACCGTGAGGCACTCCATTACACATGGGACTTTCAGGCTGGCCTTGGAGCACAGTGTACTGAGTTGGAGTGAGGGAATAACTGGGTCAATCCGAGAAAGGAACAATAGATGGAGAAGTGGGAGAGGTGAGCGTAGATTCAGCTGCGGTATGGTCTCTGCGTGAGTCAGCCAGGTTATAGTTTCTAGGTCTTCATATTTGTAAAGTCGTGACATCCTTGATATCTGAGGGTTTGTCCCAGACTTGAAGCTAGGTGACTCTAGACTCACACATAATTGCCCCAGGCCACCAGAATCATGGATAGGAATTTTGTTTGCACCGATGGTCAAATGTCATCAAATGACATTCCCCCCAAATTTCACGAGCTTCTAATGGGAACAAATGTCTTACAGAAGCCTCTGCTCATCCCAGGATGCAATGGGTTTGTAGGCAAGAAAAAATTTAGATTTGAATAACTAACTGCATATTCCTTTACCAATGAATGACCTTGAGGAAAGGCAGTTACCATGCAGCTTTCTGACATGTGATTTAGAATGAGCAATATCTTTCTCACAGGGTATTTGTAAAGAGTACTTTGTATATTCCATTGCCTAAGAAATAGAACAAATAGGATGCACTATACAGGCATGCAGATTTATTTTAAGAAATGAGCTCACATGATATGGGGGTGAAGTCTGAAATCCGTAGACAGGGCGGGCCAGCAGAATGGAAATAGAAGCTTAGTTAGGGTTTCTATGAAGGCATAATTTCTTCCTCTTTGGGAAACCTTACTCTTTATTCTTTTTTCTGCACAGGTATGTAATGTGCACGCATGTTCATATGTGTGTGGGTGCCCGTGTGTGCGTGGATGTGCGTGCACATGTCTCAGGTGTTATCTTCAGGAATGTCATCCGCTTCTTCGAGACAGTGTCTCTGGCTGGTCTGGAGCTTCTCAGGTAGGCTAGACTGGCCAACAAGCCCTCAGGATCCTCCTGCCTCTGCCTCCCCAATATTTGGATTATAGGCATGTGCTTCCATACCTGGCCTTCGTTAAAAAAATTATTTATTTGAGAGAGAGAGAAAGAGAGAGAGACAGAGAGAGAATGGGTACACCCCCGCCTCTAGGCACTGCAAACAAACTCCAGAGGCTGGCGCCATCTTGGGCATCTGGCTTATGTGGGTTCTGAAGAATTGAACCTGGGTCTTTGGGCTTTGCAGGCAAGTGCCTTAACCATCAAGCCATCTCTCCAGACCCATACTTGGCCTTTGTATGTGGGTGCTGGAGATGGAACTCAGGTCCCCATGTGTGGGAGGCCAGCACTATACTAACTGAACTTTCTCCCCAGCCCCTTCCATTTTTACTGGAGGTCTTTAGCTGATTGATTAAGACCCACCCAAAGTAGGAAGAATAATCAGCTTCACTCGAAGTGCATTGATTTAAATGTCCATCACATCTATAACAATAAAGCACCTTTGCAGCCACATCTATGCCAGTGTTGTACCAACGACCAAGCCCAACCTAACCAAGTAGTCACACAAAATTCAAGGGACTTGTGCAGTCGGTCCCAGACAAGTCTCCCTCTCTCTGTCTCTGTCTCTCACCATCCCAATCTCTCTTTTCATTCTCATTCCGGTACATTAGCTTCACTGTCTTTCTCCGGGTTATCTCCCTACTCTCTTAGCACTCTGGTTCATTATCTCTCTTTTTCCTTCACCTCTTCTTCCTCCCCGCTCACTTCCCTTACGTCATTCGTGTGACCTCTTACAAAGGCCGCCATCGTCTTCCTTCTACTCTCACTATGGTCAGCCCCCACCTCCCTCACCCCCAGCTTCTACTCATCCCTCCTTCTGTGTCTGGAGGTGGGTTGAGACAAGCATTGTTTGCCATTTTAGGGAGGTGGGAGTCACCTCTTCAGGAAGTGGTGAGTCTCCAGGCTCCTGGTGAATCCCCTTGGCAAGCTCGACCCGTGGTTTCCGCTGTGCTCGGCCTGCACTGGGATGAGAACCGGGGAAGCTGTGCTCCCTCCGGGCCATACTGCATGCGCCGGGAACTCACATGGCCAAAGGCATGCCCTGTTTATGTCCCCAGAGTGTGAGAGAAGTCACTCCCGGCCACAGGGTGCAGATCGTAAGTGGAAACATGACCCTGAGCTACAGAAAAGGAGCAGATTCTCAAAGGGATCAGCTAGTGCTAGAAATGCCATTTTCATTGTCAAGGGAGACCCTTTAAGGGATTGGAGGGTCCTCACCTGACCTATCTGAAGAAGCCTAAAGCTGGGAGCACCTGGGAAGGCCCCTTGAATGATTACCCCGGGAGCAGCCATTCCTCAACCAGCCCAACGGAGATGTTTTCAGGAGAGGAATCTGAGAATAACTACATAAATCATACAAATAACTTTGTCAGTATACAGATTATGTAAAAACTAGGTCTCTTGTCCCTCCTTCTCCTTCAATAGTCACAATCTCTTTTTCCCAAGAAACAAATGTGATGTCTAGAAAGAGCTCCTCTGGTAAGCCCTTGCTGTTCATCTCCCTTGGCTCAGAGATGCACAAAAAGCTCAAGTCATTCTGTGAAGAGGAGGAATATGTCTTGGTATTGCTTCAAGTCTAGGGCTGCCTTTAGAGGACTCAGTATTTCTGTATTCAGAACTACCGCTGCCTGTCAGGCAGTCATCATCACCATCACTGCCGTCATCTTGTTGTTGTTGTTTGGTTTTTGAGACAGCATCTTGCCATGTCGCCTTGGCTGGTGTCAAACTCACTCTTCCGGCCTCACCATGTCAAGTGCTGGGTTACAGTTAAGCTGGGTATCATTTTCTTGATGCTGAGTTTCAGAAGGCAAGGTTATCCATCCATCAAATTAATGAGACATTGGTTCATTCAATTTTCTGCTATAGAATATAATAGCCATTGGGCTAAAAATGGCTTAGAGTAAACTGTACTGTTAGGCTGCTCCTGTTTCCTAAGAATTTATTATTGTTATTGTTACCATTATCACATCATTAATATTTATTAACCTTTCTCCCCAGGCATCGATGCACCAACACTTGTCAAGACCGTGTTATCCCTGGAACGTCTCTCTCGTGCTCTAACCACCTCTGCTCCCCATCCACCATGGGCCGCTGTCGGCATCCACTTGGGTTGCTAAGAGTATGTTCTACCTTGAATAAGTTCCTGTGTCTCACTCTCCTCACTGACAAAACTCCCCCCGAATCTAGTAAAGACAATTAAAAAATTTCAGAGCATTCTATTCATTTGGGTTCCTTCAGATGCTTCCTTTATTTCACTTAAGGTTGACTGATAGGTTGGCAAAGTTGTTTAAACAGATCTATAAAATTTGCAGCTCTGTATTTTTGGTAATTTGTATTTCCAGAAATCCTAGACTTACATTATTTTAATAGACTGATTTCTTTACAGAAAAACTTTTAAAAAAACATACTTTTAGCCAATCAGAAAGCTATTGGTTACCCACGGAGGCTGTGTGCCACTATTGCACTGGTGTGTGCATCGCGTCAGGGTGTTTGCTTCTGAGCAGCTTAGACCTCTGGTTGCTCAGACTGTGGTTGGCCACTTTCCCTCAGTAGCTCATGTAGCGCTTTCCAGCACTAGATGGGCTGTCTGGGTACAGGCAAATTATCCCAAAGAGCTTTACTTCATGATTGTTGCAAAATTCCCATCAATATTGATGGGAGGAACTTTCTCTGTCAGCAGAAGAATCAAGTCCTTTCAGAGTAAAGGCAATAAATTATATTTCTTCATTCCCTCAGTACTGAAGCACCATGCTTCCCTAAAAATAACATATATATAATATAATATAGTATATATATTATATATATGTTATATCATATAGTATATGTATATATATATATATACATACATACACACACATGTATATATATATATATATATATATATATATTTTTTTTTTTTTGCAAGCAGAGAGAGATAGGGAGAAGAGAGACACACACAGAGAGAATGGCATGCCAGGGCCTCTTGCCACTGTAAAAGAACTCCAGATGCATACACCAGTGTACATCTGGCTTTATGTGTGTACTGGGGATTTGAACCCAGGTTGTTTTTGACTTTTCAGGCAAGTGCCTTAACCACTGAGTAATCTCTCCAGCCTTTTTTTTTTTTTTTAACACACATCTAATTTTTTTCTACCTGCCTTTCACACTAAGAGTATGATCTCTGAGTGCAGCATTTATGTCTAGCTCTGTTTTTCCATACTCTTCTTTTATTATTGAAAATGAATTAGGGGACTGCAGGGATGGCTTAGTGGTTAAGGTGCTTCCCTGAAAAGGACCCAGGTTTGATTCCCCATGACCCATGTAAGCCAGATGCACAAGGTGGCACATATATCTGGAGTTCATTTGCAGTGGCTGAAGGCCCTAATGTATTCATTCTCTCTCTCTCTTTCTCTCTCTCTCCCCCTTTCTTCCTCTTTCTCCCTCTCTCAAATAAATTAATAAAATAAAGAGTACCAAAGTCCTTTCAAAAAATCAGTTAGGAATAGCAGTATTAAATTAGCTACAGTGATGATCATATCAAGGATGTTATTAAGTATATACTACGCATGTGTATTTCACATTTATTATTTCTGTTAATTTTTAAAATTATTTTTATTTTTATTTATTTATTTGACAGAGCAAGACAGAGAGAGAGAGAGAGAGAGAGACAGAGACAGAGAGAGAGAGAGAGAATGGGTGGGCCAGGGCCTCCAGCCACTGAAAACGAACTCCAGACACATATGCCCCTTGTGCATCTGGCTTACGTGGGTCCTTGGAAATCGAATCTGGGTCCTTCGGCTTTGCAGCCAAATGCCTTAACTGCTAAGCCATCCCTCCAGCCCTTTCTGTTCATTTTAACAAGCACTGCGGACAGCCGGGATGAGTCCCATCTATTGGCAACTAAGCCACAGCTCAGAGGGCTGCGGTTGTGCAAGACCCAGAGAGAGAATGTCCGCCACTTCATAACGGAGACTTCATTCATCACCAAGGACCAAACAGTGTGATCAGCATGCTCCTGTAGAGACAGCGTTCACTACGGAGCTTGGGTCCAGCAGGGTGCTGTGTTACCCGAGTGAGAGGAGGAAAAGGCCATGGTAGAGGAATGTGATGAAGGGCCCTGACTTCCAATTTAATCTGATCATGTTCCGCGAATTTCTCATTTGGAGTCTCTTTTTTATCACCACGCATCAAGGCAATTCTAGAGAGAGGAAATTGAAGAATATCTACGGAGCACAGCTGTGCCCCAGAGAGAGGTCGAGCTGCTGTCTCTCTTTCCTCCCCTGGAAGAACGATGTGTTCCCGTTAGCAAACGCTGGTCATAAACCAGTTCACCCTGAGCTAAATGGACTAAATCAACAATGACCTCGTCTCCTTGTTCCTTGTGGTTCTGGGTTCAAGTAACTTGTTGTTGCTTGGGTCCCTCACAGGATGGCCCTGTCCCTCAGGTTTGATTACCGTGTTCCTGGGAAGAGTCATACAGCCGAGGGCTCCACAGGAGACGTGGGGGTTGCTCTCTTGGGTGGCTGTGTCTCACTGGTCTTTATGTGGTCTCTCCAGCTTGCTGGCTTTCAGAAGATGAGAATTTTGACCATGGTGGACCAACCGCATGGAAATATGTAGAATGAGAGAGAGAGAGGGTGGTGCAAAAGCTTCAGGGCTCCTTAGAACCTCGTCTTGCAAATCACTTCTGTTGCATTCTGTGGTTCAGGCTGTCACTGGGAGAGGGGAGGTAGACATCTTCTTCTTCCTCTTCCTCTTCTTCTTCCTCCAGTCCTTCTCATCCCTCCTCTACCCTGCACTTCCTCTTCTGCTTCCTCCTCCACTTGCCCTCCTGTTTCTCTCCTGCTCACCTCTTTCACTTAATCATTTTTTTCTACTACCCTTCCTCCTTCTTCCTTTTTATCCTTTCTTCCTCCATAAACTTTCCTCCCCTTCTTCTTTTCTCATCTTACTTTTTTTTTTTTTCTTTTGAGGTAGCGTCTTACTCCAGTCCAGGCGTACTTGGAATTCACTATGGAATCTCAGGCTGGCTTTGAACTCACAGCGATCCTCCTACCTCAGCCTCTTGAGTGCTGGGTGAAAAGCATGCATCTTCATTCCCTGGCCCCCTACTTGTTTCTGAGACAGGGTTTTGGTACATAGCCCAGGCCATCCAGAAGCTCACAATTCTCTTGCCTTAGCCTCCCAGGGCCTGAGATGACAAGCAGCACATCTGGCTCACTTTTTAGGAGAGACGTGCTACGTTCTCAAGGGCCAAGTATCATTCCTGAACAAGTGTGTTGGCACGTGAGCCTCTGTTTTCAAATTAGTGAGGTGACTTAAGTTAGCCTGGGCGATCTATAAGGTTCTCTGTACATCATACATTGGGTGACTTTGTAAGTGAATCAGCCACTCAGCCATACTATATAGCATAAGCCTTAGATCCTTACAAATCCCTTGCAGACTACCATTACAGTTATTACCATGAAGCATCCTTTTCAATGACACTGCACAACATGCTTGGTCCAAAGGCAGTATTTTGTCTGCCTGGGATATGGTCATCCCCAGATGCCTATTGCTGTGGAGGCAGAATTTTGTTTAAATCAGTTCCACTAATGATGTAAGGATATAGTCATATTGATGTGCCCTAAGTCTTCCATTTCACAGATGAGAAAACTGGTGAACATGGAGTCACGTTATTTAAACAGAGGGTGTAAAACAGGAGAATGTGTGGAAGGATGTCATTAGGATGGTGAATGACTTAAAAGTCCGGTCAAGGAGAGTGCTTAGAGGAACGTTGGCTTGGCAAAAAAGAGGATACCTGACTATCGTTTTACAATATTTAAATGCCTGCATGTGCGAAGAGAAAATCAATGTTTCTTGGTGATGCTCTGTGGGTAGAGTTTGGAACAGTTGATCAACACAGCTAAGGGCTTTTTTTTAAAACCCATATTATAAAGGAAACCTTTTGGAGTTCAGAAGCAGTAAGATTTGCCTAGCAGGCTTAAGGTCCTAGGATCAGTCACCAATAATTAAAAAAAAAAAAAACCAAAAATTAAAACAAAAACAAAAAGAACAGTGAGCTATTTGCTACTTGCCAAGCAGGGCTGAGAAAGGGTTGTTTGCACAAAGTGTTGAAAGTAAGTGATTGGTGACTGCTTACTCTTAATCAGGATGCCCATATCTTTCCCTCTGTGGATCTGGGAACATTGCAGAAGAGGGGACTGGGAGATAAGGAGAAATGCTGTTGACCTCTGGTTTGGACATGGCAAGGCCACTTCGCTCCTGAGCTCACAGCAGCTGTGGCACCTGCACATGGTGGTGCCCATCACCCTTCTCTGATGGAGGGGAGGGACTAAGGAGGCGCCTCTCCTCCCTGGGGAGCTAAGGACTTAGTGATTGCCAGAGGAAGGGGAGTTTTTCTCTTCCGTGGCATGGCCACTGCTGAGTGATGGGAAGGGAAAAGGGCACAGGTGAGACTAGAGGATTGATGGAGGGCTACTGTGGAATGCATAGAGCCAAAATTCAATGTATTTGTATGAAAATTTCCAAAAACAAATAATTAATTAATTAAAACATAAACAGTTTGTTATTCATGAGTACAATTGCACCTTGAGTAAAGCAGTGAGCTCTGGGGCTCATTTAAATATTTAAACTCATGTTTCCACTATCTCCACACTATCATTGGCTGTGGTCTAAATGTTAAGAAATAATGTAGTGGTCACAATGCCCAAAGTACCAACTCACCACACAGTCATGATTTAAAAGCATATCTTAAAATGTGGCCTACAGACGGAGCCTGACTTATGCCTAAGTGGTTCTGTGTGGTAGTCATGCTCATAGTATTTATTCAAAACAAATGTTTTAAGTGAATGACGCACTCTTTAAATATAGAATGGGTATAAGAAATGTCCAATATTTATCTTGTCTCTCTGTAGAACTGAGTAACATTCTGGACATGAAGCAGGTCCTTAATGTGATCAATCAGTTGGAGCCAGGAGTGGTGGTGCATGCCTGTAATCTCAACACCTGGGAAGTAGAGGCAGGAGGATCAGAATTTCAAAGGCTTCCTTGGCTATATAGCAAGTTTGAGGGGAGCCTGGGCTACAAGTGACCCGTGTTTCAAAAAAAAAAATGTTTTGGTAAACTGGTATATGTTGAATATTGGTTATTGATCACTATTTACTATTTTACTTATTTTTGGTTATAATCCATCAAAAAATGACTAAGTCAATGGGATGTCGGCATTAGCACACCCTAATGGGCTCTCTTACTCACTTCTCTCTCAATTTTTCCTAGAAATTCAAGTTCAAGTCCTTGTTTGGACTATACACAATAAGTTTAAGGCCAACCTATGCAACTCAGTGAGACCCGGTCTCAAAATAAAAAGTAAAATGGGGGCTTGGAGTGTCAGCAGTGGCAGAGTCCCTGCCTAGCGTGAGTGAGGTTCCCCAGCACTATACACTCACTAATCATACATACGTGCTCGGGTTGCATCTGACCTTAGAAAGCGTTCTCCCTGCTTTCAAGCTTGTGGGATTTTCGTGAGGCATCCGCAGTGCCTGTTTCAGGAAAGATGCTTATCCCATCTGGGATGGTGCATCTTGTTAACGTGATGGTGTTTACAAGCACAATGGGCACAAACCTCCTGAACTTATCTCCAAGGGGGGTTTTTAGAATAGGTTAATTGAAATGAAAAATCTCATCTTAAATGCTGTCAACACTTTTCCATGGACTGATGTCCTGGCCTGTATAAAAAGGAGAAAGTAAGTTGAGCACCAGCACTCATCTCTGCTTCCTGACCCAGGATGCGATGTCACCAGCTGCCTCACGCTCCTGCTGCCTTGCCTTCCCCGCCACAAAGGACTGTAAGCCTGGAACCATAAGCTGAATCAAACCCCTCCTCTGGAAGCTCCCAGCTTTACCCTAAACGGTGAGCCAAGCAAATCCTTCCTACCTTAAGTTGCTTTTGTCTGGTATTTTGCTGCAGCAAGACGGAAAGTAGCTAATACACCTGCCCAGAAATCAACACACACAAGAGGACTTGGTTACCTCCTTCGCCAAGCAGTGTTTATTCAGTTGCATACTCACATCACAAGACAGCTGGCTCCCTTGCACTTACATACTCTCCATGGGCCTTGACAGGCTGTGGGAGAGGAGGGAATGTTATAGACACAGGGCAGCTTATACGTGTTTTCATAGCGTAGTCCCCCAAACAGGGCTTCAGAGAGCAACCTCCTGATACTAGAGAATTCCTTGGGGGATGACCCCAGCCAATCTCACAGCAGACAGAGGCAGCCAGCTCATATGGGATTCACTGGATTCAGTCAGGACACCTTCATTTTAGAACACCAAGGATGACCCCGGAAATAGTATTTCATTTGGCCGGTTAAACATTGTCAGTTCTCCTGTGGTTTTAAGCATTTCCAGTGCTGGGGAGGCAGGCTGTGCTGCCTGCTGTCTGCGTAATGGGTGTGTGGGGGAAGACAAGCTGCCTGGCCCATCCCTGCATAGTGGTCATTGCAGTACTGGCGAGGCAGGAGGTCCTGCTTTTCCTCTGCAGAGCTGTCCCTGCACTGTTGGGGACGCAAGCTGTCCTGGTTGCTCTGCTCAAAAGCCATTGCACTAAATGGCTTTTTTTTTTTTCATTCTCCCTTAGCACAGTGCATCACTGGCTGGCACACGCAGGCAGCCATTTGATTAAGGTGACTTTGTTCAGACAGGTGGAGCAGCTGCCACACCTCCTGCAAGGACAGAAGAAGCATGAGGTTAGCCATTCTTTTCCCCGAGACTTGAGGTGTTATGAATGATGGACCTTCCAATCATGAAAAGCCAGATAGTCTAGATGTTTCTCAGTAACTCAGTTATCAAAGAACCTGGCAAAGCTGGGCTTACACCTGCAATCCCAGCACTCACGAGGCTGAGGCAGGAGGATTGCAGTGAATTTGAGGCAAGCTTGGGCTGCATAGAAAATTCCAGGCCCAGGTAGGGGTACGTATCCAGGCTTTGTCTCAAGAACAAATCTTGCAAAGACAGAGTACTTGGGCCTAGGGAGATGGCTCACGAGAGAGTAGTGATTGCTATGCCGATGCGAGGACCTGGATTCAATCCCCAGCCCCCGTGTGAAAAGTCCGGCAGAGCCACGGACGTCCTTCACCCCAGCATGAGGTGGGGCAGGAGGAGCGCTGGGGCTCACTGTGCAGCCAGTCTCGATGAAGACGGTGAGCTCCACGTCCAGTGAGAGACAAAGTCCCATGGAAATAGGACAGAAGAGCAGTGAAGGACGCCCAAATCCTCCTTTGGCCTCTGCATGCGTGTACACAAGGCATAGCCATCTGCACACACATGTACACACCACACATACATATATACACCAGAACCCAAGCAAAACAAAATGTCACACAACAACCCAAAAGATGTACATGACCATTTACCATGCACAGCGTAACTCTGTTCTCACCGTCCTTCTTTTGAAGTGTCAGTGTGAAGGAAGAGGTGATGAACACTGAGATCCTATTCAAATGGGCTTGGTTTCGTTATAATTTGCCAGACTCTTTAAAGGAACAGCTGAGCAATAATATGGTCCCGGGTTATAAGGCCTGTCCTTCAAAATGTCACTTCAAAAGTCCTCATAACAAATTAATTTATAAGGTTACTATTTGAGCCAGAATTTTAGACAAGGAGGGGAATAGGCCATGAGCTCATCTTTGCTCCTTGAAGGGCTGACGTTACGTAGTTGTGACGGAAGACCGGAGGTGGGCTTCTTAATGTGGTGAAAATTACAGTGATTAAGCCGCGTGCTTCTTCCAATTTGCGGCCATGCTTTATGGACGCACTAGTGAGACCCCCTGATGGCTATAGGTCAAAACCACGTTTTGTTAATTAGAAGCCTATAATAAGTAACGAATCGCTCACTTTTATGGCGCACGTGTCTATTCTTGATTCACGAAGGTTGGCGTCTGGCACTGCTGAGGTCCCGTGGGATGGCCTTGGGAAATATTCCCGTGCCTCACCTGCTTGGGTAGAACTGTGCCTGAAACTTCACTTTTGTAGAGACCAACTGGGAAAGGACTCCGGTCACCGCGAGCACGATTGTCCAGCGAGCTCGACAAACACCCATAACGTCAGGGCTCTGGGAGCATTTTCAGGGCTTATAACAATCTTATTGCACTTTTTTCCAATTTTGACAAAATAATTAAACCATAGCTTTACTGAATTATTCTATTTGCCTCTTTTTAGACATTGCAAGGATACATGTATAGTATGTACATATTCATGTGGGGGGTGTGCGTGCGTGTGTGTGTGTGTGAGAGAGAGAGAGAGAGTGAGTATGTGTGTGAATGTGTGTGTGTGTGAGTGTGTGTGTGTTCATGTGGAGTCCAGAGCGCAGTTTTCAAGTGCTGTGCCCTCCCAGTACTGTCTGCCCTCCCCCTTTTAAGGCAGGGTCTCTCATTGGTCTTCAACTTGCCAGTCAGGGTATACTGACTGGCCAGCAGGCCACAAGGCCCCTTTAGTCTCACCTCCCCAGAGCAGGGATTATAAGCATGCCACCATGCCTGGGTTTGATGTGGGTTCCGGGAATGGGACTCAAGTCCTCATGCTTAAAAGTTAAGCACTTGACCGCAAGAGCTATCTCCCAGCCCAGCCTCCTTAATTCACATGCACAGGAAGAATATTAGGAAAGTTTGGTAAATATTATTTTCGTTGTAAGGAGGCCCAGTGATAGTCACACATTGTATTTTGTACACTGAACTTCTTTGTCCTTTGTTCCAATGCAAACTGGTGGTCAGCTTATTAGATGATCTGTAGATTTCCTCTGAGCAGCTCCCATTCAGGAGCTCACATCTGTGACCTCTGCGTGTGCTTGATCTCTGGGTTCCTTAGATTACCTGTCTGCCAACTGGAGTGGGGATGACACAGGTCGTGGGAAATCGTGCTTGTTCGAAGCTTTCTGAGGGGTGCTGGCGTTCTCCAAGTGAAAAGATCTGTTGTTATTTTGAAAAACAAGTACTTTCCATTTTCCCGATGAGGCTGGGGTACACCTTAGGAACCCGAGTCTCCTAATAAACAAGAAGATATAATGGAAACATTCTAGGGAGTGTGTTTGTTAACTCAACATGTACTTAACATGACCTGCAAGCCTGCGTTCCTCCATGCGTGCAGGGAACAGGAATGAACACCACTGTCTTGACTTCTTGATGCTTCATTGATACAGTCTCAAGGTGGGAGGGGCAGGGATGCACCATTAGATGCAGTAGGAGTTTAATCTAAGAGTGATTAAACAAGTATTTGTTAGACTCTGGAAATTCAAAAATGATGATGAAAAAAACGATGCTGAGGTCTGAGTTTTAAGAACTGTTGATTTGGTCAGGGAGCTAACAGGGACATTTAGCCTGACTACAGAAACCGTGGCCTCAGAGATCCAGGCACCAGGCAAGTGTTGTGACTTTTCTTTCCCTTCACAACCTCAAGGGGCGCACACATGATCCCGACCCCATTTCTTTGGCTCATTCATTCAGCCACTTTCTTAAAACAATGTGTTCCACTGGGAGGCAGAGGGTAGATGTACAGCCTATGCAAGCAGCACAGTAGCCACAAGTGAGTCTAATGAGATGAATGGGGAGCGGGATGAGGGAGGGGTGAGAGGACTTGTGTGAGCCCTGAGCAGAGTGGGGAGGACCTTGGGGGAGGGGAAGGGGAGTTGACGGGTGGGGAGAAGATAAGAATCAGCCCAACACATTGTATTTGAAAATGCCAGAAAGAATGAAACCTAAGCCTCTATGCCAAGAAAAAAAAATTAAATGATAAAAAAAGTATTTTACACAACCTTAATACAGCAAAACTTACAATCTTTCTTCCTACCCCATTAAGAAAATAAAAACTGGCCCACACCTTTAATCCCAGCACTCGGGAGGCAGAGGTAGGAGGATTGCAGTGAGTTCGAGGCCACCCTGAGACTCCATAGTGAATTCCAGGTCAGCCTGGGCTAGAGTGAGACCCTACCTTGAAGAAACAAAGAAAAGAAAAGAAAAACAAGCAGAGAGAATTTCTTGGTGTGTCCCCTACGGCTACTACCATATCATGAGCACCTTCAATTTTTGGAGGTGGGAGAAGAGGAACAGGGTCTCATCATGTATCACAGATTGGTCAGGAACTTGCTATGTAGCTCAGGCTAATCTCAACTTCATAATCCTCCTGCCTCAGCTTTGTGAGTGCTGGGACCACAGATGTGCACTTCCAGGCCTTGCCTGCACCAGCACTTTCTGTCTAGACAAGTGGAACAGCCTGTTCTTCTGTCTACCTCGGTCATCGCTTCCTCTGTGCACTGTAGTCCATCCCCTCTGACCCACTTTGCAACACTGCATGTGTCTCTCTTTCCTCTTTGGCATTCTTACATCTTCTCCCTTGTAATGGCTCTACTCATTCTCTTCCAGTTGATGAAATATCTCTTGTTGAAAACATTTACTCCATTGACCCCACTTCATTTCCTTGCATTTCTTTATAGCAAGACTCTTTAAAAGTGTTCTTTATATGCCACAGGCTGAAGTCCCAGGACATGAAGAGATCACACTGGAACTGAGAAGGAAGCCAGCTCCTTGCTGGCTAGCCCTCATAGAGGTGCAAAGCCCTATGGAAGCTGTGGGAGATAGTGATCACCAGCAGCCTGAACAAGCAGTGGATCCTGCAAGCTACAAAACCCAGCCAAGCAAAATGTACACACCAGTGCAATAGTGGCACATAGTCAATGGGGGCAATCAACTGCTGTCTGATTGGACATGAGGTCCACTCAATGAGAGGGAATTCATGACTGGTACTAAGAACCAAGTCAGAAGCTTATGACCTAGAAATTCAGAGACCCTAGAATGAAGCTCCCACTGTTCTTTGGCTAAAAGGAGAGGGTATACCCATCCAAAAGTCTTCTTAAAGTCCCCTTTGACCCACACTGCTTTTACATTTGGTTATTGAGCCTGTATTTTATACATGGCAACAAGTATCAGGGAGACCACAAACCCATCAGTACAAGAAAAAAAGAAAGATGGCTGCCTAGCCTGAGATGAGTCACCTCTATCAGATCTGTCAGGGCTCAGGAAACATTACTAAGAATGCTGTGGATTAAACACGAGTGCTGCTCTCAATGCTAGCCTGACAACCTCCTCCAGAGAGATGGCAATAAGACACTGAAGAGACTCAAAACTCAATGAAGCAGAAAATCAGAGACTGCTGAGAGCTCAGCACTTCAGGAGTCTTATAACATGCCCTCCAAGGCTCAGGGAGCATTGCAGAAGAGGGGCAGAAACAATGTAAACTGATTGGTGCATGCATGACCCCACAATGAATACTGGTAACCCCACTGAGGAGGGCCATCAGTGGAATGGGCCAGGGGAGAGGAGTATAACCTGCTGGGAATACGACCACTAAGCAATATGTTCATAAATAAAGTTCTCAATTAATAAAATAAAATGTTCTTTATAATCACTGTTTTCACTTCCTTATCCTTTCTTGAACTAATTCTACTCAGGATTCATTTCCACCACTTTACCAAAAAGTTTTTTGTCAGTAGTCAATTCTTAGTTCTCTTTGGACTACTCAGACCTACAGGTCTATAGGACACAGGTGGTTCTACTTCATAAAATATTTGCTTCACATGTGTATAAGGTGTTTTCCTATTTGTTTTCTTTTAATCAACCTTGCCTGTAAGGATTATATATGCTCACTAATTGTGTGATTTTATTCAATTTCATGGCCTTAAATATCTATATAATCTGACAACTTCCTATCTTTATTTATTTATTAGAGACAGAGAGAGGGAAAGAGAGAGAAAGAAAGAGAGTGAGAATGGGTGCACCAGGACCTCTAGTCACTGCAAACGAACTCTAGACGCATGTGCTACCATGTGCATCTGGTTTAAATGGGTACTGGAGAAACGAACCTGGATCCTTAAGCTTCATAGGCAAGCACCTTAACCGCTAAGCCATCTCTCCATCTCAACTTCCTATATTTAGAGATATAAATAATGGACCTCTCCCCTAAATGCCTGTCTTGAGTATCCAAAAGCACAATCCTTGTGTCCTCTAGAACACTTGTAGATATCCCAAATATGTCAGGCACAGGAGTGGACTGATTTCCCATCCTTCCCCTGCCCTCTGCCTGTTCCTCTCAGTCCTCTTGGTCTCTCTCAGAGGCACAACCATTTCTAATCCATCAGAGGGTTTGGGACTTCCCTTTATTCCTCACTAACATTGCCCCTGTATCAGCAGCATGTTAGCAAACCCATCAGCTTATCCGCAAGGTAGATCCCAAGCGTCTGCTTCTCTTTAAATTCTTTTAGCCCAGGTTGGCTCAGAGCCAAAACTCATGGCATAGACCAGTGTAGCTTCAAGTTGGGAATCCTTCTGCCTCCACTTCACAGAGCTGCGGATTACAGGTGGGAGAGAGCGTGCCGGCTCAAGACCAGCATCTTTGCACATGTCACCCTTTCCTCATTTATTCAAGTCAGCGGCATTACACATCTGTGGGACTGGAGTGGATTTTTTCTTTGCTGAGCCTGCATCCACCACTGCTTTTCTTCTGTCTCCTCCCTAGAGACTCATTGTTTTATGTAAATCTGTGCTAGTCTTGTGGTGAAAACACCCAAAAGGCTTCTGATCTCACTCAGACAAAACCTGAGATCTGGTCTATTCTCCAAGAGCCCATCTTATGCGCAATCCCCCCCCCCCTCCACTTGTTTTCCAACCTTATCTCTCGGCTCCTTTCCCATATTTTCTGTATTCTGCTCTTTGCATGGTTTCTGAACCTGCCCCGCCCCCCCCCACACCTTTGGCCTGCCTGTGTGGTGTCACCTCTGCCGTGGGGCTCTTTGTCAGAGAGCTCCCGGTTCATTCTCTCATTTCCTTTAAGCATCTTCTCAACTTCTCCACACAGACTACCTTAAGATGTAAGGAGAGAGTTCTGGAGAGAGTTCACTTTTACTTCGCTAGTATCTATTCCCTAATACACATTTTTATGCATATAAATTTTGTTTTCATACACATTTTCATGCATATAAGTTTTGTTTTCTTCCCCTCTTACTCACATCCAAGCTTCGTAAAGAAAAGGACTTCATCAATTTTGGTTTCTTGGCTGTGCTGGGATAAAGCCCACGGCCTTTCAGATGCGAGGCTAGTGGCCTACAACTGAGCTACACCCCCAGCCGTCTTTTTAATGGTGCATCTTCAATGCTTTCAGAGCAACACATGGCCCATGGCAGATGCCCAATGAATAGTTGTTAAACGTGTGACTAAGTGAAAAAATTAATGGATAAGACACCCTGTTTATATAATTTTTTTTTTCTGTCTTGACAGGGCAGAAAGATAAATGATAGCTGGGCCTTGTGTTTCATACCTTTAATTCCAGGTAGTTAGGAGACTGAGGTGGGAGGTCAAAGCCAGCCTGTTGTACAAAGTGAGTAAAAGACAACCCTGGTAAACTTAGTGAGATTCCATCTTGTATAAAAATTCCAAGGAGGAGGCTGGAGAGATGACTCAGCAGTTAGGGAGCCTGCCAGCAAAGCCTAAGGACCCAGATTCAATTCCCCAATACCCACGTAAAGCCAGATGCGCAAGGTGTCACATGTGTCTGGAGTTTGTTTACGGTGGCTGGAGGCCCTGGTATACGCATTCTCTTTTTCCCTCTTTCTCTCAAATAAATAAATAAAATATTTTTTAAATGACAAGGGTGAATGGCGATAGAGTTCAGTGGTAGAGCACTTACCTAGCATGCCTAACCCCCCAGATTCAATACTGACAAAAACAAAAGCTGAGCTGGAGTTTAAAAGTTGACAATGAGGTGGGAGGGTATGCATTCTTGGTGGAACTGGTGGAGAAATGTTAAAAGCAAGTTGTGATAAAGGCCAGAGTACGTGTTTACTGATACACTGTGAGTTCTGTTACGCACAAGGCACATTGTGCAGCAGACAACAGTGGCCACGAGACCCCTGGTTTCTGAAGAGGACTGAGGCCATCTGGTTCCACTGAGAAGGTTGCTATGATGGTACATGGAGAGGGGAGGGAAAGTGGAGGCTGAGAATAAGCATTTGATCATGAAAAAGAAATACATTGAAGACTTAACAATGAAGAATAGTTTTAGCATTCTATGTCCTGTGTATGCACCAAAAAACAGTTCTACTGTAAGATGGTTGCTATATTCACAACCAACGTGGTTAACTACTTGGGGCATCAGGCTACGGCTGAGGAGTGTTCAGATATTCTGTTACCCAGGAGGCAACTCTGTGATGGCCAAGCGAAGATTGGGGACAGGCACTGTTTTTCCTTGGGAAGGGATGGTAATGGTGCTGGGATGTAAGCTAGCTATAAGGGTTTTAGAAGGGAAGGACATGCCTCCTGATATATTTTACGTCCTGATCAAATTCTGAGTCCACATGTCACTTACCGTCACCATTCTCGTGGTCATGATCTTTTAACTATCACAGAGCCAAGCAGATGTTCTGGGGACAGTATTATATAGATGTCTTACCCCCACAGCAGACTGCTACACAACTAATATGATCATTTGTCTGCCTTTGTGAGTGACACTGATCACCACTGAAGGATTTCTAGGTAGAGGCCTATTGCACCAGCTAGGATCCAGTCTTTGCCATTAAAGAAAAAAACATCAGTCAGATTTCAAATGCCAAGATAAGAAAATAATTAAATCTAATCTTTGGTACATTTCTACTATGGAAAGTGAGTTTTATAAAAAAGGAGAATAGATGAGAATCTGAGGAAGTCATCCATAGATTATAATCACAAATTTCCACAGGGGAGGAAAAAGGCCTTGACCTATCAAAAAGGAAGGAATAGAGGAATAAAGGAAGAAAAGGTGAGAGGGAGAGGAAAAGGAAGAAGAGGAAGAGGAGGAGAAGGAAAAGGAAGTGAAGAGAGGCAACAAGCACACACGGTTTAAATAGGTATTTTCCCTTAACCTGCTGTAGGAGTAAGACACCTATGTGATATCTGCGTCAACAGATCTGAGCCCACACTGTGGTTTACCCAGAGTAAATGAGTGCTGTGTTGGTTTGACATATGGCAATTAGTGCTGTATCTTTTCCTTCTTCTAATTTTCCTTGAAGTCAGAGGAAGCTTGCCTTCCATTTTAATCCAAGTCCAAAATTACTCAAACATCTTTTTGTTTTGGCTTGTACATGTGTGTGTACGATGCATGGCATGGTTTGTGTGTGGTACTTGCATGTATAGTGTACGTACATGTATGTGTGCAAATGCATATACGCCATGGTCATGCATGCAGAAGCCCGAGCAGAGCACTGGGTTTCTTTCTGTACAATTCTTCCGCCTCGTTTCCTTGACACAGAGCCTCTGTCTGGACTGGGGCTGCCATGTTTTTCTGTCAGACTGGTTGACCATTGTGGGGGTTTGATTCAGGTGTCCCCCATAAACTTAGTCATTCTGAATGCTAGGTTCCCAGTTGATGGAGATTTGGGAATTAACACCTCCTGGAGGCAGTGTATTGTTGGGGTTGGTCTTATGGGTGTTATAGCCAGTCTCCCGTTGCTAGTGTTTGACACACTCTCCTGTTGCTATTGTCCCCACCTCATGTCAGCCAGGGGGTGATGTCCACCCTCTGCTCATGCCATCATTTTCCCTGCCATCATGGAGCTTCCCCTTGAGACTGTAAGCTAAAATAGACCTCTTATCCCACAAGCTGCTCTTGGTTGGGTGATTTCCACCAGCAATGCGAACCTGACTGTAACAACCATCTAGCCCAGTGACTCTCAGATCTCTACCTACAACAAGCCTGGGGCTATTGGCGTGTGTGGTCACACCCAGCTTTTTATGTCAGTGCTGGGGATTGAACCCAGATTGTCTCGGATCCTCTCTGACCCTCGTATGCAACCATTCTTACCCGCTCAGTCATTTTCTCACCCTCCCCCCATATTTTTAGGCCAGAAAGTTTATGTTTCACCCTCCCACTTGCAGGGTTTGAGTCCCCGCCACGTGCTGACGAGTGAGTTTCTTCAGTAGTGGATGCTGGTAGCTACTTTTGTGGGTGGCCATGTTCTTACAGCTCTCAAATGTATTTTCTTTCCTTGGATTAACTTCACTTCCTTTCATTTTATCTTGGCTTAGAAAACTGGCCTTTTAATATCACATTATTGCTTTCTGTTTCTTTCCTTCATTTTACTCAGGCAACATATCTCATTCATAGGGGAAATATTTAAAGCAAAATGTTGCTCATTCCAACCCCTTCCTTTTTCATGCCTCTATGTTCCCTATATATGCACGAAGCATTGGAAACCAAATGCAATTCTGTAGCTTGTGGTGTGCTTTCAATACAGTTTACAAAGGAAAAACCGTCCGATTGTTTCCTGCAGAGAAGATAGCTGCTTTCAGAGCAGACATTAGCTCTCAGGAAAAGATTTCTCTTGAAGGTATTCCATAAATATTCACACAGTCCTCGTTCCCCAGTTGGCTAACATAGCACACCACCAAGAGTTGACTCTGGAACGAGAATGCGGCATTTAAAAGTCACTCTGCCACTTACGAGTGCTGTGACCTTGGGTTTGCAACTTGACCGCTCTGACTGTGTTTTCTAAATGGAAATGGCACCTGCTGGTACCTAGGACAGCACTGTAATGGACACTAAACCAGTGCATGAGGGCCCTGCGCCCGCTGCACCTTTAAGAATTGTTCGCTGTTACGTTGTTTGTTCGCACTGTGCCCATGAACCTCAAAGGTTTTGCCACTTCTACCGATTCCAGCGACTTCTCTAATTGTCACCCCCACACGCCACCCCTTTTCTTTCTGCTGTCCTCTGTCTGTGTGTCCATCTTTTCTCCTTGCGCACTGCTTAATGTCCTGCTTCTTTCCCCAGCTCCCATTTTCTCAAGACCGGCAGCCTGGCGTTCCTTCTGTTCTTTCTGTTCTCCCCGTGCATCGCGATGGGCCTGTGGGAGCAGACGCTGCCTGGCCAACGTCCTGCCCGAGCGTTCCTCCACCCAGGCTGACACGCTCCATTCTGGAGGTCTGCCTTGCCCAGCTTCCATTTATACCAGGTGCCACGATGGATGCCCGAGACTTGGGGTGATGTCATAGATGTGCTGGGACCCCTGCTCTGCCTCTGCCATTTCTTCCTATTTATTTTTATTCATTTGCAAGGAGAGAGAGAGAGAGAGGAGAATGGGTGTACCAGGGCCTGTAGCCACTTGAAACAAACTCCAGATGCATGTGCCATCTTGTGCATCTGGCTTTATGTGGGTACTGGGGGATCAAACCCAGGTCATTAGGCATTGCAGGCAAGCACCTTAACTGTTGGGCCATCTCTCCAGCCTCCATTTCTTTTATTTAAAACAACTTATTCCTTCTCCAAATACTTTAAAAATATTTATTTATGAGAGAGGGGTAGGGAGAGGAGCAGATAGAGAGAGAGAATGGGTGCACCGGGGCTCCTTCTCCAAATCTTTCTTTGATCACTTGGGCAATTTTCCCCCAAAACACTTATTCTGCCTTGTATTAGTTATTTGCCGATCCTTTCCTAATGAATTTCAGGAGAGTACAGACACTGAATTCATAATTAGTGCAAACATGATAACATGAATTTGGATCCCCAGAACTTATATAAAAGTCGAGATGGACTTGCATGCCTATAATCCTAGTGCTGGAGAAATGGAGACAGAAGAGTCCCGGGGCTTACCAGCTAGCTAGCCTAACCAAACTCTTGAGCTCCAGTTCCAGTGAGACACTGTCTCAAAGAACAGGGTAAAGAGTAGCTAAGGAAAACTCTGATAGTGACTTCTAGCTTCCACATTTGTGTACACGTGCACCCACTCACACATATATGAACACACAAACACATGCATGCACACATACATGCAAAAAAATAACAATAAAGAATTTAGAAGTACATAGTAAACAGTAAAAATCTGTTTTCATCCTGGGGTGGGATGGCTTAGCAGTTAAGGCATTTGCCTGCAAAGCCAAAGGATCTTGTTCAATTCTCCTGGACCCATGTAAGCCAGATGCACAAGAGGGCGCAAGCATCTGGAGTTCATTTGCAATGGCTGGAAGCCCTGGTGCGCCCATTTTCTCTCTCTCTTTCTTTCTCTCTCTCTCTCCCTCTCTCTGCCTCTTTCCTGCTCTCAAATAAATAAATAAAAATAAAAACTAATTTTTTTAAAAAAATCTGTTTTTCAGCTGAGCAGGGTTCCACACACTTTTAATTCTAGCACCTAGGAAGCAGAGGTAGGAGGATCACTGTGAGTTTGAGGCTACCCTGAGACTACATAGTGAATTTCAGGTCAGCCTGGGTTAGAGCAGGACCATACCTCAAAAAACCAAACCAAAAAAAAAAAAAATTTTTTTCCCTAAGAGCCATAAAATTTTGTATACCTGAAATGACAATACATATTGAAACTATTAGACTTTGTGGGTCAATGTGCTATGTAATTTAGTAATAAACCCAGAACTCAAATTTTTATTCTCAACTTTCACTGTAACTCCAAAAATTTAGCCAAGGGGACATATCAAAACCAAGGTTGTGATAATTACTTCCTGAAATATTCACACTTTGAATTCCTCAATGTGAAAGTAAGGCAGAGATGAAAAGGGCAATGTTAAAGAAATGAGGCAGCACTGGTGCAGGAGATGGGAAATTGGATCATTAAATAAAAGTGAAACAAATGGGAATTATTTATACCATGAGAAAAGACCATTGAGAAGTAATTGAGCTGAACATGTTGTAATATAGAGAACTTTGGACAAAAGCCCATTACCTCTGTAGAAGACAAGTAAAGAAGTTTGCTTAAGCTATAGAAGGGAGCATTAAAGATTGTTGTGGAGCCAAGCATTAGCAGGAAGTGATGATGATGCTGGTAGAGCGGGGAAGCTGGCTGCCTTGGAGGACTCAGCCACACTGTGGACATCAGCTCGGCAATAGTGAAGGACGCAATTCCTCCAGGGGCAGGATTCATACGATGCAACCCCCCTTCAGTCTGCTTTCTCCAGTTTTGTCATAGCTTTCTCATAATTTATTCAACATGTGCAGATTAAAAAAATGTTCCTTTTGGGCCTATTTCTGGATTGGCTTTTAGGGGTTCTGAGTCACCTCAAATCTCCTTTAACTTCAGGATTATCTGCTTAGCCACCAGAGGTGGGGTGGTGCTGAATGCTACCATCGACGCCTGCCGCACTAATTACACCTGTAAAGCAGAATTCCCAGAGGGTATTTTTTAAAAAATAATAACTCCTATGCTCCTAGAAACTTTCCCTCTCAAATTATCAACCCACTTACCAGCCAATGAAACAATCCAAAAACCTACTTTAGCTTTTTTTTTTTGTTTATTTATTTATTTGAGAGCGACAGAGAGAAGGAGGGAGAGAGAGAGAGAGAGAGAGAGAGAGAATGGGCCCGCCAGGGCCTCCAGCCACTGCAAACGAACTCCAGACGCGTGCGCCCCCTTGTGCATCTGGCTAACGTGGGTCCTGGGGAACTGAGCCTCTAACCGGGGTCTTTAGGCTTCACAGGCAAGCGCTTAACGGCTAAGCCACCTCTCCAGCCCTACTTTAGCTTTTTGATGACTAGTACAATACATGCAGAAAGGTAAGACAAATAGTTGACGTGAATTAGGGCTGGGGTTGGTCTCAGAGCATCATAAAGAACATATCCTTCAGCATTCCTTTCACGTATTTCCCAGGTCCATCTTCAGAACATCTTCTCAGCTCTTCTCTTAGAAGGTCAGAGTAGTTTTATAGGGCTGTTGGCCTGCACTCACGTCACGAACCATGTTTGAGAGCTTTTACCTGCTAATCTGATTAGGTCAGTTTGCCATGACAAAGGAGGGGAGAGTGGGGATGCCGTGTTTCTCTGTGTGCTGGTTCGTACTCAGGCTGGTCAGCTAGCACAGAATGGCATAAATTTAAAAAAATGTTTCTACATAGGTACTCCATAGTCTTAACAATGGGAATGCATGTGGTGACACAGAGTGTGTGTTTTAACAATTCTCTCTACTATCTGAAAGTGTTACTTGTAGAGGTGAAGAAAATGTAAAACCCACCATTACAGTGTAACATAAAAGAGAAGATAGTATCATAAGGAATTTTTTAAAACATTTTTTGGTTTATTTTTATTTATTTATTTGAGAGTGACAAACAGAGAGAAAGAGGCAGAGAGAGGGAGAATGGGTGCCCCAGGGCTTCCAGCCACTGCAAACGAACTCCAGACACGTGCGCCCCCTTGTGCATCTGGCTAACGTGGGTCCTGGGGAATCGAGCCTTGAACCAGGGTCCTTAGGCTTCACAGGCCAGCGCTTAACCACTAATCCATCTCTCCAGCCCATGATAAGGAATTTTAATTTAATACAATCTCAAACATGCCAATTCTAGAAGACAGAGTTCTGGTCAAGTGATGACCCCCCCCCCAAAAAAAAGGCTTGGATGTAAAGAAAACTGGATGTGGTGGGCTATGCTGCAGTTCTAGCACTTGGGAGGCTGAGACAAGAGACTGCCAGGAGTTTAAGGCTACACTGGACTACAGAGTGAGGACATGGTTACAAAAGAAATGAGACAAAACAAAACAAAATGTCAAGGAAGCAGATGGAAGGAGTGATTGAGTCTCCTACGCAGGAGTGCTAGGTGGCCTGAACTCGTAGGCCAGGCCTGCTACACTCTGTCTACTACAGCACTTGGGAAAGGTGGCCAGGACCCACTTAGGAGCCCAAATGCCCTCACTGGGAGGAAAGAGGATTTCCTAGAGGTCATGCTTTCTGAGGTTCCTTCTCCAAATGTCTTTACCAAAACAAATCAGCTTCCCTCAAGGGTGACGTTTAAAATACTGCTGCTGTGATACAATATCTGAATGTAGGTATTTGCATAAAGAGACACAGTTTTGGTGGATCTAAACAACACGGCACTGATTTCCTGGTGAGAGCCTTCAGACTGTATCACAACAGCTTGACAGAGAAATGGAAGGAGACACAGACAATCCAGAGAGATAATATGGCAGGTCAAGATAGCAGACACTGGGGAGACAGGCTTCCTCTTATCATTCATAATCTCATCCAGGTTACAGGGTTACATGAGAATTGTACTCATTCCCCTCCCAAGGCCAGCATGCCCGATTTGCTAATACCTTCTACTAGGCTCCACCTCCTGAAAATTCTATCACCTCTCTGCCTTGTCACGCTGGGATCACAGGTCTCCAGCAGGCTTCAGAGCATATGCTCAAACCATATTTATACCATAACATTTGCTACTGTATTGGGGACCCTTCAGACCCACTCCTGATGCCTATCCACCTATTGTCAGGAATGCTTTCAATGGAGCATAAAATCTTTTAATTCCATTGTTAGACTGAGGGCTTTAATATCCATTCATACATAAGTAAAACGAACCACTGATTGAATAAATCAATGAGATAACAGCTGAACTGGTCGGTATCTTTTTTCCTATTTTGATTTCAGTGGTAATTAACACAAAGTAGAGAAAGACTAAAGAGTCCGTGATGGTGAAGGTGGACAAGCCAAGAGACAGTTGGAGTCTTTGCTTGTTTCAGACCAAAGCTGTGACTGGCATTGGTTGCACATGTGTAGGGTTCACAGTAGGCATTTCTCCACTGACCATAGCACATCTCCATGTTCCATGATTTGTTAAGCATTGTTTTTTTGTGACTAATCTCACTGGAGAGGAGCTTTAACTCCAGTAGATTTGTTAACTAATGGATTACTAAATTTCCAACAACAATGGGCCTTTGCCTTCTAGAGAACTGATTTGCATCTTGAGCAAGTTAAGGATGTGACCAGTAAGCAGTCAGTTAACATCGTAACAGCTGGTTAAGATGGGCCTGGATCTGAAATGGAGATCAGCCTTTCTCCCCACCCTCCTCCATGTTTCATATCTCACTAGTCTTTAATAGTGATTCCAGATATTGTATAAGCATTTTTACCTCTCAGCTTCTTTAGACAAATGTCTTTTCATTTATTTATTTACTCACTTATTTTCAATTTGTTATTTAAGAGAAGGGGGGAATGGGCACACCAGGGCCTCTAGCCACTGCAAACAAACTCCAGACACAAGTGCCACCTTGTACATCTGGCTTTACATAGGTTCGGGTGAATCAAACCTGGGTCCTTAGGCTTTCAGACAAGCACCTTAACCTTTGAGCCATCTCTCCAGTAGTGACAAGTGTCTTTTCTAATTGGGTGCACCTCTCCTTGACTTCTGAACTCTTGGAGATGTGTGCTCATCTTTGACTGCGGTTTGTCATTTCATGACAGTTGGTTTACTAGCCTGTGAACTACTGGGTGCTTTAGTACATCTTTGTTTTCATCTAATTCATCAGGTGATATTAATGCGTGTGATAGTACATGCTAGCTCCTTTACTGGGGAGACTGGTCCGTCATTCAAGATTATATAAATCAAGAAAAAAATGATTGGAGTTTGTGAGTCAAAGCTAAGTAGGGGACATTTTGAGCATTTAGTTTTGTGACACTGCAGTGTCTTCATCATTCAAGAGGAGTAATGTGAACCTCCCAGTTGTCTAGTTAATCTTAACCCTGAAGATTAGAGAGAACAAATGAGTTTCGTTTTAACTCCAACATTACCTTCAGTGTTGGGCCTGGGGCTGGGGACACTGTAGTTGGGCAGCTAGGTGTGCATGGCGCCCATGCTGCCTTTTCGATCTTTGCTGTAATAAATTGTTAACTTTGAGGTGAAAAGTCATTGTGGGCTGCTCTGTGAAATCTTTACAGAAAAGTGACCCTTCTTCGAGGCTGTGCCCTGTCACTGGTCCCTTCCCTGTCAGTAGTGTTGGAGCCACTCGCTCCCATTCATACTTCCTACATACTGTGGCGTGTGTGGATGAGCTGTGGATTAGAACAAGAGCCTATGCACACTATGCCACTGAGCAACATGCCAGCTCTGGATCTGATGGGCTTTACTTTGTGAAAGTTCTCAGTGATACTTTTGAGCCTCAGATATTTGCATTCAAACTCCTTTCTTTTCTTCCTTCCTTCCTTCCTTCCTTCCTTCCTTCCTTCCTTCCTTCCTTTCTTTCTTTCTTTCTTTCTTTCTTTCTTTCTTTCTTTCTTTCTTGAGTATCCTTGTGGTGTGTGTATGTGTGTGTGTGTGTGTGTGTGTGTGTGTCTGTCTGTCTGTCTGTCTGTCTGTCTGTCTGCACGTGTGTGCTTACAGGTGTGGAGACCAGAGGTTGGCTATCATCCTCAGTTGCTTTCCACCTTATTTTATTGACACAGGATCTCACAGTGAATCTAGAGCTCATCAATTCTGCTAAACTAGTTAGTCAGTGATCCCCAGGGATCCTCCTGTCTCTGCCATGCCAGTACTGGGATTACAGGTGTGCACTGCCACACCGGGCTTTAACTTAGGTGCTCAGGATCTGAACCCAGGTTGTCATGCTTGCGTTGAAAGTATTTTATTCAACTCCCCAAGCCCCAAGTTTCTTTCTTTCTAAGTGTGCATTTTAGGTATTTCTTTTGTGTCCAGATGCCACAAAGAATGTTGCCAGGCAAGCCAAGGAGGATATCAGTGCACCTTTCCCACTGTGGTTTTCAGGTTGGCGATTTCATTGTTGAGGAATTGCGATGCCTGACACATAGTCTGAGGATCATTCCTTTAGTGATAACAGTCTTAAAACACTAGGTAATGGGAAAAAGTAGCAAATGAAGTAAGAAATCAAACTTCTGTCTAGATAAGCTACATGATCTGAAATTAATTCATTTCCTCTCCCTCAGGACTTCATATTGACAAAAATGTGGAATTCATAAAGACTTTAAAAAGTACATGCAATTTCTTCACTCAGAGATGATATCAGTTATCTATTTAATTGCCTTTTAACCCTTTACCTCCTTGTATGGTTTTAGAATATGTTTTGCATAAATATATCATTAGTTAATAAAATGAATTCATCATCAAATTGATCATACTTGTGCTCATACTCATCACATTTTGAACATGCAGGAATGTCTATAGAAGGATAAGATTCTTGTCCTAGCATCAGTCACAAAGGGCCGCAGATAGGCAGCAATTCTTCAGGTTTCTCAGTTACTATTACATAGGAGAGAGCAGCCTTCTGTAGAACTTAAGTTGAAGCAGTACCAAATATGATAATCAGTGCAATAAGAACCACTATCTGTTTACAGCTTTCTATGTGTTTTCTTACTAAGTCCTCATGACTTATTGTGACATCTATAGTGACTGGGTTCAGAGGGATTGAGAAGTTCTTCAAGGTCTCATAGCTAGTGAGCAGCAGTTCCAGGATGCACAAATCCAGACCCTGGCTCCTTAAATGCCACGGTACATTGCTCCCTGGATCATTGCAAAGACTACATTTTTAGGGAGCATCTGAGGTCAGCTCTTGCAATCTTGGCTGTTTTTGTTTGAAAGTGGATCCTGATATTCTTTCTTTCTTTCTTTCTTTCTTTCTTTCTTTTCTTTTCTTTTTTTTGTTTTCTCAAGGTAGTGTCTAGCTCTAGCCCAGGCTGACCTGGAATTCACTATGTAGTCTCAGGGTGGCCTTGAGGTCCATGGCAATCCTCCTACCTCTGCCTCCCGAGTGCTGGGATTAATTCGTGCACCACCACGCTGGCCTGATGTACTACCTTTAAGTGCCACCTAAACACATATATCTGATAAAAGCTCCTTATATTTAGTCTATTTTATTAAATCTCAGACCCCAAATTTGTCTATATACAAACTTTAATACACACATCATATCTTACTAAAATTCTAACTCTTATACTTTTTGAAAGGTGTGTGTGTGCATGCCCATTGAATGTGGGTGCACGTGTGTGTGTGCGTGCGTGTGCATGTGCGTGTGCGTGTGCATGTGCATGGTGGAGTGCAGAGGACAACACTAGGTATCATCTTCAGGAATGCTGTCCACCTTCTTTGAGACAGGGGTTCTCACTGGACTGTAACTATTAGCAATCAGGCTAAACTGGCTGGACAAAGAGTCCCAGCCATCTGCCTCAGTGATAGGATCACAGTGTGTGCTGCCACACCGAGCTTTGATGTGGCACTGGGCACCAACATGGGTCCTCAAGCTTGCGAGGTAAGCACTTTACTGACTGAGCTACCTCCTCACCCATCACTCTCATACTCTTAACCCTTTAAGTTATTTTCATTGATTCACTGTTTTTGACAATTTCCTGCCTTTGCTAGGGTAATTCGGGTATCTTTACTCCTGCTCCCCCCCAAAAAATTCATGGTAAGAAGTCAACATACACGTGGAGAGAATCATGAGTCCCTGATCTGAGCCCAGCTTTTCAGGAAAACATCCCCACTGGAGCCTCTTCCATGGTGCTGGGTAGTGGGACAATTGTCTCAGGGCTTCTCCCAGCAATTTATTTCTATCTATTTATTTATTTATTTATTTATTTATTTATATTTCTTTTCATTTTTAGAGAGAGCAAGAGAAAGAAACAGAGGCACAGAGAGAGAGAGAGAGAGAGAATAGGCATGCCAGGGCCTCAGCCACTGCAGTCACACTCCAGACACTTGCACCACCTAGTGGGCATATGTGACCTCCAGTAATTTATTTCTAATAATTTTCCCCTAAGGGACTATTTTGTATTCCAACATCTCCTTTCCACTTTACCACCAGTTTGTATTTGCCCTTAATCCCTGTATTAATATATGTTCCAATATCTATGTATCTACAAACAGGTAATTATATCTTTAACTATTCTACATACACTTATTGAACACTATTTCAGGCAACAAACATACAGGTAAACAATACAGTTCCTGTCCGAAGGGACAGCCTCATTAAGTGGGAGAGTGAAAGAGGAGGGAATAGAATTAACATAAAGTGTCACAGAACCTGCACTGAACTCAGCACGGTGCGGAGGGGTCCCAGAAGATGTGCTCTACATCATGGGAAGAGTTGGAAAGCTGCTTCCTGTGAGAAAAAAAAAAAATTCATCACATCATTTTGTTCAGAGCATGGTTTCCTCTTGTGTTCATAAAATAGTCTTCTCCCAAGCCCCGTCACCTCAATGACAACAGCATACACGCAAGGAAAACCCAGAAGGGATTGAGAACTGTGCTTCAAATAGGCAATTCAATGTTCCTTTTGAAAATAATGAAAAGCGACTCATCCCCAAACTCAGCAGAACACTACCAACCAGAGCAGCTATCTTCAACCCTGGGTGACTCAAAATCAAAAAGAAACAAAAATCTGGCATCATAAAGAAAAGATAGTTTGTCCCAGCCTGCATATCCTGACAGGTCCAAACTGAGCAAGAAAACTCAACACATAGCCCTTGGAGGAGTGACCTGGTGTCTTTGTAAGGCACCGGGCTACCATGTAGTTTCACATTGCCAGTCATCACATGCCATGCGATGTGCCCTCTCCAGGAAAGCCTTTGTTTTCTGCAGAGGCCCGGTGGGAAAAGACTGACATTCTGGAAACGTTCTCACTGCAAGAGGAATAGTCCAGAGTGATTCTGTGTAACAGCAGTGAACTGTGAAATTAATTCCAAACAATGAATAAGTTCTGTTTCCCCCTATAAGTGTTCAAACTACAAAGTGCTCGAGCTCTGTGCTTCCTGACATTTTGTATGCTTAGTGGGTCTCGACTGTCTTTCACTGAGCTTGGATGTCCAGTCAAGCGAGGGACCTGTGCTTTACTTTAATTTTTTAATCTTTATTTACTGTATTTTGGGGATGCTTTACCTTCTCAGGACTCAATTATTCTGGAGCATCACCATCTCCTGATTCCTGCTCTGCTGAACTTCACTGGAATGAGAAGTGTTTGAAATTAACAAGAGTCACAAGATTCGGGTCAGCAGAACTGGATATAAACAGGTGAATCCGGTGAGAATGGGTTTTAACTGTTGTATACTTCCATGGGTGTCCTTAACACTATCCCAAACATAAAAATACACTGACTAATTTACCTGCTAGGTTAGTCATCTAAATACCAACATTGGCCTACTTAAATTCTTGCCCAAAACTTAAGAGACAAAACACAAGGAGCTTTGCTAAATATCTTATTGAGCACACAAGTTCTGGTAAAATTTGTGTAAGCGGAGGGAAGTGGAGACATTTTAAAATATAATGAAGAAACAAAGACACAAGTGGTTGTGAGAGTAGCTAAGGGTGTCATTTGAGCATAAGATTTGAAGAGTTCATTGAATTCACGGATGGTGTATCTTGAAAAAAAGAAGGTTTAGTCCAGGAGTGATTGAGAACGAGGAGCTGTGATGGTTAACACTGTCAGTTTGACAGGGTCTCGAATCACCTAGGAGAAAACCCCCTGGGCAGGTCTGTGAGGGAGCGTCTGCACCAGGTTCACGGAGGTGGCACACATGCTATCAGTAGACAGCACCGTTCTACGGGCTGGGTCTGGGGATGAGGAGAAGAGGAGCTGTGCACCCGCGATCATCTCTCCCTGACTCCTGACCACAGATGCAATGTGACCAGGGGCCTCGTGCCCCTGCCGCTGTGCCTTTGCCATCGTGAGGGCCTGTATCATCTCAAACTGTAGGCCAGATTCATCCCCTGCCCCATTCAATGGCTTCTTGTCAGGTCGTTGATCACAGCATTGAGCTCAGTCACTCATACAAGAGTCATGGGAGGGTTAAAAGTAGGAAAGTGTCAAAGTGAGACACATGCTCAAAAGGTTAGTGACAGACTAGGGGTGAAGATGAGTGGTGACGTGCTTGCCTGGCATGTGCGAGGCTCTGACTTCCACACTCAGTACTGCTGAAAGAAATGAGCACACAGCAGGAAAACGGGAGTCCATTGGTGTGCTGTGATGTGCCAGAGATGCAGGAGCAGACTGACGGAGGGGAACAGGAGTAATCTTCCCTAGCACCACTTTAGGAAGGACAGTCTCACAGAGACTTCAACAACATAGAGGACAGGACGGACAGATAGCTTGATGCATCAGCTACTTCACTAACTGCTGTGACCAAGCACTGGACAAAAACAACTTAAGGAAAGATGTTGATTTTTGGATTTCAGGGTTAGAAAAAAATATATTGATATGCGTGTGTGTGTGTGTGTGTGTGTGTCAGGGACTTTGGGGGCTGCAAACAGTACCAGATGCTTGCACCACATTTTTGCATCTGGCTTACATAGATGGCTTGGGGAGTTGAACCTGGGACCACAGGCTTTTTAAGAGAGCACCAACACCATCCTGGGGGGCCATTTTCCCAGCTCTTGTCTTTCAGTTTTGAGGAGACCCATTCCATAATAACAAGCAAGGCAGGGGCCAGCAAGAGGTCAGCTCATCACATTGCATCCAAAGGCAGGAAACAGAAAGAGTGAACAGTGAATAGGAGGTGAGACTGGGTTATAGAACCCCAAGGCCCAGCCCTCACTCTTCCAGCAAGAATTCACCTCCTAAAGGCACGCTACCTCCCCAGAGAGCGCCACCAGCTGGGGACCACGTGTTCAAGCACATGCGCCCATGGGGGACATTTCACATTCAAACCACAAGTGAGAATTATGAGGGGGATGGATTTGAATCAGGCAATTTCTGCTCTGATCCAGCAAATTAAAAAAAAAAATGCTCAAAGGGAAATGGAGTGTTGAGTTTAGACAAGAAAAACATTGTTGTGGTCTTCCCTGGTGACAGTGACATTTGAAGTTTAAGGTGACTGTCTATGAGAAAAGGACATGTTCAGCTCTGGTCTTGCAGAATGTGAATTCAGCATGTTGTTCAATGTCAAGCACAGACAACAGGAAAGGAAGCAGAAAAGTCAAGAGGATTTAAGAAAGAAAGAAACTGTCTAACTCTCTTAGCATGAGCAAGATGTCAAATGAAACTTTATTTGAGATACAACTGTAGATTTTATAATTATGATCTTCACATTAAAATCTGCAATATGTAAGTATTCCAGTCATATATTGTTAGACATTTTTCAAATGATAACTAAAATGCTTATAATACAATGGTTTTAAGTTTATAAGATAATATTTGGGTAACTTATATTGCCATGGGTCTTTTGAGTAATTTTTTTTTACACATTAGGTCAGATATTCAAGTAAACATACTTATTTTATCTGGTTAGCCTTTGGGTTATCACTTCTCCATACATAATGGAGATGTAGATAAGCAACAGAAAGATGACAAAGAAATCATCTAGAAAGCCTAGAATTCCAAACAAGGCTTCAGGTACAAAATCTAGAGGGGATATAAGATAGAAAAAAGCTCCCATTAAACAGAGTATTATTCTAATACGGAACATCCAGAAAAGACTCCCAACAGAAAACAGTTCTCTGAATGCATGTCTCAGCAAAGTGGGGAGATCTGGTGGCTACACATACCTTATGAAGCCACAATTCTCCTAGGACTCCAAAGCACCTGTCTTGGAAGCTCCAGCACCTCTGCATTAAGGTCCAGGTACAAGATGTTTAGCATTGTTCTGAGGAGCCCTAAACGGGTTCGGGGCGACTCTGGGGCTTAGCTCCGGCTTCCGGGAGAGAGGGTCTGCAGCCCCCAGCTGCAGGCTTGCCCACGCGGGGCCCTGCCGCCCTCCACCTCAAATGAAACTTTTATAGGCTGGGTAATGCCGAACTTGAAAATTCTGAGCAAAAGTGGACTCACTTATCAAGTTTCTAATAAATGTCTGATCTATTCTTAGTATTACTTTATGTAGCATAATTTGCTTAATTAGCTTAGAAAAGATTTTGACACAGAACGCCATCATCCAAAGTTGGACTTGCCTTCTCATTCACAGTCTTGGGACCATTTTCTTGGGAAATAGCTTTCCTATCTGAGTATGCATATTACCAAGAGCCTAACTTTTTAAAACTTTCTTGTTATTGACAAGTTCCATAATTATAGACAATAACCCATGGTATTTCTCTCCCTCCCTCCACTTTCCCCTTTGCAACTCCACTCTCCATCACACATTTTCCCCTCTCAGTCTCTCTTT
The DNA here is from genome assembly GCA_036346955.1 of Dipus sagitta. NCBI lineage: Eukaryota > Metazoa > Chordata > Mammalia > Rodentia > Dipodidae > Dipus > Dipus sagitta. The sequence continues at coordinate 17,882,762 of CM070785.1, read as the reverse complement.
CATTTTGATGTCATCATCTTTTCCTTCTACCAATGCTCAGGGTCCATTGTAGAACAGGTGGCGGAAAGAATGTAAGAGCCAAAGGAAGGGTAGGACTCCTTACAATGTGCTCCTTCAGACACAAAATGGACTGGATATTCATGGCCTCACAGTGCCTGATACTACCTACAGTGACAGAGAGAGAAAGAGGCAGATGGAGAGACAGAGAGAGAATGGGCGCGCCAGGGCCTCCAGCCACTGCAAACGAACTCCAGACGCGTGCGCCCCCTTGTGCATCTGGCTAACGTGGGACCTGGAGAATCAAGCCTCGAACCAGGGTCCTTAGGCTTCGCAGGCAAGCGCTTAACCGCTAAGCCATCTCTCCAGCCCAAGAGCCTAACTTTTTAATGAATTAATTTTCTGACAATTTCATACATGTGTATAATGTATTTTAATCATATTCACCCCAACACACTTTCTTATTCCTCTCCCACAACCCCCTTTCCCCAACCAGTCCCTTCTTTCATATCTTTTGTGTGAGTGACCCGCTGAGTTTAGTTAGAGCTACTCCCATGATCATGGGTGAGGGGTGATTTACTGGAGCATGGTAAGCTTACCAGGGGCCACACTACTGAAGAACATGACCCCCTCTACCCAGTAACCAGTAACTAGCAGCTCTTCTTGGAGGGATGGGACCTCATGAACCTCCCCCACCCGTGACAGAATGTTTGTGGGCCCAATCTTGTACAGGAAACTCCAGCTTCTGTGTTTATGAGTATGACAGCTAGGTCATATCCAGAAGACAGCCCTCCCTGGCACTCTTCCTCTGGCTCTTTCCCAGTGCTTCCTGGGCTGGGGTCTGGGAGTGAAGTCCCACTTAAGTATGAGCACTCAGAAATCAGTTAGTCTCAGCAGTTTGACCAGATATGCATCTCTGCATTGATTGTAGCCCACTGTGAGAAGAAAAGCCTCTCCCATCTAAGTTGAGAGCAGCAGTAACCTGTGGGTATTAACCTAAGTATTTCAAAGGCAGTTTGATATCATGTCCATTTAGCAAAGTCGTAGTAATAACTTCGTCTCTTGGGCTTATGAACTCCTCAGCTTTGGTCTTCTAACCAGGTTCATAGGACCAGCAGTCTTCACATCCAAGCAGAGAACAGCTGCTGACCTCCATAACCTAACTGTAATTTTCCATCTACATTTTCAATGTCAAGAGCCGCATGACCTCAGTGGTGCTCTGGCTTATTCTGGAGTCCCTCCACCCCAGAGTTGATGTGTTAAAGGCTTGGTTCGCAGCATGATGCTTTTGGGAGCCGGAACAGCCCTTACTAGATGCAACCTAGTGGGAAGTCATTGGTGGCTGGAGGTGCGTCCTTAAACAGGATGCAGGGACCCCACCCACTTCATCTTCCCTTCTTCTTGCAGCTTGGTTGTGAGGTGACGCATTCTGCTGCTTGCCATGTACTCCTTATATTGCTCCAGCACAGACCCAGTGGTAGCTTGAATGCATGTCCCCCAATAGACTCAGGTGTTTTACTAAAGCTTCCTAAGTTGGATTTCCAGCTGTCTGACTAGAAGAGGTGTCACTGTGGGCAGAACCTGGGGTGCAGCACTAAGGTGTGTTTGGGGTCAGATTTGATTCTCAGTGCAAAGGTACGCAGAGCAGTCTGAGCTCTGCCCTGTATCCCTGCTGGTTTGCTGCCGGTTTTGTGTTTGCTGCTTTTGGCATTTGCTGGCTGCTGGTTGCTCTCTGTTTGGATGTATGGAAGCAGCTTCTTCTTCCATTTGACAGAACTTCCCCTGTATCTGTGAGCTCGAAATAAATCCATTAATCCCCTAAACTGTGCCTGGCTTGGATGTTCATCCCAGAAATGTAGAGCTGACTACAACAGACCCCAGAGCAACAGGACTGATGAACCATGAGCTACAACCTCTGGAGCTGTGAGCTAAAATAAAACCCCTCCTCTTATAAACTGACAATCTCAGTTATTTTCTACAGTAACAGTTGACGCAATTAGTAAACACACAATTAGTACCAACAATAGTTTTCAATTCTAGTTGTCTACTCAAATGACTACAGACTTTCTACATATTACTGGTCCTAAAACAATGACATTAGTATCTTCAAGATTAGCATTAGATGCCCACTCCTCAGGTGGGTTCATGGTTAGTAACATCAGCAACATGGATACAGTCATAGGGAATCTCAGCTGTCTCCTGGATTCACTGTGGGAGTCATTATGTAGACTCAGAGTCGTGCCCCTAGAGAGGCCTTGAGAAGGTTCCAGGTAATTCTTTTGTACATCCAAATCTGAGAACCTTTGATTGTCTTAGGATACACTTGGCAAATGCACTACAGCAGACACCTCCGTACAGCTGTCTCCAGGTGCACTGGGCTATGTAGTAGTGAAATAACATATTGAAGATTTTCTCTGTGGTTATAACTGAACGTCATTGTCAGCTACCTTGATTACAGAATTTTTCTTGCCTATATCAGTGATGGAAGAAACAGAAAAAGAAGAGTTTTTTAGCCCCTGGTTGGGTGAGCCCTGTGGGCAGTTGGAAAGGTCATCTTTTGTGGATCTGGCTTTACGTGGGTATTGGGGAATTGAACCAGGATCAACCTAGGCTGGCAGGCTTTGCAGATTAGTGCCTTTAACCATTGAGCAATCTTTCCATCCTCTGAAGTTTCATCTTTTGACTTGTAAAAGTGAATCAAGTTTGATCTAACATCTCTGAGACATTCTGTAACAACTGTAAGAGTCTGGCTGGGCAAAAGTCTTCCAGAAGACAATGTGAACTGCATGCTTCTCTGGATACAGAGAGTAGCTCCTCCTCTGGAGGACAATACACTCTTTCATGAGAGTCTTCTGGTGTATTAAATGAGGACTCCAGTGTGCTCATGCTTGTGTCTATATAGATACATCGGTCTCCTTCCTTTCCCATCTATATGTTCTTAGATTTATTCTAAATATATGTTTTAAATTTACTTTAATTTATTATTTATTGTGTGTGTGAGCGCATGTACCATGGCTCATGTGTAAAAGTCAGAGGACAACTCTGGGGATAGCATTGACCTGTCCACCTGGTGTGAAGCAGGGTCTCTCACTCTGGATTCTCTCTCTGCTTTTGCTTGCTCACCACAAACTTCCAGGAGATCCTTCTACGTCCACCTCCCATCTGGCCGTGCGCAGCAGTGTTCTGGATATACAAAAATCTGCCTCAGCTTCTGGCTTAATGTGGGACCTGGGCATCAAACTCAATTACCCTAGTTTGAGCATCGAGGCATCGAGTGCTTTACCAACCCTGAGGTATCTCCCAGCCCCAAATATGTTTCTTAAAAGGCTCTGCAGAAATTCGATTGTCTGCTCCTCCCTTAAATTGTGTTTTAGCTGTAGCTTGTTTACTATACGGTACATATGTGACCTGATGTTCTGAAAGCAAGCACAGCCCTGCCCGGAATGCCCCTGGCATTACGACACTGCTGCTTTGTACAGCTTGTTCAAGTCACAGCCAGTCTACGAAATCTCCCGCCTCCATCTGCGGGGATGCCCTCACTCCCTTGCACCTGCACGGTCCTTACCTGTTCGGTTCATGCAGCGCATGGCACGAGACCCTGTTCTGCCTTTTCTTCTTAACTGGATTGGAAGCTCCTCATGAATAGAGGTGAAATATGGCTCATTTTAAAACCTCTATCTAGCAAAATACCCTCTATGTGGTAGATGCCCACCGAACTGGGGTTGGGTGGTGACAGATTTACCTGGTTTTGCGCTGTGCTTTGTGGTGGGTCCCTTAACCTCTCTGAAATTAGTTTCCTTATCTACATTGTGGAGCTATACTTCACCCGGAGCGATGAAGAGTACTTCAGGAGATAACATGCATGAATTAATGAGCACAGGCTGGCACATAGCAAGCACTTGATAAGTGATTATTGCCTGTTAAGTAAACTGAAAGTAACTTTTCTTTGTCCACAGACCTGGGAGCGTGGACAGGAATTCTGGGACGAGTAGAGACTATGGAACCTACAGCAGTGAGTGTCTGCCCGTGACACGATCGTTTCACTGGAGAAGGCACAAGGAAGGCCCACGCTTTGCCAGAACAGCTGTCCACATTAGGCAACAGCATGTGCAAGAAAAGGTCTTGAGGTAGAAAATGTGCTGGTCATTAAATCAAAGGAGGAGAGACTGATGAAAAAGTGTTGGCTGCTGAAGCTATGGCTCAACAGAGACAGCGCCTGGCACACAGTATGCGGGCCTCAGTTTACAGTGATTTCCATTGTTTTTTAAATAAAAAATCCAAGCCTTATAACCTGGAACATGTTTTAGTTATTAATTATAAATTTCACTAGAAAACACATGAAGCAAAGCCTCAGTCAGTATTGTGTCTCAGTCTTATTAAAGAAGGTCACAAAATGATTAAACAGCAATAATTCAAAAGAATTCAAGCCAGGCTTGGGGGTGCTGGCCAGTCATCACAGCTAATGGAGAGGCTAAGGCAGGAAGGTCATAAATTCACTGTCTCCTTAAAATGTAGAAACCAATGGAAGGCCAGCCTGGGCAACTTAGAGAGACCCAGTCCCAAAAATAAAAAGAGAGCTGGTGTGGTGGCACACGCCTTTAATCCCGGAACTATCAAGGTAGAGGTAGTGGGATTGCCGTTGAGTTTGAGGCCAGTTTGGGACTACAGAGTGAGTTACATCCAGGTCAGCCTGGGCTAGAGTAAGATCCTCCCTCAAAAAAGCAAAAAAAAAAAAAAAAAAAAAAAAAAAAAAAAACACAATAAATAAGTGAAACCAGAAGTGGTTTGGGGCGATAGCTTAATGGTAACTGTGCTACCTCGCATGCGCACAGCCTTACGTTTAATGTCCACTGCTACAACACACAGGCATGACTCAGAATCCAGTAGCTGTATATACAACAGATAGGATGTTAATAGAATCATTAGTTACCTGAGGAATCTCTGCTCTCCGGGTGCTCATCCGTGACATCAGGACTGAAACTGCCTATGCTCATCTCTCTCTGTTCATTTGCCAATAAGTTCCATCACCTAAGCAATGTCCTGGGGCCAAACTCCCCGCCTGGGAAAGACAAGCAGAGAGGCCTGACGTCATGAGCTCCAGGGAACTGCATCCTGCTGTTCTAAAGCCAGCAGTCCGGGGGGGGGGGTGCCTCCTCCCCCAAGTGCGCCGGGGCTCACTCTCCCTGACTTCCTAGGCGGCAAAGCAACACAGCGTTCACAAGCTTAGAAATAACAAAACATACACACGTATCTCTAAACAAAATGGTCATTACATAAGCATGATGATCAGAACTCTTTAAAAGAAAATAATTCAAAAATATCACCATCAGAACACATTTTTGTCTATATTCAGACAATTTTCCATGATTGTTCACCATGGAAGAAGTGTACATTTTATCCTCTCTGGTCAAAATAACATAATCTTTACGCATGTGGTCATGGCCCTGAGGTGGTGTATAGGTAAGTGTGGAGGGAGGAAAGCTTAGCAGTTGAGTGGCTGCAATTTCTGTTGTGATTGTCTGGGTTTATAATTGATCCCACGGTTTATTTCATGAATGATCTTGGGAAAATTACTTAATATCTCTCTTTCTCAGTTCTCCATCTCTAAGATAATTTTTTTTAAAAGAAAAACAATCTCCTTTTGAAATGTGCTTATGCTACATAGCTCATAGCAGATGCAGAGACCCTTCACAGCTGTGATTTTCTCGTTACATAAGAAATTGGAATAATTAGGTGGTGGATTCAGCGAAGACACTAGAGACACGGGTTTTTTGCTTGTGTTGTCTTTGTCGAGTGTGTCTGTTGTGGTGAGATGTGTGTGTGTGATGCGTACGCCTGCGTGTGTGCAGAGGAGCTTGCGCCACGTGTGCGCTCGTAGAGGACAGAGGGAAAGGTCAAGTGTCTTCCTCTGTCACTCATCTGCGTGTTTCCAAGTCTTGCATTCAAACCAGAACTGCCATTTTTGGTCAAGGAGTCCCAGCAATCTGACCCTCTGGTTTCTATCCCCTGCAGGCTGAGGGTACAGAGCAGTGCAGCCACCACACCCAGCTTTGTGATGAAGGTGTTGGAAAACTCCGAAGTTTCAGTGGTATCCAGGTCTCTGGCCCTCCCAGGCCCCCGTGCTTGAATGGCAAGTACCCGTACCCATTGAGCCGTCTCTCCAGGACAAAAACTCACGTGTAAACAGATCCTTCCCACAGACTTTATCAGGTAGCTTTGATGCAGTCATCATTTATGAACGTCTGGTCCATAGTTATAAGTACCTGACTAAAGTGTGTGAAAGAAAAGTGGAACTCGGTTTTCCTGGAGATGTGACATAGAAAAAGGTACTTCATGAATTAATTGTTTATTGGTTTAAGAATAACAAAAAGACTGTACAGTGGACTTAAATAAATAATAAACAAATAATATAGGGCAATTAAATAGAATATACCTAATACAATGTTCCATGAGTATATCTTGTTCTATTCATGTATTTAACTGTATTTAATTCATATAATAAGCATGCATTTATTTTGTGTTTACATTTTATTTACATATTAACACATGCATTTTCTATTTTTCTAATTATATTGGAAATTGTATACTTGATATGCTGTGTTACTTCTGGAGCCCATTGTGAAGCTTATGCAAATGGTCTTTAAATTATAATCAAATAGCCAGGCATGGTGGAGCACGCCTTTAATCCCAGCACTCAGGAGGCAGAGGTAGGAGGATCACCGTGAGTTCAAGTCCACCCTGAGACTACATAGTGAATTCCAGGTCAGCCTGGGCCAGCATGAGATCCTACCTTGAAAAACATATATATATATATATATATATATATATATATATATATATATAGTCAAATACAGTTCCAGCCTCCTGAGGTCTTTGCTGTGCCTGAAGGAAAGGATAGAAGATACTATTGTTTTATAATCAGGAAGAAGAAGGTGTCAGAGATTTCCCCCAAGCATAGCATTGGGGAAACAGAGGGCAGAACGCCACCTACTGAACATCACATTTCAGAGTGTATCTCTTCATCAAGAGAAGTTAATGATCATAATAAAGTTAATAAGATGCAACACTTTATAATCATTAGTTCGCTAATCTGTGAAACATCTCGGTGACTTGGAAATGGTCGTTGCCCCTGTTTTGTTCATTCTCACAGGATCCAGAGGGAAAGCGGTGGAGTCTTGGACCACGACTTCCCAGCAGTTAGCACTCAGCCTCCTTGAGTGAGTCGGGAGAACTTGTACCAGACAATAAGGGCTGGAATTCACACTTTCACATGGAGCCGTTCTGAGCCTTGGGAGTTTGCATTCTGACTCTATTTGCCTTGGAGATCTGCAGGTACATGAGCTTCACTTCATACTGGGCTCTTCCACCCAATTCCTAGCAAAACAAAAAACAAAAGTCCAGGAGAAAAATCTAAGAAATTATGGGCAGCTTCAGACTGTATTTGTACATATTTTCCTCACTTTATGAACAGTGTATAATATCATGCTTTTCTTTCTTGGAAGTAAAAAGAATTTGACCTTGTTTCCAAATTCCTGGGTATTTGGTGAAAATTCACTGTCACAAAACAAGTTCATTCTAGATTACTTTGTATTTTGTTTGGGGTAAGTCTTTCAATAAGTCTAACTTAGCGGAGTTAAAATACTTCCGTGCAGCTGGGTTTGGTGGGGAGTGACTGTACTTCCAGTATCTGAGGAGGCCGAGGCTAAAGGATCTGCTGAGCCTGGGAGTTCAGTTCTTACCTGGGTAATATAGTGACAAACAAACAAATAAATAAACACAACAGGAAACATACAAAAACTGACTTGTTTCCCTTCCTGCTATCTTTCTTTATACCCCTGAATGTCGTAGTAAATATGTGCATTCAATTCATGCCTTATTGCCTTAGTACTAAGAGCACTGGTTAAAAATTTACTCTGTAACAACTGGCCAGATACAAATATATTTTTTTCCTCTGCACTATTGTTAAACCCACAAGCTGAAGAGCTTCTTTACAGATAAGCATACAATAAGCAAAGCCAATAGATTACCCACAGAATGGGAGAAAATATTTGCGAGTTATCCAACTGATAGAGGCCTAATCTCTAGAATCTACAAAGAACTCAAAAACCTAAACAGTAAGAAGTCAAACACCCCACTCACAAAATGGGGCACAGAGCTGAACAGGCAGTTCACAGAGGAAGAAATACAAATGGCAAACATACACTTAAGAAAATGTTCATCATCCCTAATCATCAGAGAAATGCAAATTAAAACAATTATGAGATTCCACTTTACCCCAATAAGGATAGCAAACATCAAAAAATCAAATAAAAATAAATGCTGGCGAGGATGTGGAGAAGTAGGAACACTCATCCACTGTTGGTGGGAATGTAGGATGGTACAACCACTTTGGAAAGCAATATGGAGACTTCTGAAAAAGCTGAGTATAGAGATACCAACAGACCCAGTTATTCCCTTACTGGGCATCTACCCTAAAACCTTCAAACCACAGGCTAGAGAGATTTGCTCAACCATGTTTATAGCAGCTCAATTTGTAATAGCTAAGTGCTGGAGTCAACCCAGATGTCCATCACTAGAAGAACGGATAACTAAGATGTGGTATATCTACACAATGGAATTCTATACAACAGTAAGAAAAAATGACACAATGAAATTTGAGGAAAAATGGTTGAACCTGGAACAGATCATTCTCAGTGAACTTACCCAATCACAGAAAAAATATCGCCACATAGTCTCACTCATCTACAGCACCTAACCTGAATCTACCCAGGATACCTTACATACCCAGTAAGCATCTCCTGGACTAGACACTAGGATGGAAGGGGAGGGAGGGGAGGGCATCACAGGGGTGGGAAACACAAATCTAGACCCAAACGGCAATGATACCATAATTTTCTACTTACTAAAAGACAGACCAAATGGCTGATCCTTCACCAGGCCCTTACAGAAGACACTGGAGAGGGTAGGATCAAGACTAACCTTAATCTTCTACATCTTCCCTGCCTCCCTCTCCCCCCCCCTTCTCTCTAACTCTTGTATATTAGTTATCTTTTTCCTCATTTTCTTAGTGGCCACTGACCTGTAACTCCCAGAACCAGCATGGGGCTATCATCCACAATGAGCTTTTGATCAGAGAGACCTACAAGGTTTCCTAAAAGACAGACAGATTTCTGGTGATAACCCACCAAAAGTTAGTGGTGCCGGGCGTGGTGGCGCACGCCTTTAATCCCAGCACTTGGGAGGCAGAGGTAGGAGGATCGCCGTGAGTTCGAGGCCACCCTGAGACTCCATAGTGAATTCCAGGTCAGCCTGGACTAGAGTGAGACCCTACCTCGAAAAACCAAAACAAAACAAAACAAAAAAAAAAACAAAAAAAAAAGTTAGTGGTAAGACCCTACTGCTGGAGACACCTTATGTGGTTGACATGCAAAGTAGAATGACATGGCTGGAAGTTGGAAGAGAGTCAGTCCCCAGACAGTCAGCGCGTCTAGTGCCAGAAGGTGCTACATGGGCGACTGGGGGAAAATGACCAATATCTGTCCAAGCAACGCATGGTCTAACCTACTTAGCAGCAAATAACTTGTTGTGATGCCCACACAAGTGCAGTAGTGGCACACAGTCATGGTGGGGAACCAGCTGCTCTCAATTTGGCTAACTGATCCCCTCAGTGGTATGGGACCCATAGCTGTAGCTGGAAACAAGTCAGAACCATATCCAAATATAAGCCCACTCCCCAATATCAAGCTACCATCAATTGTGGGCTATAAAAAAAAGTAAGGGTTATCACATTTGTCCTGGTACTAACTTACTCTCCGTTGGAGAATCTGCTACTCTTTTTCAGATAGATGTAGATCCTAAGGAGAGAGCCACCCCATCATACCTCCAAAGGGCCCCAGCTGCAACTAAGAAAAATTGGCGAAACAAGCAAGGGTGCTGTTTTCCTAATGAACCGGATACCAAGAGGGAAGGAGATCAACACACAGAAAAGTCAACTCCTACCAAATCAGAGAGCCAGAGCCTCAGAGGCCCCCAACAGCTCATCACTGAAGCAGACCAAAAATGAACCCAACATGGCTCAGGGAAATTTTACGGAAGAGGGGGCGGAAAGAACGTCAGAGCCACATGTTGGGTCATGATATGCAGAGACATTTATCTTACCCATAACTGTGGGGTAACTCCACAATGCATGACCCATATACCTCAACAAGGAGGGGCCAAGGGGATGGGGTAGGTCATGGATGAGCCTAATAATGGTACCAAACTGACTGTATTTGCTGAATAAAAAAGTAACTAATAAAGAAAAAAAAGAAACAAACAAACAAAAAAGCCATCTCTCCAGTTCCTCTCACAATTTTTTTAAATGACCATTTTATAGATGAAGAGAGGAGGGCAAAAACAGATTATTTAACTTTCTGAACATCACAAAGCTAGAAACTGGTGAAGTATCCTCAAGCACTAACTAGTGCGCTGTCATCTAAGACCCGAGCTCTACTAACTAGTGCGCTGTCATCTAAGACCCGAGCTTCTCTAACTAGTGCGCTGTCATCTAAGACCCGAGCTTCTCTAACTAGTGCGCTGTCATCTAAGACCCGAGCTCCACTAACTAGTGCGCTGTCATCTAAGACCCGAGCTTCTCTAACTAGTGCGCTGTCATCTAAGACCCGAGCTTCTCTAACTAGTGCGCTGTCATCTAAGACCCGAGCTGTCATCTAAGACCCGAGCTTCTCTAACTAGTGCGCTGTCATCTAAGACCCGAGCTTCTCTAACTAGTGCGCTGTCATCTAAGACCCGAGCTTCTCTAACTAGTGCGCTGTCATCTAAGACCCGAGCTTCTCTAACTAGTGCGCTGTCATCTAAGACCCGAGCTTCTCTAACTAGTGCGCTGTCATCTAAGACCCGAGCTTCTCTAACTAGTGCGCTGTCATCTAAGACCCGAGCTTCTCTAACTAGTGCGCTGTCATCTAAGACCCGAGCTTCTCTAACTAGTGCGCTGTCATCTAAGACCCGAGCTCTCTAACTAGTGCGCTGTCATCTAAGACCCGAGCTTCTCTAACTAGTGCGCTGTCATCTAAGACCCGAGCTCACTAACTAGTGCGCTGTCATCTAAGACCCGAGCTTCTCTAACTAGTGCGCTGTCATCTAAGACCCGAGCTTCTCTAACTAGTGCGCTGTCATCTAAGACCCGAGCTTCTCTAACTAGTGCGCTGTCATCTAAGACCCGAGCTTCTCTAACTAGTGCGCTGTCATCTAAGACCCGAGCTTCTCTAACTAGTGCGCTGTCATCTAAGACCCGAGCTCCACTAACTAGTGCGCTGTCATCTAAGACCCGAGCTTCTCTAACTAGTGCGCTGTCATCTAAGACCCGAGCTTCTCTAACTAGTGCGCTGTCATCTAAGACCCGAGCTTCTCTAACTAGTGCGCTGTCATCTAAGACCCGAGCTTCTCTAACTAGTGCACTGTCATCTAAGACCGGAGCTTCTCTAACTAGTGCGCTGTCATCTAAGACCCGAGCTTCTCTAACTAGTGCGCTGTCATCTAAGACCCGAGCTTCTCTAACTAGTGCGCTGTCATCTAAGACCCGAGCTTCTCTAACTAGTGCGCTGTCATCTAAGACCCGAGCTTCTCTAACTAGTGCGCTGTCATCTAAGACCCGAGCTTCTCTAACTAGTGCGCTGTCATCTAAGACCCGAGCTCCACTAACTAGTGCGCTGTCATCTAAGACCCGAGCTCCACTAACTAGTGCGCTGTCATCTAAGACCCGAGCTTCTCTAACTAGTGCGCTGTCATCTAAGACCGGAGCTTCTCTAACTAGTGCGCTGTCATCTAAGACCCGAGCTTCTCTAACTAGTGCGCTGTCATCTAAGACCCGAGCTTCTCTAACTAGTGCGCTGTCATCTAAGACCCGAGTTCCACTAACTAGTGCGCTGTCATCTAAGACCCGAGCTTCTCTAACTAGTGCGCTGTCATCTAAGACCCGAGCTTCTCTAACTAGTGCGCTGTCATCTAAGACCCGAGCTTCTCTAACTAGTGCGCTGTCATCTAAGACCCGAGCTTCTCTAACTAGTGCGCTGTCATCTAAGACCGGAGCTTCTCTAACTAGTGCGCTGTCATCTAAGACCCGAGCTTCTCTAACTAGTGCGCTGTCATCTAAGACCCGAGCTTCTCTAACTAGTGCGCTGTCATCTAAGACCCGAGCTCCATTAACTAGTGTGCTGTCATCTAAGACCCGAGCTCCACTAGTTAAGCTCCACTAACACACTAGTTTTTGAAAGAAGTTCTAGAGCTGAGCTTTGTCCATCATGTTGTCTCTTTCCTTCCTCAACTGAACATCAGTAATCACATGGAGGCCTCTGCCCTGGGAGAGAGAGAAGCAGAGTGAGAAGTAAATCTTTGTCATTTGGAGTCATCAGAGCTTGGAGGGAGTCATTTATCAGTGCAGCGTATCTCTTAGATTTAGTTTTCTTATGAGCAACCTAGTCTTCCTTACTGCCTCTTAGCAAGCATTTTTCTTGAATCTCTTCTCTGTTTTTTTCCAGACACTGATTCTCAAATTTGAAAACAAATATAATACCATCACCATTCTTGTTTCCATCTTCTTTTTCCTTTTTTTGTGGTCCTGGGGATCCAGCCAGAGCTTCCCATGCACTGAACAAAGCTACCACAAAGCTATTCCTTGGCCCTTCAGTGACACTGTTTTTGAAGCAAGTAGAAATATCCCCAAAATGTCAGTATGAGAAACTGTAGGCAATGTATCATAGCATTACAGTCCCTGAGCACAAAAGAATTACACTGTCTCAAACTTATAGTTGCATGTAAATGGTGTGAGTTGAGCTAGACAACCACTGTGGTAGAACCACTGGTGTCTGTGGACACTGTTTAGGCATTGCTTTTAAATCAGTTGCATTTTTGGTTGCATTGCTTTTAAATCAGTTGCTATTTGGGGGAGCAATAACTAAGAGATTTAAAGTTTTTTCTTTCTTAAGTTCTAATGTAATTTTCAGATCATCTGTAATGAATGTGTATTTCTCACTTTTACATTAGTTTCTTTCCTCAGTGCTCTGACCAACTACTTGGCAATGCAGTCCAAGAGAAAAAGGATTTATTGTGGCTCATGGTTTGAGGGACGCCAGGTCACTTGTGCCAGCAGGAGCATAAGACCGCCTGCTCCTGTTTCTACAGACCAGGAAGCAGACCATACACCTGAAGTGCGTCACGCTGCGGACTTCAAACTCCATCCCCGGCGACCCATTTCCTAGATACAGGCCTCACCTCCTAAGGCTCCACGACCCCCCAAAATAGCACCATTAGCTGGGGACCAAGTGTTCAAACACACTGGGATCACGGGGGGCAATTTACAACCAAACCTGTAACAACTTTGGTGGTTAGAATCTAAGTTATTTATAACAAGAATTTAAAAATCTTAGTACCCCATGAGAGCTGGTGTGACATTTGGAATATGCAGGGAAGTTCAAGCAACAACAGACATGGAGAACATAGGACATGGAGAAGTTGTGCAAGTGAGAAGTCTTGGTCTGAAGTAGTAGCAGAAGGAACACAATGTGTGCAGTGGGGAATGGAATGAGTTGCTATATGTTTGGGAGGTAGGATGAACTGTGCTATAATTTAATGATAGGTATGGGACCTTTCTGAGAGTTCAGATAAGCAACTGAAGGCAAGAAAGAGTTTAAAATTTCATTCCCCAACCCTTTTTATTTTTTGCAATGTTAGTAATTAAACCCAAGACCTCACGTACACTAGGCAAGAGCTCCACTACTGAGCCATATCTGTGTTTTGTTTAGAGTTGCAGGTAGATGATACCATCATTGAGGTAAGGATACACAAGTTCAAGGAAGGGAAGGGTAACCAATCTGCAACGAGATAATTTTAGATTGAGATGCATACAAGAAATGCTTCCAACAAACTGGCTAAATTGCTCTTTGTCAGATTATTGGCTAGAATTTCTGTGGGTGGTGGGCCACTGTGATTCTCTGCATTCACTAATGGCTTGGGAAAATGAGTTTATTCTAGCAGGACATTTCTGAATAATTTCTGAGGTAATCTTTTCCTGTTGTTGAGCCTGTTCTAAAAGATTAGTTTACCATCTCTATAGGCTGAATTGGTAGCAACAGAATACAGACCTCTGGGTGCATCTTGTTATTCGACACTCTCATTGGCAGGGGGAGTGGGAGGAAGACTGGATTTGTTGCTGCTGGTGACACCCCTGTGTCGACTTAGCATTCGCCCAGGTTCCATCCACGCTTTCTTATTCAGTGCAGCAATTTCATCTGTCGTCTTGCAACATTCAACAGTGGTTCCTCCAATCTTTGGGAAGAAGTACAATTTTTAAATGCTTGAAAATGAAGTCATTTTATTTCATTTATGCTTAAAAATAATATTTTGCATGGTATATATTCATAACCAAAGTAATAAGCAGTTTTTCCATGTGGCTTGGTAATTACAAAGTATAACTAAAATGGTGAATAATTACGGATCTAAAACCTTGTGCTTTGACTCAGTGTGGAGTAGAAGACACTAAAAACTCTCTTTTGGGGTCATTCACTTAAATTTTGACTTCTCAATTTATTTGTTTAAAAACGAGAGACATGTTTTTGTCTTCTCCAACTACATCATACAGTTGGTGCTGAATTTAACTGTGATTATATATGTAAAATGGTATAAAAACTCCAAGGCAATACATTTAAATGTCCATAATTCTCACCATTTTTCTTAGTATGCCCTTATTTGTCTCTATTTTAAAGTATATGGGAATTAATTTTGGAAATGTAACTACTATTGGACATAAAGAAAGTTAGTGAATAAGAGAAATACATTTCTTTTTTTTTTTTGCAAACAATTAAACTCTATTTGAACCTTAAAAATTTACACAGTGGAAAATTATTGTAATATCTAGTGGCAATAGAGTTCTAATTCAGTACAAAGCAAAAGAATCAAGCAAAATGCTATATAAAATAGGCTTTTTGAGGAAACGTAGCTGTTTACAGAAAAACAAATAGAAGCTAAATAAACATAATAAGAACATAGCAATTAGCATAATTTCTAAAAGCCGCATTAACTTCACATTAATAAATGAATAATAATGAAGATTATATGATATATTGTCATAGGTAAGAAGCAAACTTAGAGAAATATATTTCTATAGCTGGGTAATGTGGTGATGAGATATCCAATTAAAACTGGACATGGTGGCGCATGCCTGAGAGTTTAGCACCTGGGAAACTGAGGCAAAGGACTGCTGTGAATGTGACGTCAGCCTGAGCTGCGCAGTGAGTACTACGGTAGCCTGGTCCACATAGGAAGACTATCTCAGAAAAAAATCTAGCTAAATTCAGAACTAAACAAGACCATTGCTATGAATGTATTCAAAGAAGAGGAGTTTTATTTCTTTTTTAAAATAAATATTTTATTTATTTGCAAGCTCAGAGAGAGAAGAGAAACAGAGAGAATGGGTGTGCCAGGGCCACCAGCCACTGCAAACAGACGCCAGATGCATGAGCCACTTTGTGTATCAGGCTCTATGTGGGTACTGGGGAATCGAACTCAGGTCATCAGGTTCTCCAAGCAAGTGCTTTAACCGCTGAGCCACTTCTCCAGCCAACGGAATTTTATTTCTTATATAAAACAGTGGATTATGAAGCCTGAGGACTCCACAACTCATCCTTTATGTGACTTTCAATTATTTAGTTTATCACCTGTAATTCTAACCAGTAAGATCATTGCTATTTGGCAAAGAAATGGGTAGTCTAAAACTTTGCTGCATACATCATTATTATTATAATATGCATAAATTATAGTTTTTATTCAAGCATTATTGGGATAATATTATATTTTATATTACAATTAAAATATTTTGCAATATTAAAGACATTTATCCAAACTATCAAGTATGAGCAGTATAATTACAAGAAATTGCAAAGCAGAGTTAAATGATTATTTAATGAACTTTCTTTCTTCTTTCTTTTTTTTTTTTTTTTTGTGCTTTTTTTTTGAGGTCGGATCTCGATCTAGTCCAGGCTAACCTGGAATTCACTCTGTAGTTTTAGGGTGGCCTCAAATTCGTGGTCCTCCTACCTAAGCCTCCCAAGTAAAGTGCTGAGATTAAATGCGTGTGCCACCATGATCAGACTTCAACTTTCCAATATTGAAAATTCTTTCTAATACTGAAAACTTTGTTTATTTCTAAATCTTACATAACTTTGTACTCTATGTGCGGATGTACAGTTTGAATATATATTTACATTTATTACTGCCAGGCCTTCTTGTGAGTCGAGTCTTACTCGGAATGTGTACACACTAACAGCTCTGTGTCTGTCTGCTCTGGCTGATGCCACAGGCTCAGGAGGAGGAGTTCCCAGCTCCCTCAGCTTCCCTCACTTCTCTCTCTGATTGCCAGCTGAGAGAAGGTGGCTTTGGAGCGCGTGGAGACAGCTTCAGTATTCCCTTCCACGACGCGTACTTTGCCTGGGTGATTATTTCCTTCGGAGGCAGATGTGTTGGCTCTGTCTGCTTCCCACACACTTCCATTCCCAGCAGCGGGGTATGAAGAGTTGAGGGTATGCCCCGTATTTTCTTTTAAAATTCTTTGTCAGGTTGAATGGTTACTGTTGAAATGCTAACTCTGTTTTAACTTGTATCTCTTTGATACAAATAAAGCTGAATTCCTTTTTCTTTCTTGGTAGGTTTTTTTTTTTTCTCCTTCTTTTGTGAATTTCTTCTCCTTTTTCTTTCTTCTTCTCCTTTTTCTGGTAACCATCTCCACATGTTCTCCAGGCTGGCCTTGAACTCATGACCTTCATGTGATAGCTTCCCAAATGCTGGGCTTACAGGTGTTTGCCATCACACCCAACTTCCGAATTGTTTCTCAAAGCTATAGCCTGAAATTTCTTTGAGAAAGTATTTTTTTTTTCACTTGAAAATACCTTATATATTGAATGCCTGGCCCATACATTTAAATATCTTGTTATTTTGACATATCTCTATTTTATTTATAGGATCTTAATTTGTTGGAAGTTTACATTTTTGTATGATTTAGCCTTTCCTTTAGAATTTCTGGTTTGCTTAGGTGTTTGGTACTTCTTTTCCTAATCTAATATTACATTAAAAACTTATCTGCATTTTAAAGGTTTATCTATTATTCATTAAGTTCAAGCCATTTAAAATTAAGTTTTCTTTAAACATAAATATCTTTTTCTTTTAAGACTTAATGGGGACTGGGAAACAGGTTTTGGAAGGACTAGAAGAACAATGTAAAATATATGCAAATATGGAAATAGTATAGTAAATCCTATCAATTTGTATAGTAATATATTACTAATTATAATAAAACCTACATTATTTAATTAAAGTTTCCTTCCAAGTGTATTTTGGAAGTCAGCTATGCTCACCATTATACATACCACCACTTCTACATCCAAGGGTATTTTGTTGAATAATCACTCCTTCCTCATCTTGCTCAAAAGCTTCTTATTGGGGCTGAAGAGATGGCTCAGCCTTTAAGGCACTTGCTTGCAAATCTTGATGGCCTGCGTTCAATCCCCTAGTACCCACATAAAGCCAGATACACAAAGTGACGCGTGTATCTAGAATTTGTTTGCTGTAACAACAGACCCTGTGGCTCCCATTCATATTCTCTCTCTTTTTATCTTCTTGCGACTATGTAAAAATATTATTTAAAACAGTTTCCTTTTGCAGTTTTTCTCTGCACCACATTTTCCTCATTTGGCATTGCACATAACAGTCCCACGGTTCCGAGTGCCACGGAACCAGCCACGGCCTCCTCACGTACTTCTCTCATGGGTCGGCCCTGAGGGACCCGGTCCACAGGAGCAGTGCTTAGAAACCACGAGGCTGCAAATCCAAACACTTAGCTTACTGTGACTGACTAAGTGGATGCTTAAACACAGTTTGACTTTTCCCTCTCATGCTGTGTGATTCATAAAGGACGTGGCAGAAGAGGGGACAAATGACTTAGTTTACTATCTACTAATTTTTTCTATGAGAGTTCAGTTTGTGCTTATCCTGAATTTCTCATTCTTTTTTTTTTTTAAACACTAGAAGCTCTGAAGATGCTATATATTACAGTACAAGTGGATTGGGTTTCTTTTTCCACAGATAGGCAAAGTAAATGATATGGCATAACTTAATTTACAATTTTAAATGTTCTTAAGAAAAGCAGCAAACACATTGATTCTTCTGTAAAAGGAAGGTTAGCTTTTCTGTTCTGGGTCTTTGTGCCCTAAGTAAGCATGATTTTTACTTATATTTAACTTTATTTTCAATAGAAGACATCCTTAGGAACAATCTGACAGTGGCATGTCTTTCTTCCAGACTCAGACATATAAAATTATAGTAGAGAAAACAGAGAAGTTGGTGTGACAATCCTTGCAATGTTAACTGGTTGCAAAGCAGAGACCTAAGTCCATGCTGAGTTTCTACAGCTCTTGTGGAGGAATTGCTCAGCTGTAAGTTTGCAATTGGAATTCCACTGTACTGCCGTCTAGGGCTAACTGGCTTTATATTATCACAATGCTATGCAGTTACTGAGGAAAGGGTGGCCTATATAATCCTACAATGAGCTGCATGTATGGTTTACAGTAATATGTAAGTGTTCCTTATGTTGCCTTTTTCCATTTTTTTCTAAATTGAATGCATAATTCATCTTACGATTAATAGACTAAGTTCAATTGTTAAACAACTAGATTTTTGTGCAGTAATCCAGAGACCATAAGGCAATGAACATGTCATTAACCAACCAACCATACACATGTCAGTGTGACAACTTTGAAAATAGCCCGTCTGGTGGATGCACTGTCCATGGCCCATTGTCTCTTCAAAATAAAGTGATGATGATCATGAGACACTGTTCATTAATCCTCCCCCAAGAAACAGACATTGACTAAAAATAAAGGTAACTAACTAAGCCAAATCTATACACAGTCAAGAACATTTTTTTCTGCTTTTCATTATTTAAAACAATAATTTTGAGCAATTTCATATAACTTTTCCTATTTCTTCTCTGGTCCACAGCCATATTGATGGAAAAGGCTTTATGGCAGAGAACCATCAAGCACTGAGTTCAGTTTCAATGAAATTCCTTTCTATGAGAAAGGTCTGGGAGCCCATTAGCATTGCCTGCCCTGTGGGTGCCAGGCTTCTCAGAACAGCAGACACGATCTTGAAAACTGTATGTGAAATTTAGAGATACCTAGTGCTCAATGGTCTCTACAAAGTAGTCCAGAGAATCCCAAGATGACAGGGATAACGGCATTTCCAGGTGCTATGTGGGGTGACTGAGAAGGAGAAATATACATTTATGTAGAACAAGTCCCTGGTCTAGAATGTTGACTGAGTTCTAGTAGTAGACTCTCTAAACTTGCTGGGGACATGAATTGTGACATGTTAAGTTCTTAAGATGTTACAAAAAAAAAATAAAATAATTCCTTAAATGATATACTTGGAGCAGGACCCCACATTTCAAATATTATTTTAGACTTCAGAAAGTGCTGAAGTGTTGTTTTGGACAGTTCTGTGGGTTTTAAGCACGCCTAGATTCCACAAACAAGAACCGGAGTAATTCCAGCACCATCTCCATCTGCACTCCAATCTTGCAACCTGCCCCGCCCCTGCCCACACCATCCTTAGGAGGATCTTCTGTAGGCTGATATCCCCCTAACTTTCATCCTTGGACTTGGCAAGAGTTCTTAGATAAGATACCAGAAATGCTTTCCAAAAAAAGAAGACAAATTCATAACCTGGACTTAATCAGAGCTTTAAAAATGTCAAAGATGAGGTGGAAACATTTGCAAACATTCAAGATAGAAGATTGAATTGAGGCATGAACCTTTTCTACAAGTAACTACTAGAATGGATATAGAGATGGACATGTAATACACAACATATGAGGCAGAATATGATGAGTGGCAAAATAAGGACAGTATGCAAAAAAGGCTAGGTGTGAATTAGTCCAGATTACAGAATTGAAGATTGCTTTGGAGGGAGTATAAGTAGGTAGGAATGTTCCAGAAAAGAAAACTCACGTTTAAAAAGGCCATGGGAGTAGGGAATGCAGTGTGTAAACTGGAGCTGCAAGCAGCCTGCTTAGCTCCCGACACCACTGTGGCACTCCAGATAGAGTAGGAAGGAACGCATCTTCCGATACAGGCAGGCCCCCCACATTTCAATATTTGTATCTGCTAAGGCCTTTAGGGGAAATAAGCAGTCATTTTGTAAGTGAAGTTTGCCCCTTAAGAGTGGACTCACTGGTTATGCTGAGGCATAGGAAACCATTAAGGGTCGTTTACAACACACGGAGATGTCAAGATGGTCCATGGAAATGAAAATGTTAACTAGCTGTGATAAGCCCAATAAACAAAACAATGAAACCAATTAGAAAGTACTTTTGAGACCTTCCAGCTGTGATTAGTAACAAAGGCAGAGAAAGAAGACTGTCTTGTTTGAGCTTGTTTATCTGGAGGTGGAGTCGATAATCTGAGTAGTTTTGAATAGTCCTAAATGTATGAAGGTACTTAGACGGCTGCCATGGGCTCATTTGTTATGAGGCAATCTGTAAGTGAACCAGATGTTACAAGTCATTCATTCTGTGTAACATCATTCTTGTTTAAACATGCAATATTGTCGTCTATGGCACTTAAGCACTTTTTTCTACTAGGCAAAATTCCTGATTTTTCAGAACATTTCACTATTGCTCAGATATTGACATTAGCATACAATTAGAGTGTGAACAATGTTAAAATAGAGTGTCAGAACTTTAATGCATACCACGTTCTTTTTTTACAGACACACATCAGAGTTAAAGGCTGATTTTTATACTTTTTTTTTTCTTTTTGGTTTTTCAAGGTAGGCTCTCACTCTAGCTCAGGCTGACCTGGAATTCACTATGAAGACTCAGGGTAGCCTTGAACTCACAGCGATCCTCCTACTTCTGCCTCCCAAGTGCTGGGTGGGATTAAAGGTGAGCGCCTACCTCGCCTGGCTGCTTTTTATACTTTTTAAAAAATAAAAATATTTTAAAGCAATGGTAAGCTTTGATTTTTGGCATGTATCCTCAGATATGATAGTAGATATGAAGTAAATTTTAAAGAAGTGACAGTATAATTTTTAGTGTTTAGTTTATTGTGTTTTAATAGGTACATACACTCTTATAACTACCACTGGCAAACATGATCCAAAATAAATCCAGTTCTCCCACAAAATGTCCCCACTCTGACTGTAGATAAGCCTTCCAACCCTGAAGGAGAAGTTGATTAGTTGTATTTTATCAAAGTTAAAAATGATTTCACTCTTTGAAGAACACTAAGAAAGTGAAAGGACAAACAACTGTTTGGAAACAATTTTGACAAATGACTCATCATGTTTCTACTTGGGGAAGAAAGGAAGCTCAGAATCCTCTAGGCAGAGATAAATAATCTACTTAATAAATGGTCAAAAGATTCAAACATAGGCCTCTCCAAGAAGATGTAGCACGCAAATAAGAAAATGGAAAAACACATTGCATCCTATAGCCGGGTCCTTATCTCTAGCCTTGACATTGTGCCTGAATGCTATATTCATAATTCACAAAGCTAATACGTACTAGACCTGCATTGCCAGCATCAAAATCAGAAATTAACTTACTGAGAATCCCATGTCTGAGTATCTTACTCTATATGACCTGAACTTTCTCAAGGTAAGCAAATAGTCAAAAATTGTAAGTAAACGAAATACTACCCATGAAAGAAACTGTTCAGTCATTTTTGCCCACTGGATGAGATAGAAATCATTCATGAGAAGGGAAGTGCTATGTAGCAATGGCTTTGAAATATCACATCATGATACTTCAGTGGCCTTTGCAGTCAGAAGCAAAATGATGTAGATAAAATATTTGAAGAGCAGAACTGGAGATAATTGTGCTGGGATGGTGAGTTGAATAATTATTACTCCTCACTTCTCGTGATTTTTGTAATACTTTGATAACTATGATAAATGTATTCAACACAAATACATTTTCTGTATGCATAATCCACAAAATTTATGTAATAAAATGCATATTGTACAAGGTAGAAAAGTAACTAATAAATACAAACATGCTATGTATCTCCTTTCTTGCATGTTTGTAATAAAGTGTATTTCAGAAGAGCAAAAACCCAAAGTAAAATGTCCTGAACTTGTCATTTCACATGTCCTGCCATCGTTTTGTTTATTTCTTTCTTTTCCCTGGCATCTAAAAGAAAGGCATGTTTCTCTTCTTCATGCCCCAGGTTGGTGGCTGCAGAGACATCGTTCCTCCTTAGATGTGTTCTGATAACCTCCATTTACAATCAACCTCGGCTTGTTCTGCACCTTCCGCCAATATCTCTGTAATGAGCTATTATATTTTAAATAATTAATAGGATAGATATAAAAGTAGTTTTAAAAGTACATGGGACTATGTGAATATACACCAGCCTCCACTCTCTCCTTCCCTTGTTATGTCAGAGGGCCTGGGCAAATTTTCCAAGCCTGTGGGCATTAGTTTCCTCGTGTGAAATGTCATGTTGGCCTGCTCACCCTGGGCATATCTGTGAGAATTCAGTTATGGTATGCATGTAACACCTTACACAGTACCTGGGATATAGTGGATATTGCAGGTACTCAATAAGTGATAGTTATCATAGAGAATATAAGAAGGTTGGGATGCAGTAACTTCTATTGGCATGTTCTTCTAAAATGTCAATAAGAAAAACACATAAACCTGTACAGAAATTTAAAAAGAGGATTGTGTATTGAAATACTTATCTAAATTCATTCTCACTGATTCTCCAAGGAAATAGCAGGAGAAGAAATCCACATCAACCACAGGTGGCTGCAAAAGCAAGTTTACAATCAGAAATAAGATGCGCAGGAAAAAAAAAATCAATGTCCCCTGTGTTCAATATTAATCTGCCATCAATAAAGACCCGTATCTTCCACTCTTTAGAGTAACTGCCCCAGTGATCTGCTTAAAGTGCTTACAGTGCTTGGAGGGCTCTGCTGATAGCATCTTATCAGGCGCGGCTCTGGGCAGCAGGGTCAGAGAGCACTCAGGAGCTGGGGCTGGGGCTGCCTCTGCCAGAGGACAAAGGGTTTTTGGGTGGCGCACTTGAGGACTGTTAGCCAGTGGCTTTGCCTCTGCCTCGCACTTCCCTCCCCGCCACCTGGAGGAGAGTAACCATCTTTTCCTTTCTCCTCCAAGTTGACGGAAACAAATAGGCCTGGGTCAGCCCACCCCTTAAGCCAGTGTCCTTAGGAATTTCACTGTAGGGCTTCTAAAAGTTTTTGACTTTAAACAAATTACTCAGCTGGCAGCAAAAAAAAATAAAAAAAATAAAAAAAATCTCCTCCCAGGAAGCCACACAGAAGGAGCTGCCTGGCAATGAGAAGTGCTGTCCCAAACGTCCACTCTTCCACAGAAAGTTTACTTCAATAAGTCAGTTGCACTGTTCTAGATGCTAATATCAAGTTTGGGATTTTATCAATTCACTGACAGGGGATTACAAATGGTCAAAGATTCTTTGCTGACGGGGCTGGGGAGATGACTCAGCAGTTAAAGGTACTAGAAGGTAAAGCCTGCAGGCGTGGGTTCGACCCTCCCAGTACTCATGCAAAGCCAGACACACAGCATGGTCCATAGATCTGGATCTGGAGTGTGTTTGCAGTGACAAGAGGCTCTGCACACCAATTCACTCTCTCTCTTGAATAAGTAACAAAAATTAACAAAATTTCAAAAAGATTCTTTGAAGAGACTCTGGGGAGCTAGTGGCCCATTATGATTCCCTCTCTTTCTCTGCAACCCCCCTAATCATCCTACACCAAACACACTCCAAGGGCAGCCCGCCCACTCTCCTCTCAACCTCACAACCTCCAAGTGCAGCCCACCCACACTCCTCTCAACCTCACAACCTCCAACTGTAACCTACACACTCTCCTATCACACTTCACAAACTCCACGTGTAACATAGCCACTCTCCTCTCACACCAGCCAACCTCCAAGTGTAACCCACCCACTCTCTCTCCCAGGACATGACAGTTTTGCAGCAAACTGCAAGTCCCCAGTGCTCTGGTAATGTGAAAACTTTTTGTTGTTGTTGTTTGTGGTGTTTCAAGGTAGGATCTCACTTTAGCCCAGGCTGACCTGAAAGTCACTATGTCGTCTCAGGGTGGCCTTGAGCTTACAGGGATCCTAGAGTGCTGGGACTGAAGGTGTGTAACTCCATGCCTTGCAAAACACATTTTTTGAAGTTGAGGACTCATGGGACGTCTTTGTAATTGAACAGAGATGCCTCCAAGTTTATCAAGTATATGCATGCATGTTTTTATGTGTGTGTGCATGCGTGCACACGCACACACACCCATGAAATAGTTCATTGTCCTATGTACTCCCTATTTTCTCAATTGTGCTTCAGACTTTAGATGGACAGAATAATTGAGATCTTTACAGAAGAGCTCCATCACTTTCTGTATGGCCATATTCTACTTCACTCTACTACATCCTACTTCATATTTTACCCTAAGCTTTCCAAGTGGCACATGCTGTTTGAAATCATAATGACATACATCACTTTGATCTTACTTTTTATTCTTAACTTAGCCATCATTCACAGCTCCTTCATCTTCAATTGAACAAGGCACTTAAAAAGGGAAGATATTATATAAATTAAATTTTCATTGCTCTGTAACATATCAAAAGATTGCACCATTTCTGATTTACAGTTAGGATTGGAAATTAACTTCAAAAGGCAAGAAATGGGAAAGTGGAGGCATATTCGTTCATGGCTTATTACTTAAAAAGGGAGAAGTGATATAATGATAAGGGTAAGGTTTCTCTTCTCAACCAAAAAAAGGAATATCCATTTACATAGACCTGTGAGTTTATATCCATTTATAATCTTTGTCTGGCTCTTAACCCTTTGTTACCCATAATTATTATGCAACCAACACCTACAATGTCATCAATGTTACCAAGATAGAAACTTAGAGGAACATAAATTAAAGCTTGAAGCTTTATCAAAGAATCAAAAATACCAGCCAATTGCTTTCAGAGAAATATAGTCTTAACAGAACTATTCTAGACCTGGCTCATTTCAATGTATCTCTCCAGTTTATAACATGTGCATGGTAAAAGGAGTTTGGAGCTCAGTCACCTATCTCCTTGTTTGCTTCTCTTCCCAGTGCTATCCAAGGACTTGATCTGGTAATATCAGCATAAGCGTCCTCATTGGCTGCAGTTTTTATTCTTATTTTTTGGTTGCTGTGACGACGTGTCTGACAGGAGCAACTAATGGGAGGAAGGAATTGTCTCTGCTCTCGGGCCAGGGTGTATCAGCTCATTCTCACAGGAAAGGCATGACTACTTGCGGACAGGAGCATCTTAAGGGGGAAGGAATGTTGTGGCTCACAGGTCAGGGAAGGCGTGGCTGCTGGGCGCTCAGTCTGTGGGACAGCCTGCTCACATCTTTGTGGATAAGGCACAAAGAAAGAGATTGGGATCCTGAGGAGGCATGGGCTCTGTCTCTCAGAGACTCATCCGTAGTAAAGCCCCTCTGCCAGCCAGGGTCCAAACCTCTCACAGCAGCTCCACTACTTGAGAACTCATTATTCAAACACACCAGCCTATGAGGGCATATTTAACACACAAACCAACACATTGGGGAATAACTTGGTTTGATGCTCTTAAATTTTTGAGACTGCTCCGCCTGGATTTCTGAATCATTGACTCCTACCAGCATGGCTTTATTCAGTTGTGTTATCATGAGACATTTCTCAGTTTCCAAGACCTTCCATTTGAGACTCTCCATCTCCAATCATAGCCAGTTTATCATCCCACACCTGCATTTATCTGTACTGGTTAACCTTTTTTTTTTTCTTCTAGTCCTCTTTGTACTCCTTCCTTTTATCTAGATCTCTCTTGAAATTCACAGTCACCATTTACGTGACACCCATTCTAAACCTCGAGAATCCGTCGTCCTCTTTTCTTCTGTGTACTATTTTGATTCCCCCATCACCTTGGCCACTGACTTTGTCACCTGTCCCCCTAAGAACACATGTCCTTTTCATATTCATGAGGTCCAGGCCCTTTTGTCTTCATGGATACCTTCTGGCATTAAATGACTACTTTGGTATAAAGATGAATGTCCATTCTGTCCTGTCTGAATTGCATTAAAACATTTTTCTGGTCCTCTCAAATTATATACTGCAGGCCTAGGCTCTGTGTTTCCTCTCCCTGACAGAGAAGTTGACCCCGGGGTCAAATCATGAAAAGATTGATCCTGGTCAGAATTAACAATGTGAGGAGGCCAGTGTCATCTGTTGCTTATTTCTAATTTCTTCTTTGCCCTATTCCTAAATATCTTTATTGGTGCTTGTTTTTTTACGTGTGTGTGTGTGTGTGTGTGTGTGTGTGTGTGTATGTGTGTGTGGTGTCTAGTGTATGCTCATGTCTGGGCCAGTGCCCACACATGGGCTTGCCTGCTATGGTTGGACAGGAATATCTGGTGTCGGGCTCCATTGCTTTTCCACCCATTCTATCTGAGCTTGAGTCTCTTGAAGAAGAGACTCTGGTTACTGAAATCTGTGGCCATGACTAGCTGTTTATGTGGCTCCTGGGGAATCAGACTCAAGCTGTATTTCAGGCCTCCTGGGGACCTCATGCTTGCACAGGAAGTGCTCCTAAGCGCCATGCTCTCCAGCTCTGTTTTGCTTTTTGAGATAGGTTCTTGCTATGTAGGCCAGGCTAGCCTCAAACTTGGTTCTTCTGCCTCAACCTCCTGAGTGCTAGGATTTGGGGTCTGCACCAACACACCTAGCAACCTAATTTTTTTTTTAATGTACACAACTTCTTATTTTCCTTTCGTCTTGCTAAGGAGGCAGTGCAACACAAAATCCTTGAAATACTTATTCCTAAGTTAGTCCCATTACTGTGCCTGTATTTCTTTGATCCGGGTCCACAGCATGTTTCTTTTCTCTTCAGTCTCTTGGCTTTGACTCTTCCCATTGCACCCTCAAACCACTTTAGATCTTTCTATGCCAAGGAGTTCTCTGTGAACTTTCTGTTTTCTGATTTGTATCTTTCTTTATATCATAACCAAACTTCTGCTTCATTCCTTTGACTTCACAGATGTCAACAAATTGATTTAAAAAATCATAATACGTATGTGTGTGTGTGTGTGTGTGTGTGTGTGTGTGTGTGTTATCAAAGAAAGTATAACAAAGGAAACATAGTTTCCCTAACATTTCATCACTTCTGTCCTTGCAACTTGGTTTCGTCTCATATCACTCTATTTGTAAATGTTTTCTTTCTTTCTCTTTTTTGGTTTTTCAAGCTAGGTCTCACTGTAGCCCGGGTGACGAGGAATTCACTCTGTAGTTTCAGGGTGGCCTTGAACTCATGGCGATCCTCCTATTTCTGCCTCCCGAGTGCTGTGATTAAAGGCATGTGTAAATATTTTCAAAGCTGGTACTGACTGCTGGGTTCTAAGGTAGTAGCTGCCCTTCATTTTGGGCTAATCAGGGTGCTTTGTTTTGGCTGCAGGCATTGGTTTAAAGAAAAATAAACTAGAAGCAGATTGGAAAGACTAGAGGGACTGAGATAAGTTCAATTTCTATTTCATTGATTTAATGAAGTGTTCTATAAAATGTGGTTGCCCACACCTCACCTTCTTTGTTTGCTAGGGTTCTCTCTCTTTCTCTTCACTGACAATAACAGTCTCATCGTGACTTCTCACCATAACTGTCACTCGTTCCCATGCTTTCTCTTGCCCTGTTTTCTCAGGGCAGGAGTGGATAGAGAAGGTAAGTCACCATGTGAACATGGGTTTCCCTTTTACCTTTTGGTCCCCCTGTCCTTCACCCAAGGACTGCCCCAGATTGGTGTTTGGGAACTTTCTCATTCCCTCTTTATAGTTTTAAATACAGAATTATTCTGATATCAAGCTTTATGCTCTCTATAGAATGTAGTTTTCTCAGTAATGAGGCATCACTATCATTCTCCAAGGGCTCAAACTTGAAACTCAGGAGTGATCTTTGTTATTTCCTTTTTTGTCTCCTTCACAAAGCCTGAGAAATGCCTGAGACTCCACAGCAGTGTCCTAGGCGTTTCTCACACAAACAAACCAATGCCATCACATACTTCATTGAATGACAGAATGATGTGGAGTCCAGCATTAAGTATATTTCATTTTTTGTACTTGGAGAGTGAATGTTATCAGATTCTTTGTGGCTCAGTGTCAGTAATATATTAACTTATAATATATACATGTATGACTATATTTTGTTTCTTATTTCAGACTTAAATTTTCTATTGGCTAATTGGACAACTTTGGGGAGGTCCCATCTCTACTGGATCTCAGTTTTATTATCTACAGAATGAGCTCTACAGAACCCTGTTTGTTTAAAAGATGACTATGAAGCAATATAATCATAAGATCATCAACATCATTTGATGGAACAATTATAACAAGTTGGCGAATGTTTTTAATGTGTCAAGAGATTATGCCTTGAAAATTTCTCATTTCCAAATAATGTCACGTATGGAACTAATTATAGTTCTAATATGATTGTTTAAGTATATATCTATATATCTATATATATATATGTGTGTGTGTGTGTGGGGTGTGTGTGTGTGTGTGTGTGTGTGTGTGTGTGTGTATAAAATATGTACCTATATAGTTTATAGAGACAATTCTTGTGATATGGCATATATTAACTTTTGGATCACTATATTTTTTAAATTACTAAAATGTATTAAACATGACAAATAGTGGAGAGTGTGTGAGCTTGCAGCTGTTGTGATATTTACCAAAATCTTGGGCTAATTATAATTAATGTATAATATATACTTGTATGAAAAAATTTAAAAAGAAATTTCTAACATGATCATAATCTTCAATAGTCTCTATTGCCTACATATATCAATTTTTCAACTTACTCATTGTGTTAGGCATCTCTCCATTGCTATGGAAAAATATCAGAGATAATCAACTTCTGAAGAGGAAAGATTTAGTTTGGCTCACAGCTTCAGAGGTTTCAAGCCATGGTAGCTTTTGACTCCACTGTTTTATGGTCTGGGATGAGGCATGTGTGATAGTAAGCAGCATAAGGTTAATTAAGCAAAGCTGCTTATGTCTGGTAGCCAAGAAGCAAAAGGCGTAGGGAAGAAGAGGTGGGGTTCAATGTACATCCCCGTCAAGACCTCACCCTAGTAATGTACAATACTCTCCGTAGTTCTACCTACTGAAGGTTCTGCTCCATCGCAACAGCTCGCAGGCTAGTGGTCAAGCCTTTAATATGTACGTCTTTGGGGCACTTTGGTCCAAACCATAACACCTATGTTCTTTCAACATTGACAACTGCCACATTTCAAATGTTTCAGATGATATTTTAATTGGATAGAAGAAAAAGGATACTTGTTTTGGTTTCATTTATTGGTAACTATTGTATTGAGGTTGATGTTTTTAATGAAAATTCTCTGAGATATTTATGGTCTATAAGAAAGGAATAGAACACATTTTTAACCATCAAGATTTTTGATTTTGTGTACTAAGTTGTCTATGGGTAGTGGGACTTACATTTCTAAATAATAATTTTATCTTGTTATCTATCAATATCTATCTATCTATCTATCTATCTATCATCTATCATCATCTATCTACATGTCTTACATAATTTATTTGCCTCAAACTTGGAAAAAATATTGTCACTTCAATTATAATTTTTATAGTACTTTGGTGTTAAGTATACTAAATAAAATTTCTTTTATGAAGACCATAAATAGATATTAATTTTAATAAGTCTTTTTTAGCATTCTTCACATTAAATGTTAAGTAAAAAGTGCCAAGAGCACAAAATAATAATAAAATGGTCAGTCAGAATTGGGGAGATGGTTCCACAAACTGGCTGGCCCAAGTTCGAATCCCCAGCATCCATGTCAAACTAGGTGCATCTAGCTGTAATCACAAGGCACCCACGGCACTAAGAGGTAGAATCAGGAGAATTCATGAGCCAGCTGGTCTGGCCTTCCACGTGGCAAAACATTAACAAGAGACTCCTTGTCTCAAACAAGGTGGAAGAGGAGGACCAGAACCCCGGGGCTGTCCTCTGACCTCCACATATATGCTACAGCATGTGTGAGTTCATACACATACATGCATCAAACAACCCCCCCCCCCCACACACATACAAAACCCAAATTAAAAAAAAAATGGGGCTGGAGAGATGGCTCAGCAATTAAGGCACTTGACTGCTATGTCTGACAACTCAGTTTGATTCCCTAGTACCCATAGGAAGCAGATGCTCTAAGAGGCAAATGTGTTTGAAGCTTGTGTGCAGTGGCTGGAGGTCCTGATGCACGTATTCTATCTCTCTCTGTGCCTGGTGTGGTGGCACACACCTTTAATCCCAGCACTCAGTGGACACAGGTAGGAGGATCACTATGAGTTTGAGGCCAGCCTGAGAATACATAATGAATTCCAGATAAGCCTGGGCTATAACAAGACCCTACCTTGGACAGAAAAAAAGAAAAAGGAAAACGAAGAAGAAAAGGAGATACATGTGATATGGCTATTGGATAATTTGGATCTATGTTTACATTTTATATAACTATTAAGAATTATCCTAGTTATACCACTGATTGGCATGTACCCCAAAGACTGTAGTCATTACTACAGGAATACTTGCTCATCCATGTTTATTGTTACTCTATTCGCCATAGGTAGAAAATGGAACCAACTTAGATGCTCTTTAACTGATGTATGGATAGTGAAGATGTGGTATATATTTTTAATTTTATTGTTGTTTATTTATCAGAGAGAGAGAGAGAGAGAATGGGCACAACAGGGCATCTAACCACTGCAAACGAACTTCATATGCATGGGTCACCTCATGCATCTGGCTTACCTGTGGCCTGGAAAATCAAACCTTGGTTCTTAGGCTTTACAGGCAGGCACTGTAACTGCTAAGCCATTTCTCCAGCCAAAGAGGTGGTATATTTACACATTGGAGTTTTATTCAGCTATAAAGAAGAGTGAAGTTGTGAAATTCATAGGTAAATGGGTGAATCTGGAGAAGATTATGGGAGGTAACATAGACTCAGAAAGGCAAACATCACATGTCCTCTCTCTTATATGGATCTTAGCTTCAAATGTTTAGATCTATGAGTGAGTTGGAATAAAAGTCAGTAGTAGAAACCAAGAAGCTAGAAATGGGCTTAAGAGGGAGGGAAGAATGTGAGAGAGCTTGTCTTGCCTGGACAGACCTTAATAATCGTAAGAGAATTCATACAAGTGAGTAGCCACATGAATTTAATGAATGTGGGAAAGCTATTATTGGCAAGTAAATTTTAATAAGCATCAGAGAACCTACAGGTGAGAATCCATGTCAATATACTGAGTGTGGGAATGCTTCTTCAAGTCACAGCTCACTATGCCTTGGAGAACTCACATAGGAAAGAAATTATGTGAGTGTAATAAATGTGGAAACATAGTCATCTCCCAGTGATTATTAATGTAATGAATGTGAGAAAGCTTTCTGCCAGAATGAATGTACTAAAAGTGACAAACTTTTTTACTGAAGTCGTAGGTCACATATTATAAGAGAACTCACAAAGGTGAGAAGCCAGTTTAATATAATAAATTTGAGAATTTTTTCCTGTGGAAGTCAAACAAAATTCTGAATTATCAATTTCACACAGGAGAGAGAACATAAAATGAAAATGTGGAAACACATACATCTCCCAGGCACAGATCTCTGTGCATCAGAGAACTCACACATTACTATGTATGATCGAATTCATATAACTGAGAAAGGATATTAATATAGTGAATTTTGAAAACCTGCAGACAATATTTGTGTATCTGTAAAAATCATACACTTTATTCTTTAAGTCATAGCTTAATGAATTTCTGAAAGCATGTAGATTTTCTTTTTAATTGCTTTGTTGGAAGTAAATGAATTGATTTAGGAATTTGCACTTGAGGATCCATGCAGTGATGTAACCAGAGCTTATTGACAATCATGATGTTTGAAAAAGCTAAAAGAAGAATAATATAAGGGCTATAAAAATTTTGACAATAGTATTTTGTGTGTTGACCACTTGCTGTGTTGTGAACAGTTCCTGGCAAATGGAAGAAGATTGAATTTAAAAGGAATTATGTTTTGTTGTCTGGTAGAGGAAATTTAAGAAGTTTTTAGTTTCTTGATGAAGAAGCATCACTGGGTGCAACTGTAATTCAGGAAGAGACTTCTGTCTTTGTTGATGGAAAGAACAGTATGAGAGTGCTGGTTAGTCTTAAAATAGGAGAGGACTGTAATAACATACTAAAGGATATTACTGTTCTCTTTTGGTCTCTCACCTTATATTGCTTTTGGAATCAGAGCAAAGGAGATCTTAGGGGAGGCTATAGCAGGTGTGTAAGCAGAGAGGCAGAATACCGGGATGGGGGAATGGTCTAAGGGGAGGGGCTGGACAAAAAGGAGGGAGTAGGAAGATGGCTAATCAAATTTAAGATTTATGTATAAGCTATATGGAAACGTACTTCTTTGCTAGCTAATGATATATGTTAAAAAAGAGGGCTGGAGAGATGGCTTAGCGGTTAAGCGCTTGCCTGTGAAGCCTAAGGACCCCGGTTCGAGGCTCAATTCCCCAGGACCCATGTTAGCCAGATGCACAAGGGGGCGCACGCGTCTGGAGTTCATATGCAGTGGCTGGAGGCCCTGGCGTGCCCATTCTCTCTCTCTCTCTCTCTGCCTCTTTCTGTCTCTGTCTGTCACTTTCAAATAAATAAGTAAAAATAAACAAAATTTAAAAAAAGAGTTTGGGCAGAAGTATCTTGTGGCTGTAGGTAATATTGTGCCTAGAAGCCATAGATTGTTATTAGAAAATTTTTAGTGCTGGGGTAGGATACTTTCTAGCAAGTTGTTGGCCAGAGCGATCCCTGATACCGCCAAAACATTACAGGGTATTGCCAAGGCTCTTGGTTGCCCTCCAGAACTAGATCCTAAGACCCTATTGTTGAAGACTCCACATGCTTGGGCTGCAGGCCCCTGAGAAATTAATAGGAGCTGAGCTGGAAGCCTCCTCCCTGTTGACTAGCTGTCAGAATTCTGGAAAGATCGTTGCAGCCAGTTGGGGAGAAAAGTCATCAACAGTCTTAACTAGCAGTGGACCCTGCAAGCTTTATGGCTGGTCATCTAGGCCAATTATACCAACTTGTATAATGGTGGCATGCATATTATGGGGGAAACCAACTGCTCTCTGATTGGACTTGAAGCCACTCCATGAGAAAAAAAAAATCCTGCCTGGTACTAAAACTCAACAGAAAACCTATGGCTGGAGAAATCAAAGCCCTAGTGAGGAAACTGCTACTGTTGTCTGGTTAAATGAATATAGTATGCCCACCAAAGTGCTCCCTAAATACTTATTTTTATGCTCATGTATTAATGCTACTCTCACTTCTGGCTATAGAGGCTTCTCTTGTTTTTGTAAAAAAATATTTTGTTTTTATTTATTTATTAGAGAGAGGGGGAGGGAGAGAGAGAATGGGTATGCCACGGCCTCCAGCTCCTGCAAATGAATTCCCAACACATGTACCACCTTATGCATCTGGCTCACATGTGTCCTGGGGAATCAAACCTGGGTCCTTTGGCTTTGCTGGCAAGCCCCTTAACCACCAAGCTATTCCTGAAGCCCTAGAGAAGCTTCTCTTTTAAGATGGCAAAGATCACTGTGATGGCTCAAAACTCACCAAAGGGGCTGGAGAGATGGCTAAGCAGTTAAGGCACTTGTCTGTGAAGTCTAAGGACACATGTTTGATTTCCCAGTACCCGTGTAAGCCAGATGCACAAGGTGGGACATGGGTCTGGAGTTCGTTTGCAGTATCTGGAGGCCCTGGAGCACTCATTCTCTTTATACCTGCTTCTCTCTCTCAAATAAATAAAAAATAAAATAAAATAAAAACTTCACCAAAGTGCTGAGAAGTGGTAGTGGAGTGTTCAGCACAAAATGAGACATTTCTGTCATATCCTCCAAGGCTCAGAGACCATTGTAGAAGAGGTAGTAGCAAGATTGTAGGGGCCAAAGGAAGAGCAAGCTTCCTTACAATACTGTCTTCCAGAAACAAAGAGGCCTTGATATTTATGACCTCACTGTGGGTGATGCTATAAGACCTGCATAGTAGGAAGGAAAAAGTGATAACATCAAAATAGAAGAGTTACTAGTTGGAAAGAAGAGATTCGGTGGAGGGAAGATTTGAGAAGAGGGAATGAGAGGGTGCTAGAAGGGGATTGTGATCATGGTATATTGTTTATATTCATAGATGTTTTCAATAAAACTTTTTATAAAGAATTACATTAGCATGAAAATGTATTACAAACATTTATTGCATTCTAAGTGTTCTCTAAATAAAACATTTATCAATGTGATTCAGTTTTATGTGTTATAAGAAATTGCCTACTAATGAATATTTAGTTTTTTTCTAAGTATGTTTAAAGTTGCAGTGAACAACCTTATATACGAAGATTTATGGACAGTGCTGATTCTTTCCTTAGGATACATTCTCGGAAAGATTTTACTAGGGAAAAGTGTATAAATCTTTCAAGACTGACCAGATACATTTGCCAAGTCCCCTTCAAGAAATGCTATAAATTTACATTCCTACCAGCAGTGTACAAAGATATCTACTCTATTTTACTTTGTCCAACATAAAAATTAAATATACATGTATATACTGAATCAAATAACATATGTATGCACACATTCATCTAACTTTCGCAGAATCTAATGTGTGAAAATTGTTTTCTGTAATTATTTGGCTCCTCATTCATATTTTGTGAGATTGGTCATTCTTTCATGTTTGTTGATCACTGACCTTTTATTCTACATTGTCTAAGCATATTCTTTTTTTTTTTTTTTTACTTTCATTGTTGACAAATTATTCCCCACTGTGCTTTTCCTATTTCTTCATGTTTTTGTTGATTGCATTTGCATCTTTCAATGATGGGTTGTTATTTGATCAGTAAAAGTGAAAAGACTCTCCTGGAGAAGACAGAGCATAAATAAAAGCAACACGTGACTGTGCAAGGCATCTGACTACACAGAAGAAGGCTCCGTGATCTATAGAGGTAACACCTGATAAAGAGAACGGGAAAGTAAACAGAAAAGTTCATAGTTACTGAGGACTAGGGCAAGACTTTTTCAAGACCTTTCTTTCTTTAAATTGTGATTGTTTTTCATGATTGTGTGTATAGTATGTGTGATATGTTGTATACAATCTCTCTCTCTGTATGTGTGTGTGTGTGTGGTGTATGCACTTGTGTAGGCAGATATGCTTCCCTTGGGCGCATACATATGGAGTTCAGAGGAGAACATCCACATTTTCCCTTGAGATGAAGTCTTTCACTGATTCTGGAGCAGCCTCCCAACAGGGCTGGGGTTACAGAATAGAACTCAGATGTTCTCAGGCTCTCATGCTTGTGCAGAAACCACTGAGATATCTCCTGAGACCCCACTTCTCTTTCTTTTAGTAGACCTTTCTAGTGAGGTTCTGATCCATATATCCAATGGCATATCTGTGACATCCATGTAGCTGAATCACCTTGTGTTATGTCACTCATATTTAAATTTATACTCTTACTCATCCCCACATGACCAGAACAGAACACCTGCCCTCACCTTCCCTTCCCCTCCTTCTTCTCCAACCTACTGTTCAAATACCACTGGTAATGGTTTTCAGCTACTGCCTAAGCCAAATACTGTCTGATATCTTCCCTGAGCAGCCCAGGCTATTCCCAAGAGTCTGCCAATCCCATGTCGTCAGAAGCTCTGTACATATGTTTGTCACCATGGCCATCCACTCCAAATAAGGGCCGGAAACGTACGAAGATGCCGCTAGTTATTGTGATTGGTCTTACTCTTTCCTGACACTGTCATCTCAAAGCAGCTGTATCCCATTTCAGGCATGGAAAACTAACCGCTGTTTATGTTCTCTAGCTGCTTCCATGTCCCAGGGAAAAATATCAGGTCTTTTAAAGATTTTTTTGTTTAATTTTATTTATTTATTTGAGAGCCACAGACAGAGAGGGAAAGAGGCAGATAGAGAATGGGCGTGCCAGGGCCTCCAGCCACTGCAAACGAACTCCAGATGCATACTCCCCCTTGTGCATCTGGCTAACGTGGGTCCTGGGGAATCGAGCCTCAATCCAGGGTCTTTAGGCTTCACAGGCAAGCGTTTAACCGCTAAGCCATCTCTCCAGCCCCAGGTCTTTCTTTTTTTAATGGTCAAATTTAAAATAGTCATGTCCTTAAATTAACTTCCTCATGTTACCTGTTCTGTTCTACATGATATTCTTTGCTTTTTGTAACCATTTTTTTTGCATTCCTTTACTATAAAATGGAGATTGTGAAGCTAGAAGTAGATTTCTTCTTAGTACTTGCACACAAAAAAGGAGTTAGCACATAGAGGTTCATAAATATTGGCTGAGTGGTTTGAGTATACAGGGACAATTCCTGGTACTTACCGTTTTTAGAATTTGCAGTTGTTCCTGTTTCCTTTAACTTCAGATTGTGAATAATTCTTTTAACTTAGTAAATTATAATTGATCTGTTAGGACTCGGCTTTTCAAGGATTTTATTTATTTATTTATTTGCAAGGGGAGAGAGAGAGAATGTCAGGGCCTCTGACCAGATGCATGTACCACTTTGGGCATCTGGTTTTACCTGGGAACTGAGGACGTAAGCTTAGGTCATCAGGCCTTGAAAGCCTTTAACAGCTGAGCTATCTTTTCAGCCCAAGACTCAGCTTTGAGGTTATTGGGATCTCTGTCCCGCTTGTCAGGGTGTCCCCTCGAAGACCGCCCCTTCTCTGTTCTGACACTGACCACCCTGTGTTATAATTGCCCTCTTCCCCTTGGTTCCCTAACGTGGATGGTAGGCAGAAGACAAGATTTACTTACTTTATTGTTGTTATTATTACTAATGTACACTTTCTAGGACATAGCAATGTGTTTGGCTCACCATAGATGTTTAATACATACTTATTTGAGAAACGGATTAGAATATATATTTTTATGTTATGATTTTTAAAGATATCTAGAGTATTTATTATAGCACACAGGCATCTATTAGAAGCCATTGAAACAGAAATGGTTAAAAGTACAGATTTTTAAAAATTATAAAATATGAAATGCAAAAAATGCTTTAAATGTAACTGAAGAGAATAACAGAGTTATAAAGTGCTGCATTTCTGCTATCTGAAAAATTTTGATGATGTTGACAAGCTAACTTTTTATGTGATATAATTCATGTAATTACCGTCTTCATTCTGTTGACTCACTTTTCCATTTTCCCCCAAAACAAGTAAAACAAACAAGGATTTGTGTGCGTGTGTGTGTGTGTGTGTGTGTATGCAAAACGCTTTATCTGAAAAGTACATAAGTACTGGAAAGATTTTCTTTATTAAAAATGTTTTATTTATTTATTTTTGTCTGTGTGTGTGTGTGTGTGTGTGTGAGAGAGAGAGAGAGAGAGAGAGAGAGAACATGCCAGGGCCTCTAGCCACATCTGCCTTTATGTGAGTCCTGGGGAATCAAACCTGGGTCCTTAGGCTTCACAGGCAAGTGCCTTAGCTGCTAAGCCATCTCTACAGCTGCAGAAAGATTTTCTTATTGCTAACATTCTGGTGAAAATGGTTTTATACATTTGGGAATTTAGTTATTTTTGCAATTTATGTACAGCTCTTTTCTAGGCCAGGATCTTGGTTTTGAAACGTATAGCCAATCTGGTTGGTGACATTTAGGGATTTTTTCAACCAATGAACTAAGTCACATTTGTATTTTTCAGCTTCATTTGAGTTCTGCATTGTGTCAGTCAGTCAAGCCTTTCTTCGGGAGCAGACAAACTTGACGTGCGTGTTGATCCAACCATTTAGAATGACCATGGCAGAACAGGAACTGACAGAACTCTTACCTCTATATAATAAAGCCAGTGACAACCGAGATAGGTATTGTCTCACAACAATCATTGAGATAGCTAATAAAACCGTATCCTCTGACTTAAAAATTTTTTAAGATACATAAAAATTCCCAAACAAGCATATACTCATGAATTTCTTGTAGAAGAATAATCAACAATGGGTACAGACTTAGTTTACTTCAAGCTTTATTGCTTAGAGTATTTAATTTGTCTTTTATTTCAACAAAATAGAATGCCTTTTCCAGTCGACATTTAGTTATTGCTAATATACTTATGGAAAAAAAAACCCAAAAATGCTACTTGTTTGTGGCTTCCCATTTGATTTAAGAAGGAATATCTGGAAAGAAGATAGACAAATAGATTGATGCCATCTTTTCAAAACAATAATTGCAGTTATCAACCTTAATATATTTTGACAAGTTGGTGTATTAACAGCTATTTAAAAATAGCTGTTTAGCTGTAGGGAATGTCGCTGAATCCAAAGATACGTGTTGGGTGTTGCTACGTATTCAGTAATCAATCACAGACAGAAAAGGTCTTGAATTTCAGCTGGAAGTTTTTATTTTTATCCCTTTCCTTACTCCTGCTCTTTAAACCTGCTCTGAGGAGAGCTATACATGCCAGGCTAGTGCTCATCAAAAGCGAGCAATCACAGCTAAATCAGCATGCAAAATGCCACTCAACCTTGGGCCTTTATTAAAATTTGCTGGGACTCAATTTGAGATAGCGATCATTCTTATTAAAAAGCAAAATGTAAGATAGTTTTTTTATATAAATCTCTGGATGGAATGGAATTGTTAATCAGCATAGGCTGATGTGATTTCTCTGTCGCAAATCCTGCCGAGGGCTCAGAAGTGGCACATTACCATAATTCGTAGGCCAGAGCTGGCAGCTTGAAAAAGGCCTGCAAGAATCTTTAAAATGCTTAAGCAAAGCTGCAAGTCACAGCAAAACAACACTGCGAGAGCGGCTGGTCCTCCTGTTATATAAGGAAGTTTTGGCCTCTCTCCCTCGTCGTTTGCCGTTCTTGATGTTCCCTTTGTTTATGTTGCTGGGAGTTGTTTATGAGCAATCCCTCAACACACCGTTGCTGGGCTTCAAGCATCCACCCATTTATCGCTGCTCTCCGTACTCTACAGAGGCCACGTTTTTCTCTTAGCACAGAGGGGAGCCAATCAATTAACCACATGCACTTAACACATTGTTTGTCTCCCCTACCATATCCTTTCTCCCTGTTGGACAACACCCTCCATATTTGTGTCCTTAAAAAAATGGAGCAGCTCCCCAAAGATATAGAACTCTTGTTGGATGCACAATGGCTTGTTTATGTACTGCCTATTTTTCACCTTGAGAAAATATTGTTAGATTTGGGGACCAACCTTTAAATTAAGTAAAGGCGGAATCGCACATCATTTTTTTTCCCCACTGAAGAAAGAATATGTTTTCTCCTTCACTGAAAACTTATGGCACCTCCACTAGGAGATGTCAGCATGAACCAAAGGGAGCATGGCTCTCATGTGGGAGAAGCAATTACCCACCAAGAAGGCAGTCAGCTTCCTGTGAACTAATGACATTCGGACCCAAGTGCAAGAATTTACATGACAGGGC
This sequence comes from Dipus sagitta, assembly GCA_036346955.1. NCBI lineage: Eukaryota > Metazoa > Chordata > Mammalia > Rodentia > Dipodidae > Dipus > Dipus sagitta. Next base: position 17,843,164 of record CM070785.1, on the reverse strand, counting down.
TGCGTTTGGTCTTGGACACAAACAACAAGACAATGTAAAACTAGTGCACACACCTTCCTTATGAAAAGTCCAAATAGTATGGCCCCTGGAAGCTATGTGGCTATCAGATATGTTGTATGCTTGGGAGAGTGGGGTTCTAAGGAAGAAAACCAACTGAGACTGGAGTTGTCAGGTGGCCTGGGAGAGTCTTTTCCATCCTTTGGATTATAACTTTCAACTCACTGGTTCTTCATTTTAATATTAAGATGTGTAACATTCATAGGCTAAACTTTAACTAGGAATCCATAGAGGTCGGTTAATGGCAGAGTCCATCTTGCTCAACGTCCGTGAGAGGTTATCGCTTCTACTGGGCATTGGGTGGGTTCTGAGTAGGGAGGGGCGGTTTTCAGAGGGCATGTAAATATGACAGAGCGGTGTGCATTCTAGTGAATTGCACCCTTCTTCCCTTCATGAAAGCACTTGTGTCACACTGGTGAGAGATACCAGTGGTGCCCAGAACTCGTTAGCCTCCGGTACAGCAGTGATTTATAAAGTTCTGGTACAAAAATCTGAATCCCTTCAAATTTGAAGGCACATCAGTTAAATGGGTTGGAAATATATCAACGAGAGTTGGAGAGACTCAGTGGGCATATTTGAACCTTAACACATCTGATCTGGGCACAAA